>SJYQ01093869.1:0-40754 GCA_006410935.1 Redunca redunca | reverse complement strand
CTGTGAAAGTGCTGCACTCAATATGCCAGCAAATTTGGAAAACTCAGCAGGTGGTCACAGGACAGCAAAAGATCAGTTTTCATTCCAATCCCAAAGAAAGGCAATGCCAAAGAATGCTCAAACTGCCACACAATTGCACTCATCTCACATGCTAGTAAAGTAATGCTCAAAATTCTCCAAGCCAGGCTTCAGCAATACATGAACCGTGAACTTCCATATGTTCAAGCTGGTTTTAGAAAAGACAAAGGAACCAGAGATCAAATTGCCAACATCTGCTGGATCATCGAAAAAGCAAGAGAGTTCCAGAAAAAACATCTATTTCTGCCTTGTTGACTATGCCAAAACCGTTGATTGTGTGGATCACAATAAACTGGAAAATTCTGAAAGAGATGGGAATACCAGACCACCAGACCTGCCTCTTGAGAAATCTATATGCAGGTCAGGAAGCAACAGTTAGAACTGGACATAGAACAACAGACTGGTTCCAAATAGGAAAAGGAGGACGTCAAGGCTGTATATTGTCACCCTGCTTATTTAACTTCTATGCAGAGTACATCATGAGAAATGCTGGGCTGGAAGAAGCACAAGCTGAAATCCAGATTGCCGGGAGAAGTATCAATCACCTCAGATATGCAGATGACACCACCCTTACGGCAGAAAGTGAAGAGGAACTAAAAAGCCTCTTGATGAAAGTGAAAGAGGAGAGTGAAAAAGTTGGCTTAAAGCTCAACATTCAGAAAATGAAGATCATGGCATCTGGTCCCATCACGTCATGGGAAATAGCTGGGGAAACAGTGGAAACAGTATCAGACTTTATTTTTTGAGGCTCCAAAATCATGGCAGATGGTGACTGTAGCCATGAAATTAAAAGACGCTTACTCTTTGGAAGGAAAGTTATGACCAACCTAGACAGCATATTGAAAAGCAGAGACATTACTTTGCCAACAAAGGTCTGTCTAGTCAAGGCTATGGTTTTTCCAGCAGTCATATATGGATGTGAAAGTTGGACTGTGAAGAAAGCTGAGCGCCGAAGAATTGATGCTTTTGAACTGTGGTGTTGGAGAAGACTCTAGAGTCCCTTGGACTGCAAGGAGATCCAGTCAGTCCATTCTAAAGGAGATAAGTCCTGGGTGTTCTTTAGAAGGACTAATGCTAAAGTTGAAACTCCAATACTTTGGCCACCTCATGCGAAGAGTTGACTCATTAGAAAAGACTCTGATGCTGGGAGTGATTGGGGACAGGAGGAGAAGGGGACGACAGAGAATGAGATGGCTGGATGGCATCACCGACTCAATGCATGTGAGTTAGGGTGAACTCTGGGAGATGGTGATAGACAGGGAGGCCTGGTGTGCTGCGATTCATGGGGTCGCAAAGAGTCAGACAAGACTGAGTGACTGAACTGAACAAATTATATTCTCTTTTTCAGTTTCATTCCTTTCTTAAGAGTATTGTCCTCTTTGATATACATATGTTTAAAACAGGGAAACATTTCTTTTACAGATAACTGGTGCCTGAATTGTTATTCCCTAGAGTAGGCTGGGTGAGTTGGAACCCTAATAATAATATGTCTTTTGTTTCTTAGGATGATAAAATATCTACTTCCAGCTGTTTTTCATTTTCCCAACTGTATCTCTTTGTGTCTATTCTGAGAGCTTTTACAAGGCTTTGTCTTTGTGTTCTTCAGAGTTTAACAACTCTTTTCTGGATTCATTGGGCTCTGATGAGGACTCTGGAAATGAAGATGTTTTAGATATGGAGTACACAGAAGCCGAAGCTGAGGAACTGAAAAGAAATGCTGAGGTGAGTGACATATTCCTTTTGTAAAACAACTGGTCACGTTATCAATACTCCTCCCGCTCCTTAGCTTCAAAGGACACGGTCATTGTCCATTGCAGGTTCATTTTTGCCCCTTTGGCAGCCATCAAATAGTCCTCACTTTTCTCTTGAGCTTTACTTCTCATTACTTACACAGAATATTCAAAACAAAATGAAAGAGAAAAACAAACAAACAAAAAAAAAAACAGAAATACATCCTTGACAGCCTTATGTACATGTTCAGTTCAGTCACATCCGACTCTTTGCAACCCCATGAATTGCAGCACACCAGGCCTCCCTTTCCATCACCAACTCCCGGAGTTCACTCAAGTTCATGTCCGAGTCAGTGATGCCATCCAGCCATCTCATCCTCTTTCGTCCCCTTCTTCTGCCCCCAATCCCTCCCAGCATCAGGGTCTTTTCCAGTGAGTCAACTCATCTCATGAGGTGGCCAAAGTACTGGAGTTTGAGCTTTAGCATCATTCCTTCCAAAGAACACCCATGACTGATCTCCTTTAGAATGGATTGGTTGGATCTCCTTGCAGTCCAAGGGACTCTCAAGAGTCTTCTCCAACGCCACAGTTCAAAAGCATCAATTTTTTGGCACTCAGCTTTCTTCACAGTCCAACTCTCACATCCATACATGACTGCCTATAGCTATATTTCTTTCCAGTTTCTTCCCAAAATTATATTGTATAGTAATGCCTGAAGTGCATGAATATCACTTTTCAGTTTTATTTTCTTTTCCTTAAAATATTTAAAATGTAAAAGTTTATCCATAATCCTTACAACAATATAGCAACTCTTCATTAATTTCATCCTGTTTTTTAGTACTTAAGCATTAATGTTATCTATTCATATGTATCTGTAGTTATATTGTATATGCTCATGTAGGTTTTAAAAACAAGTTAACCTTTTGCTCAACCATGTTTTGTTTTGTTTTGTTTTTCTTTAAATAACTGAATAATGTTGAACTGAGTTGAAATACCTGTAAACCTGTAACTGTTACTGGGCTTATTTTAGTTCCAGTTATTCATTATTATAGATAATACTACAGTGAATAGTTGTATACGTATATGCATTTTCTTTTGAATTATTTTTTTTAGAATAAATTCTTAGTTGGGAGTATAATTTTGGGTTCAAAGGACATGAACAGTACCAACTACTGAGTTTTTTATTGAGTCTAACCCCCCACACATTGAAACTTCCCATGTCATCTCTGAATTTAGTGTTTTGCTTTTATACAAATTAAAAGTCATGCCCACTTCTGTTTTCCAGACAGGAAATCTTCCTCATTCCTATCGGCTCATCAGTGTTGTCAGTCACATTGGTAGCACTTCTTCTTCAGGTAAATGGACATTAGAATTTCAGCATTTTATAAATGGACCAATCAGCATTTACTCCTTATTGAGTTTCTCTGAGCCTAGCTTTGTGAGGTGTGAGTTGAATGCATCACGGAAAACTTTGAACCCTGGGGCCCCCTTCTCAGAGCCTTAGCCAAGAGGCAGACTGCTGAGGAGGAAAGAACGCCAGATATGAGATTGGGCCCAAGTCCACATAAGTTACCCCACCCCAGGGTCATCCTGGGATGCCATGAGGCACCAGAGCAAAGGTGTGTCACTTGCAGGAGGTGCTCAATAAATGAATCTTTTGAGAAAAAAGAAAAACTTAGAAATATTTTCTTTTATCACATTGTGTGTGTTAATAGGTGCAGCTGTTCTGATTTTTCTATTCACAAATGACCCAGATTTCCCTAAGCAAAATACATGTATCAAAAAAGTTGTCCTAGCATAGCATATTTGCCCCTTGCTGTTTAGTTGCTCAGTCGTGTCCGACTCTTTGTCCGACCCCGTGGACTATAGCCCGTCAGGCTCCTCTGTCCATAGCGTTCTCCAGGCAAGAATCCTGGAGTGGGTTGCCATTTTCTTCTCCAGTATTCCCCACTTAAATTTCTGTAATTTTTAAATGGGTTTTAGAAATATTGTTGGAAGTAAGGTGAAATGGGGTTGGGTGTTTCTGACTTTTCCTGTACCTGAGAAAAATTCAATATTTTATTTTTAAAAATTTAATTTTTATTTCTTTCAGGTCACTACATTAGTGATGTGTACGACATTAAGAAGCAGGCATGGTTTACATATAATGACCTAGAGGTATCTAAAATCCAAGAGGCTTCTGTGCAGAGCGATAGAGATCGGAGTGGCTACATCTTCTTTTATATGCACAAGTAAGAAGCATTGCTCAGTCTGAAGTTTTTGGCTTAAAATCTCCTAAACTCTTTTCTTTTTCCTTTAAGGATAAAATATACCCATCAGTTAAATTGGTTGACAATTTATTATTTTTATTAGGGCTCATATCTTGATATTTCCAAAATGTTTTTTCTCTTAACTCAGCATTAATTACTCATCTCACAGTAAAATGTAGATATAGAGCTTAAGGCTTATTATGATGGAAGCTGTCCCATTATTATCTTTCATTGTATCAGCTAGAAGATCTGAGTTACATAGATGGGAAATACATAGCCTTTCTATCAAAGCCAGCTGTTGCCATTCCCCCTCTAAGTATTTTCAAGAATCAGCACATGGGATTAAGATGATAATAAAATGAATGAGCTGCTTATTTAATACAATTTAGGCATCAAATGGGATAATGCAGGCTTTATCAATGTCTGTTTTTCTGTCTGTCCTTGTATTTGCTCACTGAATTTCCTATTTAATTTTTTTGGTTTTATTTTAAGGGAGATATTTGATGAGCTGCTGGAAACAGAAAAGAACTCTCAGGCACTTAACCTGGAAGTGGGGAAGACCACTCGTCAGGTTTCATGAGCAAACCGATGGGTTGGCAGTGTGCACTGCATATTCTCTCTTACTGTCACCCACTTCTCTTTCCTCTGCCTGAGAAGAATTTGGAACTCTACTTGATATGGGAGCAACAAACAGCTCAGGGCCAAACCAAAAGACGAAAACTGCAATTATGCGGAACGCTCCATATTAATTGTTTTATGGAAACTGGTCTCACATCTGTAGCTGATTATCCTTTTTTTCTCCTACAAGAGTGGCACTTCCTTTTGTCTTAGGAATACATGTTGTAAATATATATATATGTACATACACACATATTTGTGGAATGAATGGAGCCTTAAAGAGTTAGAATAGGCCACCAGAGTATGCCTGCTCAAAATTAATAGCACAGCAGTTTGGAAAAGAAAAGTTGTCAGAGAGTCCATTCACCTGAGAAATGTATGAAGATATACATATCATTTGGCATTTAGCTTTTATGTTCCTTGAGTAATTTCACTCAAGTCTGATCTTTCATGTGTGTTTCTTATTAGTAAAGTTCACTGGAAAGCCAGCTCTCCATGTTACACTAATGACAGTTTGTCCTCCCGGCAAAGGAGGGGCATTTCTGCCATCTGACTTGAGGAGCTTTTATAAAAAAATATATTATTTCATGGATTTGTAATGCTTTTGCTGTTTACATGCAGTCCCAAGAAATGGATTTTTGGTGCTTTGGAATGTGCTGTGTTGCCACATTTGATATTCATTGTACACTTTGTGTTTCCTTTCAAAAGAATCCTTCACACAGTATGTTCATTGTGTATCGTCTGTATTGTGGTGAAGACAGAATCTTTGTTTTTCTTCTGTGTTATTCTTCCATGGAGCAAGCATTACCCTAACAGACTGAAGCAAAAACTGTAAGAGGTAGGAAAGTGATGTCCCAGTTGGGACTCCCCAACAAGAATACCCAAAGAAAATGAAGAATACTAGCATCTCTGTCTCTCAAACATAGAGAGGTCAGGAGGAGTATTCTTGTGTTCAAGCTGAAACTCTGGACCACTAAAGCTGAAAGCCCTGCTGCAAAGGTGAAATTAAGCACGTGAGCTGTGGGAAAAGCTTAACCATTTGCCTTGCTATTCAAATAGGGTGAGAATTAAAATGCGATAGGTTTAGGTAATTCCAGAAGCTAACAAATAACAAAGGTGCATAATAGATTTATTACTTCCTAGGTGCTTTGAGTTGAGGTCAAATGGGTGTGCAACATTTAAGTGAGTTATATCACTCAGCTGACATAACCTGCCTGGTTAAGCAGCTTGTGAAACCATATAAAGAATGAGTTTGAGAGTAGAATTCTCTTCCTAAAATAATTTTGTGAGCCCAGGAATCATTAGGATCACACAGAGCTAAGTATAGCAAAATGAAACCTTCAACATTTTCTTTCATTTTTAAGTCCATCATCACAGAAGATGTAACATCTTTTCTAGAAGATTGCCTTAAGAGAGCTCCAGCCCTACTCTTGAAACTTGGATATGTTCTGACATAGTAACCTGTTCTAAAATACTGAATCTTTTGACTGTAAGTGGCCCCAGCACTTTTGCTTAACTACTGAGGAAAGCTTTGTCTCCTACCTGTTTTACCTACCTGTTAATGGAGTGAATGTTCCAGAATGGTGTGGTGGTAGGATATGCAGGAGCAGTATAGAGCAGGGGAAAGTACTTGTTTAAAAAGCTAGCTTTTAAAATTTTGTTTCCACTAGAGAGCCTTTTTCCCCCCTTGGGGGGGAAAAAAAAAACTATTTTCTCATATATGAGTGAAGTGGTAATCAAATTCTTTATCTATTTATTACTTCTCTGTGTCTATACTTGAGAGTTTGAGAGAGATGCTTTTAAAAATGATTGGGAATGATTTGACGTGAGTGGGTGCATTTAGGGCATTTAAAGAAATAGAAGTGACTCCGTAAGCCTAGGTTGCCCGTGAAGTATCCTTGTTTGAGTTGCTTTTCGTAGCTTGTGTGTATGGTTTTGAAGTACACTTGGCTTAAACCTAATTTGATTTGCTCTTCATGTCTCGGGCAGGAGTTACTATATCAAACTAGGAGATGAGTTATCTCACTGCTCATATACTTGCATGTTTGGGACTTGAAGTTTCCTTGATACGTATGTTTTGGCCTGGTCAGCCTTCCTTTCTCCCTTCACTTCTTCAACTATTACCCCTTTCACTACTAAGTTAATTTCTCATTTTGGTTCAGTGAAGGGTTAATGACTGCAGATGGAAAACTCAGCCAGACCATATTAATGGGGTTTGCTTTTTGTTTTTTTTGAGCTGACAGTATTTATTTTAAAATTACTTGTAGATTATATTTTTTGTGCAGTTTGCTCAGAATCAGGAAATGGGGCACTTGATATGTTAGTGCCAGAAAGGGACAAAGTAGATAAGAACAAAGTGCTTCAGTTCCAGGCAGCTTGCACAATAACTAATATTCCTATTGAAAATACCAAATACGGTTACATTACTTTAAGTGACTTTGAATTGAAACTTGACAGTACTTAATTTTATACACAGTTCATCTTAATTGGAATATTTTGAAAGGGAAAATGAAACTAAAATTCAAACATTAATTCTTACCACCTAGTATTACTACAAAGGATTGGAAAGTTGCATGTGGCCAGATGTTACTATCATTTTAGAAGTCCAAACTATAATTTAGACCTGTAGGAAGATAGATTCTGTTGTGTCGGGAATATATATGTGTGCATAAACTCTGAAGTTTTGTCTCAACAGAATAGAATAAGAAGCAAATCCATGAATTATTCTTCTATTTATATTTTTATTCCAAGAGCTACTTGTTTACTTGCCGTGGTCTGTGGTCTGTTAATTTCAGACCTAACTTAATGACTCAATAACAAATGTAAATATGTTTACATTTTAAGAAGTATACAGCGATACTTAAAGATCAGTTCATTAACTCTGGGAGGCAAGTAAGTTCTAGATATTTATTTCTCTTCTTGATCAAGTGTAAAATTCTTCTAGAAGAAAAACTTGTAAGACCTCAGCAAGTGAATTCATGAATTTACTTATTCTTCCATACTGCAGTTACCATTATTTATCTATATAAATACAGCTCTGCACATGTACAGCTGAATAATGTATAATGAAAACTATTTGGAAACACCTAAATTAAAGAGATTCTTGGCAGTTTCTCATATGTAGTTGAGCATGACGAGTGTAGAGAGAGCATGGGGGTTGGAGACAGGGAAAGAAAAGGTACTTCGTAAACTCATTTGTGATCTACTGAAAAGAGATTATACTAAGTAAAAATTACCCTTCTTCCTCTTTCTTCTCTGTCCTCTGGAGTGACTATAGTGGATGCTCTTAGGCAGTACTTTTTGCCCTGTTTAAGTGATTCCCCTGAAGTGGTCTTTTATTTTAAACCAGGGAAGCAGAGCTGGATCTCCAAGTGGATCTTGTATACACATGGAGATTTTCAGAAAAGTCACCAGCAACCCAGTACTAGATCCAAGTCACATAAAAGTGTCCCCCCCAAAACAGATACACCTTTTTCTTTCTCCCCATCTTGCTTTACACCAAATAAGGCTCTTTAAGTTGTGTACAAAAACTAAACAGATTTCTTCCCTCTAACATCCTTCTGATGTGTTACTTCAGAATTCTAATTTTGTCTCTATCAATGTCTTATTAACATCTGAAAATATATATATATATATATATATATTTTATTGGAAGACAATAGTTTGTTAGGCCTTGAGAATTTTGTGACAGGTTTCTTTTGCTGTCTCACCACGACCACTGACTCCTTTATGGCATGCTTTGATTACTAAACTTCAGACAGACTCTTTTGTTGTATCACATATATTTATACACAGTAAATTTTCCTTTCCGTGTGTGCTATGTATCTGAGGTTTTGAAGTTTAAAAAATGTGCCAGTATGGATATAAGCAGTTGATTTCAGTCATTTGGACTTAAAAAGTACAGAGGTTTGAAGTAGATGTCCACTGCTGTCTGAATAGAGTAGATGAGGGTCTGGATCAGGACTGGAGTTCATTAGGTCCAATGCCAAAACGAGCAATCATCTGAACTGGTCTGTCTCAAGAACAGAGGGGTGGAAGAGAGACACACCTCTCGTCTTTTACCCCCACTGTCTATTTGCCTTCCATCTCCAACTTCTCTGGCCTATCTCAGTGTTGTTTATTTATGCTGTGGAGAGGAGAACAGAAGTAAGCTTCTTAATCTTTACCTAGTTGAGCCACTACCAGGTTTGCTGGCAGCTTTGGCCACATTGTTTGTGAGGTGATTTTCTTTGCGTTCGGAGTGACTTTTGATTCTGATTCTTTGTTATTTTGTATGGAGCGGCACTTTATCTGTGTTTTAGCAGAACTGTTCCTCTGTACCCTTTATGGTTTTTTCTTGGTTTTTTTTTTTTTTGTTTACCTTTTAAATTATGCATAGAATTTTTTTGTGTGTGAAATTAAAGCCTTTATTAACCTTGTGTTGTATGACTGTTTATTTCTGAGAAGGACACATTCTTGCAGACACCTAACCAGTTGTTGAAGTTGTGAAAATCACATTCTGTTGGTCTTCTGACTGGGACTTTGAAGCAACACTGTTGCACCTTAAAGGGAGTGGGACCGCACACATAGTATGGCTGAGTCAGCACCAACCTTCTCTGATTTCATCTGAGGAGCCTGTGAAGCTCTGCAGAGGTTCTGCATAACAGTTTTTAAACCTGACATTGGCCTAAACTGTGCTCTTCCTTTGCCTTAGTATTAAGAGTATCAGGGAGAAGGTGAAATAGTGTTTGCATTTCATACTTGCTGTTAGGCCCCTAGCCCAGGCCCAGTTGGGTATGTGGCTCTCGCTGGCTACTGGTTAGTGAGTGTTGTGGAACCTCCTAAATAGGGCCATCACCTGGACCATTCAGCTCTTCCAAAGAACAAGTCCCTTTAACTTCTCACCTGAGGAAGGCAGTAAGAAAATACATGTGAAAAGGAAAAGCCATTACTCTGGGAAAGATGTAAAACTGAAAAATACTTCAGCCGACCTGCCATGATTAAAGATGAGCCATGATAAAAGCCTAGAGGAGGCTCGCCATAACTAAGGTTCCATGGAGTGCTGGGTTGCTCCTCTCAGAAGGGAAAGCACCAGAGCAGAATGCTTTGAAAGTGAAATAACACCTCTGGATAAAAAACAATGCAGCCAACTTCCTGAGAGCTGAAATTGGGACCACAGTCTCCTTATAGAGACTTACAGAATCATCTTTCTGGAGGTACAGGTAGATTACTAAACAAGCGGCATCGCCACAGACTGCGGGTTTTCACTTCAACTCACTGATACCAGTAATAACGAAACGAAGCTCTGCAAGCAGGGTAGGGTACTGCCTTAAACTACAAGCTACTTTTGCTTCTCAGAACAGTCCTTTTTCTTTCTTGAGGTTTTGTTGCTTCCATCGAGGCAGAGCCGAGAAGGCAGAAGGAGTCATCCCCAAGGCCCGGGTGAAATCCTCAATTGACAGGTGCTCCTAGAAGAGGAGAGGGACCAGAGGGTCAGCTTCTTGCTTAGAGTTAGCTCTGATGAGTCACAGAGGTGTAGCACAGAAATCAGATGACAAAAAGAGGCAATGTGGTGAGGGTCAGGAAAGGGACAGAGAGGAGGGAGGTGGCATTTCTTTTCAATCTGGGCCTATTCTCTGTAGGATTGCCCTGGAGAAAGTTTCTTTGACTCCTGCAGAGAGCCCTGAATTGAGCAGCTTCTTTACGGTTAACACCTGTAGGTGGAGTTCAAGCTCAGGGTGCTCGGAACAGCTTTTTAGTAAACACCTTTAGATGGAGTTCAAACTCGGGTGGATATGAAGCTCTGGTTTTCTAACCTGTTATTCTTTGCCTCCCACCTCTGGGCATTTTCTGCTCAAGGCTCCTGGGAGCCCTCCCCAATACCCCAGGCAGGGTGGTGGAGCACTTTGTTTTAGAAGAAGGTCCCTGACAGCTATAGTGGTTGAATCCATGGTCTGCAAATGCTTTAGGTTCCCTCTGTCCCACCCAAGCTGGCTTTGCAGCTTGGTTGAGACTTCTGGACTTTGACCCCCAGGCAAGATAGCAGGGACTGCCCATCCCAGTGGACTTGTATCTTTCCACTGGTCCTGTTCTTGAACCTTGCGGTCCTGCCAGCTGATTACTAGCCTCACCCATGCCCACATCCGCCTCTCTGTGGTTTACTCACGGGTACTTGGATTGTCCTTGCTACTGCCTGCAGCGAGACCCACCATCCCCACTGTTCACTGTTACTGGCCCTCCCTTCTGAGTTTGGAGCAGCCAGAGAGCGTATGCACTCTTCCCACTTAGCCTGGAACCCTCAGCTCTGTCTATAAGAATGCATACTACTCCCACAACTTAGTGAGTGACAATTTAAAAGAATCTAAGCCTTTCAGTCCATCCTAAAGGAGATCAGACCTGGGTGTTCATTGGAAGGACTGATGCTGAAGCTGAAACTCCAATACTTTGGCCACCTCATGCGAAGAATTGACTCATTGGAAAAGACCCTGATACTGGGAGGGATTGGGGGCAGGAGGAGAAGGGGACCACAGAGGATGAAATGATTGCATGGCATCACCAACTCGATAGACATGAGTTTGGGTAAACTCTGGGAGTTGGTGATGGACAGGGAGGCCTGGAGTGCTGTGATTCATGGGGTCGCAAAGAGTCAGACATGACTGAGCAACTGACCACTTCTACCATGGTGGGATTGTCTTGATTTTGTTTCTTATATTCAAAATTAGTGATCTATTTAGTGATCTTTAAAAAAAAAAAAAGCTAATGCATATTTTATTAGATATTGCGAAATTCCCCTCTACAGGGGTGGTAACATTCTGCCCTCACAGCAAAATAATATATGTTGTTCTCAGCCTTACCAACAAAGTACATTGTCATTATTTAGCCTCCTTTTAATCACCTGGCCCAATAATATTGGCTGTCCTTCCCTTTAGAAATACTTTCTGTGTGTTATGTGATATTACAGTAAGAGTGGGACTCAGAAGACCTGATTCTTGCTCTGACTTGGCTACTAACTGGGAAAGTCACTTCCCTGCTCTAGATCTGAGTTTAACAGCTTACACATACAGAACACTTCCTATGTACCAAGAGCTGGGGAAATAATATTTGTAGTAATATTAAGAATAATATATGTTATTAGGATCATCCCAATATTACAGTGAAGACACAGGTAATACATAAAGGGGTCTAAAGGTGACAGGAGGATGCAAATGTTCTAGAAACGATACCCTTATGCGTATATTGGGCCCAAACCCATAACAGACTCATGTTCCTGGAG
Source organism: Redunca redunca (assembly GCA_006410935.1). Classification (NCBI taxonomy): domain Eukaryota; kingdom Metazoa; phylum Chordata; class Mammalia; order Artiodactyla; family Bovidae; genus Redunca; species Redunca redunca. The sequence continues at coordinate 28,827 of SJYQ01093869.1, read as the reverse complement.
GAAATAGCCAACTCACATCTATAGGTTCCTTAATTCATTTCTAAGGCTTCTTTTTGGTTTATTGTACACAGGGTAAATTTTCTCTCAATACCCTCTCAAGCTAGATTTGCAGTCTATTTTGGATCTTCATGAAGAGAGAATGAGTGTTAGAAATGTGTTTTTTTAAAACATGCCCTTCTTACTTGCCAAACTCTCTCCCCCAAGTGGTCCACACAGACAGCAGCTGCTCTACCTGAGGGACCCTGTGCTGACTAGTCTCCTCCCTGGCACGCCTCTGAATTGCCAGCCCACCATACACATAGTGATATTTCAACCTGGATGTCTCCCCAGTGCCACTAAACTCATGATTGTCCCTGTCTTAAGCTGGGTGTGACCCAGGGTTTTTTTTAATCTCAGAAAATGACACAATTACCCCCATCTCATGACCTTTATCCAGTCATTACCAAGTGTTGCTGATTTAACCTAAATATTTCTCTAAACCATCTCCACCCATCCGCACCCATTCTTGGGCTTCCCAGATGGGGCTAGTAGTAAAGAACCTGCCTGCCAGCGCAGGAGGTATGAGAGACATGGGTTCAATCCCTGGGTTGGGAAGATCCCCTGGAGGAGGGCATGACAACACACTCCAGTATTCTTGCCTGGAGAATCCCATGACCAGAGGAGCCTGACAGGCTACAGTCCACAGGGTCACAAAGAGTCGGACACGATTAAAGGAGACTTAGCAAGTCCATTCTTCACTGAGCAACTAGAGTGGGCTTTGGAAAATGTAAACCTGACGGCCATTCCCTTGCTTCACCCATAATAGTTCCCCTTGACTTTTAGGATGGACACCACCCTTCCCATCCTGACAAAAAAGGTGCTGCCCAGTGCCCCCTTCCACCCAGCAGCTGCCCCTCCCCAGCTCCACACACCCCTTGCTCTGGCCATCTTGCCCTTTCATCCAAGCTGTGTTTACTTCCTACTTCTGGGCTTCCATAGATACTGTTCCCTTCTCCAAGAATATCCCACTCTGCCTGAATAATTCCCACTCATCTTTCAAGAAAAAATCTCTGACTAAATCAGGCTCTGACCCACCTCCCTTCGGCTGGGATCCACGCCCTCAGGAAGCTCCTCTGTGGGCTTGTTCACCAGCTGCTCCAAGGGAAAGATGGGTAGAGGTCCGGAGCTGAGGTTGCTGTTAGCATTGAACACATCCGGTTTAGAGCTTGTGAGCTCCTAGGGAAGAAACAAAACATTGTTACTTCAGCTGGTTTGTGGATGCCTCCCAGGCTGCATTTTTCTCTGAAGTCAACAATGACCCTAGGGAACCTTCAAGAAGCCCTCTGTGGAGTTCCTTGGCAGTCAAGGGGTGAGGACCCAGCGCGTTCGCTGCTGAGGGCCCACATTCAATCCCTGGTCAGGGAACTATGATCCCTCAAGTTGCGCAGTGTGACCAAAAAAATATAAGCCTTCCATGACCCCTGCCTCCCACTGTCCACATACATATACTTACACTCTTCATAAGAATATAGCATTCTGGACAGGATCCTCAAGCTAAAGCTTGGAGGTCTATATCCAACCAAAGCTGGTTGGCTCTATGACCAGCTTTGAAAAACACGTAAACAAAACTGTTTTGTTCTATGACTTATAAACTTCTCTATGGCTACCCCTAATGTTCGAGGTCTACCTTGGACATTTATGACCTTCTTTCTCTTATCTGATATGACACTGTCAACCATAAATTCTCTTAGCCTTGACCTAACTACCTACACTTTCCTGCCTGCACCATCAGTCAACTAAGAAGGGTTAGTTGAGTGCCATGGGGTTCCCAGGCTGTGGGTGGGTCCAAGGAATTCACATGTTATCTGTTGATAACCCCTGTGAGCTTGGGAAATTGCTCTCACATACTGGCCACAATTCTGCAGAGTCTACTTGGTCTTATCTCCCCTGCAAGCCTGTGAACATCTTTGATTTCATATTTCCACATTCTAAGCCTGTAGGCTGAACATATTTCTATGAACTAACTGAAAGATTGAAGGAGAAGGTTTTTCTACCTGGAGAAGGGTGATGATAGTAGAGAAATCATTACTTCTCCAAGCATGGTCTGAGGACTAACTGGATCAAATTACCTGGGCCCTTTGTGAAAAACACATACTAACGGATCTCAACCCAATTCTACAACCAGAATTTCAGGAAATGGGACTTCAGGATTTCCTTCTTTGTGGATGGGGGGCACACAGCTTGTGGGATCTTAGTTTCCTGACCAGGGATCGAACCTGTGCCTCCTGCAGTGGAAGCACGGAGTCCTAACCACTGTACCACCAGGGAAGTCCCAGAATCTTCATCTCAATATGCTCCCCCCACCCCCAAGTTCCCCATCACCCAGACTCTTACACATGATAAAATTTGGGGACCATTTCACCCGGGAATGGAGGAGACAAATCCGTGTGAGACATTGAAATTAAATAATAAGAACTTCCAGGAGAAGAAAGAGAAAATGATGGAAAGAAAGCAGAAGACCCTGGCATTTTCTCTGGAGCTTTCTCAGCTTTCATGGGTCTAACCACTGTCAGTGGACACTGTGGGGACCCCTGCCGCCTGCCCCGTACTCACAGCAGCGATCTGGCTCCAGTCCCCAGAGTTTCCAAGCTCCGCCTTGAGGTCCTCATAGGATTTGGAGTTCTGCATATAAAGTAAATGACAAATTAGACCTGGGTTTCAGCAGAGTAGACAGGACCATTTTCCTTCAGGCGTTGAAAGAAGGCTGCTCTAGGGCAGAGGGGCAATGAGAAGGGGAAGGGGGAGTCAGGGGGAGGCTGGAGGCTGTCCCTGGAAAACCAGGTTGGATGGTAAGGATGAGCATGAAGGGCTGACAGGTAACTGGCTGGGGCAAGGGACTATTTGCCTTGCTCAGCCCACCACGGAGATGGAGAGTATGATCTTTCCCCACTCTCCGAGTTTAAGAAGCTGCATGCAGCCTTGGAAACCCTACCCATACTGTGGGGGACTCAGGGGTCCTGGAGAATGGGGGAGATCCTCTCAGAGCCTGGAGGGGACACTGTCACAGAGGAGTGAAAGGAACAGAGGGAACCTTGGCTCCACAGGGAGCCCCATCTCCCCATCCCAGGACTTGGCAGCAAGCATGCCACATTATGAGTTCCAGGTATGCTGACAGCATGAACTAGTGAGTAAATGAATGAATGAATGAGTCTGAGAAAGAAGCCAGCACAGATCTGAGGTGGGGAAGACCTGCCAGAGTTGTCGATGTGGGACACTGACCTGGGTTTGAGAAGTTCTGGACACATCTAGGTGTGCAGACTTGAGATTTGTTGGGATCCATCATCAAGACTTAACTTAGCTCATCAAACACTGAATTTTTTCAATGCATTTGAGGAAATTAAGCTCTTGGTTTGCCTAACCTCAGCTGTTGTACCAATTCTGTGTACCCAAAGCCACCAGGGCAACACTCATTCTACCTTAGCTTTCCTTCTTCCTGCAGAAAACCGTCACTGTGATTTGTGGTTTAGTCACTCAGTCGTGTCCGACTCTTTGCGACCCATGGACTGTAGCCTGCCAGGCTCCTCTGTCCATGGGATTTTCCAGGCAATAATAGTGGTGTGGGTTGCCATTTCCTTTTCCATTTTGAGGACCTGCCCTTTGCTTCTCTCTGGGGCCTGTTTAGGAAAATTCTGTGGAAGTCTCCTTCATTGTTCCTCAAGTCAGGACCATGTATAGGACCCATTTTGCTTAGAATTTAGTGCTAGAAAACACATATTTAGACATGTAGAACTGATGTGTTTGGAGGACCTGCCATGCCATCTCATAGAAGTTTCCGCAATAATGATGGATGTTCTTTTTCTGTGCTGTCCAGTATGGCAACCACCAGCCACACATGACTAGTGAGAAATGTGAGAAATCAGTTCTTTGATTTTGCTTAATTTCAATTCATTTGCATTTAAATAATCAGTACAGCTCTTCCCAATAATGTCCAGGAGCTTTGAGCTAAATCTAGTGTACAAGCAAGACACTGTCATTAGCCTAAATTTTTGATGGACTTCCTTCCCTCTCCCTTACCAGGGGGCCTCATAGTCTTCCTGCAGCCTTACTGTCCATTCTAAGTCTCTTCAAGCCCCTTTACAAATATATCACAGGTCATCTATCCCAGTGAACAGAAAAACCCAGGAGTCTCCCTGGCCTCCTCGCATGTGCCATGAAGGATGTGCTGGGGTGGGAGGACCAGGTGGGCTTAGACCACTCACATTCCACTTGAAGGGATCCCAAGCCAGGAACCAGCCTGTGAAGGTAGGGGGCTCGTGCCCTTGCTTCACCACAATTATGGGCGTCTCAAGGTCCCGGCCGCTGGGGTGGGTCTTGAGATATTCCTGCGCTGTGGTGGCTGCGGCTTTCTTCTCGTCCTCATTGGCATTCTTCCCAATCCAGAAAAAGACCTGTGGAGCATGCCAGAGTCAGTCTCCCCTGCCCTCCCTCAGCTCACCCAGGGTCAGACATCCTGCTGGGGACCCTGACCTTTGACAGGCCCCATCCGGCCTTAACTTTGCCTCTGGAAATTGGGGTTGGACAGATGCCCTCTACTTCGATATTCTGTAAATGTGTGACTCCCAGCCTCTTCAGAGCCAAAGACCCAGAAACATTCCTCTGCCTCATGAAATCAATTGGACTTTGGGAGAAGTATACATCGTGCCTTGCAGCCCCACTGGGCATCCTCCTCTCCGACCTGCTTTCTTCTTTCTTATGCTCCTGCTGTTCATAACCCCAATCTCAGAGAGAATGTATATGGAAGCCAAGAAAACATCAAACCTTACCTATCCTTAAAGCCACTATTTCTTTGCCCTGGGGATTAGGGTGGTCGGAAGGGAGGTCCCCAGGCCTCAAAACTACCTGGTCCCAGACATCTAGCAGGAAAACATCATCCTCTTCCAAGTCATCCTGATTGAAGTCAGGGATCTCTGTGGCCAGGAAGCGCCCGGTCTGGTTGGAACATTCAAAGAGCCGAGGAGTGATGACCAAGTTTTCCTCCTGCAGCCTGCAAGGTGGAAAGGAAATTGTCGGAAAGCTCATCTCCTAGGAAAATGCTCTTTCTTCTGATCACACCAAAAGTCCCCCATCCTGCCAAGAGTCCAGGAGCCCTCCAAAGGAGAAATTCCCACTACTCTCCCAGGACAAGCATTTCAGTGGGCTCTTCGATAGTCCTGTTAGGAAGTTCTTCCTAATATAATGGTGGATCATGGACCTTCTTCAGAAAACTAGGCTTACAACTTGTGTTCCTCAGCATCTGGTCCTGTGGCAGCATGGAAGAACAGTGGCTGATGGGACCCTGGCATCTTCCTCCCAAAGGGCACACCTAGAGTCCCGCCCCTCTCTTTGAGCTGCCTCCTCTGGGTGTGCACTCCCTTTACAGGAAATATCCACCCCAAGCCCTAGGAATTCCACAGTAAGTGGCACAGACACAGTTCCTGTGCCAAGAGGCTCCCAGAGCCCCGGCTGCCCCTTCCTCATCTGGTAGCCCTATGAGCCCGACACACAGAGTCCTCAATCCATGCCTGTTGCAGGCTCTGGGTGATGGGGGTAGAGGTAATGGGAGGCTCTCCAGCCTCAGAAGGTGAGCTGGAGGTTGAGGGACCTGGGAATTACCTCTTGGTGCTGGCATAAGGAGCCTTCCCGCCCAGGGCCATCCAGAAGTTGGCCGGCTCCTGCCCCTCCACCACCACTTGCTTCTCGGTCCGGGAGACAGTGTCAGCAACCATCTTGGCCATCTCCCGCTCATCCCCGCTGCAACCCTGGAAAAATGGGGGCTGGCTGTGCTGGGGGAGTCTACCTCCAGTGCCCCGCCTCCCCCTCCTTCCACCACATTCACTGGCTTAGAGCTCCCGGTCCTAAGAGGCTCTTCTGGATCAAGGCCCTGTGCACACAGCCCAGCGTCCCTGATGCTCCAAAGGAGGGCAGAGGAGACAAGGGAGACTGCCCTCCCAGTGGACAGGCGGAGGCCTCCAAGAGACTGGTCCCCATGACAAAGATAAAGGGGGAGGTAGCAACAGGCACATACAGGGAGAGTGAGAGAGCCCAAGACATAAAGGCAGGGGACTCCCCTGGTGGTCCAGTGGCTAAGACTCTGTGCTTGAAATGCAGGGGGCCTGGGTTTGATCCCTGATCAGGGACCTAGAGCCCACATGTTGCAACTAAGATCCAGCATAGTCAAATAAGTAAATAAATTGTATTTTTTTTAGTGGACTTCCTTGGTGGCACCGTGGATAAGAATCTGCCTGTCAAGGCAGGGACCGCGGATTCAAATTCTGGTCCAGAAAGATCCCACATGCCACGAAGCAAATTGGCTCGTGCACCACAACTACTGAGCTTGAGCTCTAGAGCCCAAAAGCCACAACTAATGATCCTCTGTGCGACAACTACTGAAGCCCTCAAGCCCTAGAGCCAGCAGGTCACAACTGCTGAGCTCCAGGGTTGCAGCTGCTGCAGCCTGTGCGCCTAGAGCCGGTGCAAGAGACGCCACTGCCATGGGAAGCCTGTGCGCCACAACTAGACTGCAGCCCACGTGCAGCAGTGGAGATCCAGTGCTGCTGCTGCTGCTAAGGCGCTTCAGCCGTGTCCGACTGTGCGACCCCATAGACGGCAGCCCACCAGGCTCCCCCGTCCCCGGGACTCTCCAGGCAAGAACGCTGGAGTGGGTTGCCATTTCCTTCTCCAGACAATCCAGCGCAGCCATACATTAAATACAGCATGGTGCGCGTGGTGATCTCAGGCAAGGGTTTAAAAAAACATGAAGACAGACCAACACAGGGACAGACAGGAGTCACCACAGACAGAGTGAGAAAGACCTACTCAGACACAGGGGCAGATCCAGTGTTGAGGAGGCGGAAGGCGGGGCCAGAGGCAGCTGAGAAACCAGGAGGCGGGACCTATGGAGGGGCGGGGGAAGTTGGCCGGGGAGGCCACTCAACTCTGCACACACCTTCCCACACCACAAGTAGCAGCAGGACTGAGTCTTGAGGATGAAGACGTCGTTGGAGTTGAGGGAGGTGGCCCGGGGTGGGACCTCAAAGGCCTTGGTGTTGTTGGCGCTGGTTCCTCGGACCTGGAATAGCCGAGTGGAGGGCACAGGCTCCATGTTGTTGGCCCGGGATGTGCCTCCCTACAAGGAGAGACGGGCAGGCGTGACTTAGCAAAGGTGGTCATCTGATACACCATCACCCCGCTAGTCTTCCCAAAACATTGCTCTGGTCACGGGCACTCCCCTGCCTGACAGCTTGGTTCAGACTAGAACCATTCTAGGTCTACAGACCAGAGCCCAGCTTTCAGGGGGTCATTTGAGGCCTCACATGAATAGGAAACCTGCCTTTCCAGGGTTACTCTCAGCTCTCTCCAAACCCTCCATTTAACTCAGACAAGCTTCTCGTGGTTCCCCACAGGGCCTTTCCCCTGGGCCTTTGTCCTGGCTATGCCTCTGCATCACCCTTATTTGACCCCCACTGAGCTCTGACCCCCCCCNGGAGCCCCACCCCCCCCCCCCCCCCACCCAGGGTCAAAATCTCCTCTCAACCCTCTTTCCACCATGGACTCTATGCCTGTTCACTGATCACTGTATTCACATGCCCCTTTGAATGCAACATATTTCTGGCATTTAAGCACACATGGAACAACAGACTGGTTTCAAATTGGGAAAGGAGTACATCAAGTCTGTATATTGTCATCCTGCTTATTTAACTTATATGCAGAGTACATCATGAGAAACGCTGGACTGGATGAAGCACAAACTGGAATCAAGATTGCCAGGAGAAATATCAATATTCTCATATATGCAGATGATACCACCCTTATGGCAGAAAGCGAAGAAGAATTAAAGAGCCTCTTGATGAATGTGAAAGAGAAGAGTGAAAAAGTTGGCTTAAAACTCAACATTCAGAAAACTAAGATCATGGCATCCAGTTCCATCACTTCATGGAAAATAGATGGGGAAACAGTGGAAACAGTGTCAGACTTTATTTTGGGGAGCTCCAAAATCACCGCAGATGGTGACTGGAGCCATGAAATTAAAAGATGTTTGCTCCTTGGAAGAAAAGCTATGACCAACCTAGGTAGCGTATTATAAAGCAGAGACATTACTTTGCCAACTAAGGTCCGTCTAGTCAAAGCAATGGTTTTTCCAGTGGTCATGTATGGATGTGAGAGTTGGACTATAAAGAAGGCTGAGCACTGAAGAATTGATGCTTTTGAACTGTGGTATTGGAAAAGACTCTTGAGAGTCCCTTGGACAGCAAGGAGATAAAACCAATCAATCCTAAAGGAAATCAGTCTTGAATATTCATTGGAAGGACTGATGTTGAAGTTGAAGCTCCAATGTTTTGGCTACTTGATACAAAGAACTGACTCATTTGAGAAGACCCTGATGCTGGGAAAGATTGAAGGAAGGAGGAGAAGGGGATGACAGAGGATGAGATGGTTGTATGGCATCACCGACTCAATGGACATGAGTTTGAGTAAACACCAGGATCTGGTGATAGACAGGGAGGCCTGGCGTGCTGCAATCCATGGGGTCGCAAAGAGTCGGACATGACTGAACAACTGAACTGAACTGAACTGAAGCACACACTGCCTTGGACTGCTTGTTCAGCAAGATGGTAAACAGGATTAGCACGGCATTCTTCTCCCCCTTGGTGCTTTGCAGAGGGCTGTGTACTTAGTAACTCTTCAATAAATAGATTATTGCTAAAGGAAGGCAAGAGACGGCTATTTCAACAGGGAAGTCTGCTCCATGTTATTTGGCAGCCTGGATGGGAGGGGAGTTTGGGGAAGAATGGATACATGTATATGTATGGCTGAGTCCCTTTGCTGTTCACCTGAAACTATCACAACATTGTTAATTGGCTACACGCTGATACAAATAAAAAGTTAAAAAAAAAAAAAAAGGTGCCAGTGCACCTTAGGTTCATCACTCAGCAAATCTATCCAAAATAACCTTTTTTTCATCTAAAGAGGAGTTGGGGTGTGGAGAGTAATAGTCTTATACATGCTAAGTGTTTATTAAATGGATTTTTTAAAATATTGAGTAGTTGTTTCTATTTCCATTGCACATAGGTGATGGAGCCTCAAACAGTTCCCTCCCAGGAAGAGTGGGCTGCCCCCTAGCCCTGTCCCCCACCCCACGTCCTCTCCCCTGTTTCCTGGAGCCCACCCCACCTCACTGCCGCACCTGGTAGACCACCATGCGTCCCTTGAAGATGGACATGAGGTGAGGCGGCTCCTTGCCCATCGGGACCCGGATCTGGACTGGTTCATTGTTGTACTTCTGGTCCAGGATGACGGCTTGATAGGCGGAGGCTGTGACTTCATCCTGACTGGCCTGGCTGCCCTGGGAATGTGCAGGGTGGGAGGGGTGAGGCCAGCCCCCAGTTTTAACTTCATATCCAATTCTGACTGGCCCTAAACCCAACTGTCTTCCCCACCAATCCCCACCCTGATCACAACCAAAATCCACCCCCCAACCCAGACCTCAGCTGTGATCCCAGCCCCACACCTAATCTTTCTCCAGTCTCAGTCCACCCCAACCCACCCTGACCCCCAACCTCCTCTCCCACTTACTGCACCTTTATTGAGGAAACACCGTGACTACCCCCGACTCACCCCTCAGCACCCCCAAACATCTCCCGCTCCCTCGCATCTGGACACAGAAACTCACAGTCAGAGCGGGGGAAGAGAAGGCACAGGAAGCCACGGAAGTTGGAAAGGAGACTCAGAGAGCCAAAGGGGAAGGGTTGTGTGTCGGGGTACCCAGCATCAGGGGGATTTCCCAGCCAAAGCAGTTCAAAAATGGAAGGGGGATAAGATACCCACCACCAGAGGTATTCAACTCAAGGGTGATGCCGCTTGGCAGGGGTATAGTGAAGCGGGGTTGAGCAGCTGCGCCCTGAACGGGTGTGGTGGGGCCTGACCTGCCAGATGTAGAGCAAGTGGTGCTGCTTCTCGCCGATGAGGTAGGTGTAGAGCAGCAGGTAGCAGTCGCCCCCAAAGAAGTGGCCAAGCCACTTGGCATCCACAGGCACCAGCTCTAGGTCCTCGATGCGCCACATCTGGGGCCGGAACCAGGCTAGCGTGAGGTCCAGCACAGACTCCCCCAACCCCGCCCCCCGGCCCGGGCCTCTCGCCCCGCCATACCTGCACCTCCCCACTCCCATCGTCCACCATCTTCTGCTGGGCAGCCACCTGAGGCTGGACATGCATGGAGGTGGCATCAAACTTCACCTGTTCCACCTTGGCTGGAGTGAGGGGGGAAATCGGGACACCCATTGTCACCAGCTGAGTTCCCACAGGTTCTCACAACAGCCCTGAGTGGGAGCTGCAATTCTTAGACCCATCTTACAGATGAGGCAACTGAGGCTAGAGAGATTCGGTAGTTTATCCCAAGTCACACAGCTAGCCAGTGGCAGAGCTATAACACAGAACCCTATCTCCTTCCTGTAAGACTCATGTTTCGCTGGAGCCTCCCAGAGCAGCCACGGGAGGGACATCTTCTCCTCCCCCGGGTGCGTGGCATGGAGCTTGTCCTTAGTGAATATTGTCTGGAAGACTGGAGATGTTTGGGTTTGGGTTCTGAGGAGACCCAACAGTACTCCAAATGAAAGGCGAGTTGTTCTCAGCTCCCCTTTTGTGCCAACTCTTGAGTTTATCCAAGTCCCTTTGTGTCCACGCCCCTCCACCTGGGGGGCCCAGAGTCAGGGTGAAGTGTGCACAAGAGGAGTGTTCAAGAAGGAGGGCAGGAGGCAGGTCCAGCGCTCTCCTGGCCCCATTGCCCGCTTCCAGCCCCACCCCACCTCAGGCCAGCCCTCACCCACGGAGCCCACAGTGTGGGTTTTGCCTAGGCCGGTGGTCCGGTTGGGTACTGTCCACTTCTGGAAGAGCTGCTGAAAGACAGCTGACTCGGCCCCATCATTCTGTAGCTCCACCTGTGTGTTTGGTGGGTACTGCTTCGCTTTGATAAAGTTCTGGGAAGAGAAGGAGGAGGCTGGGGTGTGTCCTTCCCCCAGCCTCCACCCTGCAACAGGAGCCAAAGCCTGGCTGTAACGCCAATCAGACCTACCACTAACCTGCCCTGGCCCCACGCCCAAACCAGACTCTAATCGCTGTCCCAGTGCTGACCTCAAACCTAATCCAGCTGACTCCTACCCCAGGTCATACCAGACTCCACCTCAAACCTAACTCTGACCTCCACCCTGAATCTAACACCCCCAAACCCACTTCAGACCCCCCACTCCAAGGTCAAATCTGACCCAAACCTGACCCCAGCCTCCATCTCCAAACTTGAGCCCAACCCCCAATCCAACATTGACCCCCAGCCAGTTCAGGGTTACTGTTTCCAGCTCCTACAATGACCCCAAAGTCTGACTTGGCCTCAGCACCATGCTGACCCACCCCGCTTCTTGTAAGAAGGCTGGCCTCCGTGTCTTCCTCTCTTTTCGGAGCCAAGCTCAAGGTGCAAGCCCTGAGGAGGCTCCCTTTTTGTGATGATTCTTGAGGTCACTGGGTGGTTGGCTTCCTGGGGTACAGAGAACCCCCAAGATGACCCCCTGGAGCTAAGTCAGGCCCAGAGCCACCCCTGGCCTTTGGCCCCCACTGCCCTCTCCCTGCTGGGGGGCCTTCTCTGCCCCTGCTCCAAGTTCTCCTCCTCGACGCCCAGACCCACCAGTGCCTGGCTCATGGCTTCCTTCTTCTCCTGGGTGTTGGCATTCCTCCCCTTCCACACATAGATCTTCAGGCCTCCCTGGTCCAGGATGTAACAGTCCTGTAGGCGGGAGAGAGAGCGCAGGGCGAGAGCCTGAGGGCGCAGGCTGGGGAGCTGCGGACACAGATGCTTGCCTCTTGCGACCCCATCCCGACCACCCCAGGCCCCTGGCGGAGAGTGGACAGGGGGCGGGTGGGTGATGGGGAGCTGGGGCTGGGGGCACCCCGGACCCTCTCACCTCGTGACTGAGCAGGTCTTGTGTGAGTGGCCGCGTGGCGATTTCCCTGACCACCACCTTTCCCTCTGAGTCAGACACACTGCAGGATAAAGATGTGGCATAGACAAGGAGGATGCTGGACACTCACCCCAGGGTCTCCTCCCCCAGGAGGCACCCCCTGTGCCAGGAGGAGCCCCGCACAGCCGGGCACTCACTGGTACAACTTGAGGGCAGCCTTGAGGGCCGGCTCCACCACCGTGTCGGCCATAGCGGCCTTCAGCTCCTTCCGCTGACCCAGCACATGGTTCATGATCTCCATCAGCTGTGGTGAGGCCTTCTCGTCCTCCCCGTCCACCACGCCCACGTAGGTGCGCCCACCCCGCTCCTGGTCACGGATCTCCTTGGCCAGGTTCATGCCCTGCAGAGAGGCCCCAGGACGCATGAAGGCTGGAAGGGGTAGGGGGGCGGTGGACAGGGCAGCATCCACCACCCCAAACCACACCTGGAGAGCCCAGCACCCTCAAAGTGGGAGGCACCTGCCCGGCGCTTCCCTTTCAAGGAGGGGACCAGGCTTTTAAGATGTGTGTCAGGAAACCAAGCTAAAACCTCAGGAAGAGCAGTCTTCTTCATGAGCAAGAGGGGGTCTGGTGGGGAGGTGGAACTTGCTAGGCCTTCGGTTTTGACATTGTTTGAAATGTGTGATTTTGCTTCAAAGTTTTGCAAGAGAGGTGAGCCCTGAAGATCACAGTATGTGTCTTTGTCCCAAAGCTGTGTACACACACCCTCACATACTCACACACACACAAAGCCTCACATGGGCTCACACACATGTGCACAAACACACACACACACACACACAGCCTGGCTCACTCTCTCAGCCCAGCGTCTCCTGTCCAGTTCCCGACCTTTCCACTCCGGCCCCCTCCCCTCTCCACTGTTCCCTTCACCCCAGTGCCCCCCGTCACCAGGCCCACATTTCTGTTTCCAGCCTAGCCCTATTTATCCAGCTCCCGAGACAGCCCCATTTTAAGATGCCCCAAACCCAACCTTTTCTCCCCAACTCTGTTGCTCCCTGATCTTTCCATTTCAGAAAATGGGACCCCACCCATTCCCACAAAAAGCACAACCTTTGACTTCTGTCTCTCTCCTCTCTTGTCACCCCCAACCTGACATATGTCCTGTGATTCCACCTTCCCAGCCCCCTCCTCACCTAGGCATGTGCCCTCAGCCCCTCCACTCCCCTCGCCCCTCAGCAGTCAGAGTGCCCCTCAATGGTATCCCAGGCACTGAGAACAAACCCCAACCCTCTCACACAGCTTCCTGACCACATAGCACGTCCTGTGAGACACCCCCACCCTCCTTTCCAAACTCCCCAAAGTCCCCGTCTCGGGCTTCGTCTGAGCTGGAAGGTTACCTGCCATACACCTCTCTCCTGCCTTAGGGCCCTCTCCTCCCCACCTGCCCTCCTCCCAGAAGCCTTCTTAGATCCCTCTGAACCTTGAGAGCCACACTCCCCACCCTTCACTTCTCCAATATTCCCTTCACATCTGTCTCCCCTCCTGGATGGCCCACTGGACACCAGAGCAAGGGCAGGGCTCTGCCCATTTCATTGACCACCAGCTCCCAGTGCTGGACACAGCGTCTGCCACACAGCAGGGATTCATCAGATGTTAGTGGCTCCACCACAGTGCATGCACATGGACTCCAGCACGCATTCCTCACTGCACACACATGGAGACTCAGATCCACCTTCAAACATAGCACCCCGGACAGTCAGGGAAGACAGCACTGAGGAAATGGGGGCTGGTGGAGGTGTGGCAGCAGTCTGGCAAGTTTGGGAGGGAGGCCAGGAGCTGGAGGCTGGAGCAGGGAGGAGCAGGGTGGGATTTGGGGGGTGGGCACAGGGCGGGGTTACCCTGAGTCTCTCCATGCGGTTACTCTCTGGCCCATTCCACTGTATGATGAGCTTCCCAAGGTCCAGGAGGAAAACATCCCCACGGTTGAAACTCTTCCAGGACATCTCCACCTGGGGAGCCATGGGGCAGGCACAGACCCCACTCAGACTTTGTCCATCATCCATCAATCTCTCCCCAACCTCTTCCCTGCCCCTCACCCCTCCTCAGCCTCTGCCCTCCGCCCAGGTAGGACGGTGGATGGGAGGAGAGGAGGCCGTGCCCCCTGCGCCCTGGTTGATGCCCACCTCTCCGGCCACCACATTCCTCTTGCCCTTGACGTGGAGCAGCCGCTGGATGTCATAGGAGTTTGTCTCCACTTGCTTCATGCCAGAAGCCACGCCCCCTTTCCGTATCCTGTGAAGAGAGTTGAACTGACCCAAGGGAGTGGACTGCGGGGTGTGACAGGCCCCTGTCCTCCCAGATCCTGGGGATTTGGTTGCCACAGGGCCCATTTGAGGGCTGGGGCTGGGAGTAAAGGGGTGCCTGAGGCCTTGGGGGCACAAGCCCCAAAAAGGCAGTCACTCTCAGGGCCATGCAAGTGCAGGGTCACTCTATCGCCTCCGTTTGCATGACCCTGGCAGTGAGTGCCTCCTTGGAGTTTGTACCCTAAGTATCTCGCTTGCCTCACCCTAGTCTTAGCCCTGCTGAGAAGCCTGCAAAAGCTGGGTGCATGGTAATGGGGCCATGTGGAAGGACAGACAGGGGACTGAAGCAAAGGGAAGAGGGGAAATGCTGAAGACAGAATTGTGTCTCCTCCCAAACTCAAGGCTGAAGACCAAGGACAGGGCAGCAGGAGAGATCGGGGTGGGGAATGGAAAGGTGAACAAAAATTACCTTCATGGGCTCCCTGCACAGCCTCAGGCTCCCTTTCCAGGCCCAGGTCTGCCCCCCAGCCTCAGGTGTCCCTCCCAGCCCTGGCTCCATTCCCGAGCCTGTAGCGTGCACCTCCGTACACAATGCCCTGCTTGAAGTAGCCTCGGAAGGTGTCACTCTCGTTGCCCTGGACCTCACGGTGCTGGACGGCCCGGCCCTTCAGAAAGTCATCCATCTGTGTGGTGTAGATGGCAGCCGCCCCTTGCTCATCCTGGGACGAGGCCTGGCCGATCCAGTAATGAATGTCATAGGACAGGTTGCTGCCTGTCTTGTGGATCTAGGGAGAGAACACGTCCTGTGGACCCAAGGCCCTGGGCTCCCACAGCCCTCTCCCCGCCTCCCTGCTTCACATGGTCTCCTGGACGTGTAGGACCAGCGCCACAGGGGAGGTTGGCACGGAGAAGTTCATCAGACGAGTGGTCAGGAGCCCTGCATCATGCTGTAGTTCTCTCAGACCCTCTGAGACATGGGGCAGGTGTCTTCCCCTGGGCCTTGGAAATAACTTGGTTGGACTACGGCAGCATTTTCCAAAGTTATGTGCACAGACCATCAGAGGTCTAGGTGGTGACTTGGTAGTATACAGTGAAATGACTTTGGAATTTTTTTTGTCCACCCCTCTCAGCATATGGGATCTTAGTTCCCTAACCAGGGACAGAACCCATGTCCCCTGCACTGGAAGTGTGGAGTCGTAACCACCGGTCCTCCAGGAAATCCCTGGTTATGGAAATATTTTATAGCTACTTTCTGTTTGTGAAATGGGACACTGCTTTCCATTTGTGATAATGACATTGAGTTAAGTTTTTAAATAAATAGATTTAAATTTTAAAAGTGAATCAGTAAAAGTACAAATGCATTAATGACACAGGATGCCGAAGAAACCAAGACAGTCAAATGACCTTGACTGTGGATTTTGGGAACATGGACTCAAAGTAGGGTGCCATCCCACCAGTTCAGAAGCTCCCCCAAGACTGTAAATCCACAGAGGGTCACCCCAGCTCAGTGGTTCAAGGGCAACAATCGGCTCTTATATCTCTTACCCTCTGGTGCTACGGCTAGGCTGGGAATACCCACTGAACACTATCCTGGGATGAAGCTGGGCAGCAGTCCCCATTGCCCCCAGCTTCACGGTTCCTCCTGCTTCTGCCCTAAGCTTTGCTCTCTGCTGCACCCCCTCCCCTGCCCATTCCCCACTCACAGCCAGGATTACATAGCAGTCACCATCGAAGAAGCTGCCGAAGGAGTTGGAAGGAACAGGCACCATCTGCATGGCCTAAGGAGAGAAGGGAAGTCAGAGGGCTTGACCACCCAGGACCCGCAGCTTCCCTGCCTCCCTTTAACCAAACGGAGAGTTGGGAAAGGAAGAGTCAGGAAGAGAGCACGAGAAAACCGACCAGGAGGGTGGATGTGAGGAGGGCAGGGAAAGGAAGGAGCAGGAGGAGAGGTCGATGCCTGAGGACGGGGCGGGGATGGCACCAGGGGCTCGCACTCCAGCAGGGCAGGGTGGAGGACAGTCGAGCCTTCCTCGCCTCAGTCCATCCCAGGCCTGCAGAGCCCGCCCTGTGACCAGGCAGTATCCTCACCTCGATCCTCCATATCTGTACCCCAGGTGTGGTGATGTTGAGGGAGCCTTTGACTTGAGCACTCAGTTTGGTCATGGTGGATGAGCCTAGGGGAGAAGTGGAGTGGGAGCAAGAAGAGGACCTGGGAACCTTGGCTTCCAGGGGCCACTCTTCCAGCCCAGCCCTGGAGAGCTCCTCTTTCTCCAGGGCTCAGGGCTCTGAGAGAAGATCCCCACCCTGGGCCCTGACTGCCCAGGGGGGGCTCCCACCTGGCTCTGATCTTGTCACTCTTGTTCAAACACCTTTCCTGACTCCCTATCACCTACTGAAAAAAGGTCCCACTCCTAAGCCTGCATGCAAGGTCTTTCTTGATGCAGCCCCAAATGATTTTTCTGCCTGAAAAGTTATGATCAAAGTCATGCCTGGCTAAAAAAATATATATTATATCATACAGAGTATTTTTTTTAAGCAAAGAATAAACAAGGGTTGAAAAGTATACATGCTCAAAAGAATTGAAGAAAAACAGGTGTTCAAACAAAACTTGTACATGAAGTTTCATAGCAGCTCTATTCACAAGAGCCAAAATGTGGAAAGAACCCAAGTGTCCATCAACAGATGACTAAATCAACAAACGGTGGTCTGTCCACACAATGGAATAGTACTCAGCTGTAAGAAGGAATTAAGCACGATACACGCTGCAACATGGGTGAACCCTGAACAAGATGCCCAGTGAAAGAAGCCAGACACAATGGCCCCATTTTGTGTGACTGCATTTACATGAAGTGTCCAGAACAGGCAAATCAATAGAGACAGCAAGCGATTTGTGGTTGTCAGGGGCTGTGGGGAAGGGAGGAATGAGAAGTAACCCCTTGTGGGTGTGGAGTTTACATTTGGGATAATGAAAATATTCTGGAACTAGACAGCGGTGATGGCTGCACAGAATTTTGAATGTACTGAATGTCCCCAAATTGTACGCTTTAAAGTGGTTAAAATGGTAAGTCTTATGTTCTGTGTGTTTTATCAGAATAGAAAAGTGTACGCAGCAGTTTCCTGTTTCTTGCTACCCTAACCCTCAAGTGAAAGTGAAAGTCGCTCAGTCATGTCCGACTCTTTGCGACCCCATGGACTTTAAATTCCATGGAATTCTCTAGGCCAGAATACTGGAATGAATAGCCTTTTCCTTCTCCACGGGATCTTCCCAACCCAGGTCTCTTGCCTTGCAGGTGGATTCTTTACCAGCTGAGCCACAAGAGAAGTCCCAACACTCAAACACCCCTCAATTACTGTTCTGGTGGCCCACAAGATGTGGACCCCACCCTGGTAGGGCCGCATTTGTTCAGTGCTGAATCCCCAGCTTCCAGCTCTGCTGGAACTTTGTTGAGTGGGTATGTGGGAGGATGGTCAGGTGGTTGGGTGGTTGGCTGAGTTTGCAGGTAAAAGTGATTAAGTGGATGGATGAGGGAATAAATGAGTGAGTGAATGAATGAATGAACCTTTCCCACTGGGAACCGTCCTCCAACCACTGAGCTTGAAGAAATCTCTCCCCTCTCTTCTTTCATGCTGTCTTTTATGGCTCTTTTCCTTTGACCTCTAGCTATGTTCTCTACTCCAAGTGCTCATCAGAATCACCTAGGGAGCTTTAGACAACACTGGGGCTCTGATGCTCAAGCTATATCATGCCCCCAAGGATCTGATTTAATTAGGCCAGGGTGGGGCCCAGGCTTGGGCACTTTATTTTCTGCCTTTGAGGAGGTGAGCCAGAGGTACTTTCAAAACTCCCCAGTGATTCTGATGAGCTAGGGAGGAGAGTCACTTGTCCCCTGTAATTTTTGTTCTGGGTTTCCTGCCCCTCCCTCCCAGTCTGGAGGCAATCCCATTCCCCACGGAGCCTACCACCCAGCCTAGCTTGGAGTTGCCCTCCATGAATGCTCCTTGAACCGATGAATAATGAATGAAAGATCACGTGGCCCCCACCNTCAGTAAAAGTACAAATGCATTAATGACACAGGATGCCGAAGAAACCAAGACAGTCAAATGACCTTGACTGTGGATTTTGGGAACATGGACTCAAAGTAGGGTGCCATCCCACCAGTTCAGAAGCTCCCCCAAGACTGTAAATCCACAGACGGTCACCCCAGCTCAGTGGTTCAAGGGCAACAATCGGCTCTTATATCTCTTACCCTCTGGTGCTACGGCTAGGCTGGGACTACCCACTGAACACTATCCTGGGATGAAGCTGGGCAGCAGTCCCCATTGCCCCCAGCTTCACGGTTCCTCCTGCTTCTGCCCTAAGCTTTGCTCTCTGCTGCACCCCCTCCCCTGCCCATTCCCCACTCACAGCCAGGATTACATAGCAGTCACCATCGAAGAAGCTGCCGAAGGAGTTGGAAGGAACAGGCACCATCTGCATGGCCTAAGGAGAGAAGGGAAGTCAGAGGGCTTGACCACCCAGGACCCGCAGCTTCCCTGCCTCCCTTTAACCAAACGGAGAGTTGGGAAAGGAAGAGTCAGGAAGAGAGCACGAGAAAACCGACCAGGAGGGTGGATGTGAGGAGGGCAGGGAAAGGAAGGAGCAGGAGGAGAGGTCGATGCCTGAGGACGGGGCGGGGATGGCACCAGGGGCTCGCACTCCAGCAGGGCAGGGTGGAGGACAGTCGAGCCTTCCTCGCCTCAGTCCATCCCAGGCCTGCAGAGCCCGCCCTGTGACCAGGCAGTATCCTCACCTCGATCCTCCATATCTGTACCCCAGGTGTGGTGATGTTGAGGGAGCCTTTGACTTGAGCACTCAGTTTGGTCATGGTGGATGAGCCTAGGGGAGAAGTGGAGTGGGAGCAAGAAGAGGACCTGGGAACCTTGGCTTCCAGGGGCCACTCTTCCAGCCCAGCCCTGGAGAGCTCCTCTTTCTCCAGGGCTCAGGGCTCTGAGAGAAGATCCCCACCCTGGGCCCTGACTGCCCAGGGGGGGCTCCCACCTGGCTCTGATCTTGTCACTCTTGTTCAAACACCTTTCCTGACTCCCTATCACCTACTGAAAAAAGGTCCCACTCCTAAGCCTGCATGCAAGGTCTTTCTTGATGCAGCCCCAAATGATTTTTCTGCCTGAAAAGTTATGATCAAAGTCATGCCTGGCTAAAAAAATATATATTATATCATACAGAGTATTTTTTTTAAGCAAAGAATAAACAAGGGTTGAAAAGTATACATGCTCAAAAGAATTGAAGAAAAACAGGTGTTCAAACAAAACTTGTACATGAAGTTTCATAGCAGCTCTATTCACAAGAGCCAAAATGTGGAAAGAACCCAAGTGTCCATCAACAGATGACTAAATCAACAAACGGTGGTCTGTCCACACAATGGAATAGTACTCAGCTGTAAGAAGGAATTAAGCACGATACACGCTGCAACATGGGTGAACCCTGAACAAGATGCCCAGTGAAAGAAGCCAGACACAATGGCCCCATTTTGTGTGACTGCATTTACATGAAGTGTCCAGAACAGGCAAATCAATAGAGACAGCAAGCGATTTGTGGTTGTCAGGGGCTGTGGGGAAGGGAGGAATGAGAAGTAACCCCTTGTGGGTGTGGAGTTTACATTTGGGATAATGAAAATATTCTGGAACTAGACAGCGGTGATGGCTGCACAGAATTTTGAATGTACTGAATGTCCCCAAATTGTACGCTTTAAAGTGGTTAAAATGGTAAGTCTTATGTTCTGTGTGTTTTATCAGAATAGAAAAGTGTACGCAGCAGTTTCCTGTTTCTTGCTACCCTAACCCTCAAGTGAAAGTGAAAGTCGCTCAGTCATGTCCGACTCTTTGCGACCCCATGGACTTTAAATTCCATGGAATTCTCTAGGCCAGAATACTGGAATGAATAGCCTTTTCCTTCTCCACGGGATCTTCCCAACCCAGGTCTCTTGCCTTGCAGGTGGATTCTTTACCAGCTGAGCCACAAGAGAAGTCCCAACACTCAAACACCCCTCAATTACTGTTCTGGTGGCCCACAAGATGTGGACCCCACCCTGGTAGGGCCGCATTTGTTCAGTGCTGAATCCCCAGCTTCCAGCTCTGCTGGAACTTTGTTGAGTGGGTATGTGGGAGGATGGTCAGGTGGTTGGGTGGTTGGCTGAGTTTGCAGGTAAAAGTGATTAAGTGGATGGATGAGGGAATAAATGAGTGAGTGAATGAATGAATGAACCTTTCCCACTGGGAACCGTCCTCCAACCACTGAGCTTGAAGAAATCTCTCCCCTCTCTTCTTTCATGCTGTCTTTTATGGCTCTTTTCCTTTGACCTCTAGCTATGTTCTCTACTCCAAGTGCTCATCAGAATCACCTAGGGAGCTTTAGACAACACTGGGGCTCTGATGCTCAAGCTATATCATGCCCCCAAGGATCTGATTTAATTAGGCCAGGGTGGGGCCCAGGCTTGGGCACTTTATTTTCTGCCTTTGAGGAGGTGAGCCAGAGGTACTTTCAAAACTCCCCAGTGATTCTGATGAGCTAGGGAGGAGAGTCACTTGTCCCCTGTAATTTTTGTTCTGGGTTTCCTGCCCCTCCCTCCCAGTCTGGAGGCAATCCCATTCCCCACGGAGCCTACCACCCAGCCTAGCTTGGAGTTGCCCTCCATGAATGCTCCTTGAACCGATGAATAATGAATGAAAGATCACGTGGCCCCCACCACTGTGTCTGACAGCTGGAATCTATCTAATCTCTCCTTGCACCTGGACTCTGAGTCACCCCTTGGAACAATGACCTCGTCTTTTACTGCTGGTAAACTCCCTCTTCCGACTCCTGAAGGGTAACCCCCCTCTCCCTGGAATTGTGGAATTTGGGGATGTCTTCCTGCTCAGCCTCTGATTAGCGCCCCTCCAGCAAATTAGGGCCGCCTGCTGATGGCCAGCATTGCACCTGTAGAAGCCCCTAATGCCTGGGTCCTGTCTGCTATCCCTGTGGGTCAGGGCCTTCTCCATGAGATATTTTTCAACCCATGGAGACCTCAGGGCTCCCAGGACTCCTTGTTCAGTTGAACCAATCTGGGTACAAATGAAGAAAATGTTTCCTCTTATTTCAATCACCACTTTTGCCCATATCCCTCTTTTTGCCAAAACAGACCGACCCTCACTAGCTGTGCGACCATGGCGTGTATCTTCACCTATGAGGTTGGCAGTCGATGACCAGGTGATCTCTAAAGTCCCACTAGGGGAATTCCCTGGTGGTCCAGGGGTTGAGACTGAACTTCCACTGCAGGGGGCACAGGTTCGATCCTAGGTTGGGGAACTAAGATCCCACGTGCCATGCAGTGCGGCACAAAATAAATAAATGAAAAATTTTAAAAAAAAGTCCCATCAGGGATATGTTCTGAGTCTAGGAGGGACCAGCAAAAGCAAAAGAAGGCAGACAAGATGAGGCCCTTCTTGTCCATTAGAACAGTGGAGACTCAGGGGAGCAGGAGTTTGAAAAAGTTGGCGCTCTGCCTCCCTAGAGAGAAATCAGGATTGGGGACCTCCAGCAGCCTGAAGAGGGAAGAGGTGGGCAAGGGGATTCTGGGAGAGCCGCCCCAGGAGGTGGACTCACACTACAAGAGTACCCCCTGGATAATCGCCAGCTGATCCTGCCTCATAGACACTGGTTAGAACAGATGCCCCTGTCCCACACCACCCCCCACTCTGATGGACCCTCTCTAGCCTTGCATCTCCTGAACTGCTGGGAGGAGTAGGGGGCCCATGCCGACCCCCCATTGCCCATAGCACAGCCCTGGGTTTGAATATGTGATGTCTTCTCCCTCAACTTGAATTCACTGGCTTTCCCCTCACTCCTGGTCCCCTCGCTCCTCTGTCCCCACCTCAGCGAAGGGCACCATCATTCCCGGACCCCGAAGTCAGCCATTGGTGCACACCCCGAAACCTTCCCTCTCTTGCCCTCCAGCACACCCCCATCCCTCTCTGCTTCTGGTAACAGCACACCATTCACTGGCCCTGGCCACCCCCACCTGCTCCATGCTGCTTCTCACTCTCCCCTCTTTTTCCTTTCATTTTCCTTTCCAGTGCACTCCCCACTTTTCTTCATTTGGCCAACACTCCCAAGCTCTTCTGGTCTCAACTTAGCTCTCACTTATACCAAGATGCCTTCCTAGAATCCTCAAGTTAGACGAGAGACCCGTCCTCAGGGACCCCAAGCCATCCTGGCCAAAAAATGCCTCTCTTGGTCCTCTGACCACATGATGGTGATAGGGTCTGTTTATAAGTATGAGGTTCCCAAGGTCAAGGACCTAGACGTGTGTGTCTATGTAACCCCCAGCTCCTAGTACACATGCATGCTAAGTCGTTTCAGTCATGTTCAGTTCTTGGCAGATCGTATGGGCTGTAGCCCACCAGTCTACTCTGTCCATGGAATTTTCCAGGCAAGAATACTGGAGTGGGTTGCCATGCCCTCCTCCAGGGGATCTTCTCAACCCAGGGATGGAACCTGTGTCTCTTAAGTCTCCTGCATTGCCTGGCATGTTCTTTACCGTAGCGCCACTTGGGAGGCCCCCCAGCACATAATAGGTGCTCAATAAATATTCTTGAAGCAGAAATACTGAACTACAGAATAAAAAGAGTGGCCCTTCTTAGGGCCATGGAAGAATTAGGGTTCCTGCTGTCCCCTGGGTCCCATCTTCCCTTTCTAACTGCTGCCCCATTGTCCTGGGAGTTCAGGCTCCAAAGAGCTCCAGAGTGCTACCACTGCTCTCTGTCCCTAGTCATGCAGTTCTGAGCAGGACAGGGATGTGGCAGTACTTGAAACGAAGGACACACTCCTGCTTTGTTAGGCCAGTGAGAGCAGAGCGAGTGACATATCCCAGCCCTCCAGCCTGCAGACTCAGCCTCACCCCCACCCAAGAGCACCTGAACAGGCTTCCTGGGAAGCGGGTGGTCAGTATGTCCCGAGATCCTAACCTAGACTTGCCTCCACTCCACTGCCCCACCTCCTTTCAGCTGAATGGTGCTACAGGGCCTGGTGAGGCTGAGAGGATGGGTCTGGTGGAGGAGAGATGGGATAGCATGCCTGCAAGGGCGGCTGAGGGTAGACGGGGGCCCAGGGCCCTGCCACCACCAGCCCCCTGCCCCTGCTTCTGCCTTTGCCCATTCCATCCCTGATGGCTGTTGCTCACACTTTGGTATCCAGGAGACAAGAGCGCTGAGGTCCCAGGAGTGACAAGGAAATGGAGATGCAGAGAAAAAGCCCATCTCAGATGAGGAAGAAATGAGCAAAGAGATGGTGGGAGCCAGGGGAGGCGAGAAGGAGGTCAGGGTGACCAGCTGCTCCCTGGTGGCCCAGGACTGGTGGGTTTTACATCTACAAGTCCTTAGATTCTTCTCTGTCCAGGGCGATCCGGGCTGGGTGGCAACCAACGCAGGGCGGGGACCGATGGCAGGCAGTGGGGTAGGAAAGGGCCGTTGTCTGGGGTGGAAGCTCCACTGTCCTTCTTTTGGAGGCCCGGGAGGCCACCCTGCACTCCCTGCCCTTTCCAGACTCTCCAGGGAGCCAAGCCTTTCCCTCACCCCCGCGCCAAGAAGCTGCAGGAGGCTCCAGGCTGCCTCCCGGAAGCAGCCGGCCCTGTCCTGCCCTCTCCCACCACCTACGGTGCTGGGTTCCCGCAGGGTGGCCTTACCTGTCCGGGGGAGGCAGCTGCCACCTGGGAGATCTCAGGGAGTTGTGGCAAGCTGGCTGGAGGCAAGCGACCTTTGTCCCCACCCCCACCCCCCCTCTAGGAACTGCCTTCACCATATAAGGGAAGATAGGGCCCCAGAGAGAGAGAGAGGGAATGGGCGAGGGGGTGGGGAGGCAGGTGGCCGCCGTGTCCTTGGGAGCCAGGAGCCCAGTGCCTGCCAGACACCCACAGCCGAGGGGCCCCACCCCTGGGTCCCCAGCGAGCACCCAGGGATAGGATACGCTTCTGCCCAGGGCCCAGATGCTCGCTGCAGGTGGACAGCACCTGCCAGGTAAGGTAGGGGTGCCTGGACCCTTCATCCTACCAAACCAGGGGAGCAGTCTCCTCCGTCCTCCTTCCTCCCCTTGGGGGAGTGACCCCAGGGTAGGGGAGCCCTGGACACAGGGATTTAGGCCAGGGAATCAGATTTAGGGCCCTTCAGGACTGACGGGACCCTAGCACCCCTAGAGGTCGCTCGCTCACTCCGAGGGGCACAGAGCTTTTCTTGTCTGCCCCTTGAGAGGCACCGGCTCCTCCTCCAGCTTTTACGAGAAGCAATAAACCTGTTCCTTTGGACTCTGCTCCGCCGTTCTCCCCTGAAGCCACGGCTTGCATTTCTGAACCCTGATCCTAGGGGGCTTCTCGCTCAAGATGGGAAAGGAGCCAGTCTCACTCAGAAGTCAGCGTCGCCCCCAAACTCAGCCCTCCTGGGCAGCTGTCCCTCAAACTCCACCTCTGCACAAATCCTCCTGTCACCTCTGCACGGTGGTCCTTAGGGAGGTGAGCTGAAGTGGGCGGGGTGAGGCCAGCTGCTTCTTCTGGCCATACCTTCCCAAGGGTTCTCAAGACCAGATGTACATGTGTGTGCACATCTGTGCATGTGTGTGCAGGTGTGCGTGTGTGAGCTCATGAAGTCTGGTAAGAGGAGTAAATGCAATTCAGGTGCTATCTGGTTTCTTTAAAAGCACCTTTTTTGTGTGAATAAAAAGTGTATGTTCAGGACTTCCCTGATGGCCCAGTAGTTAAGACTCCACACTTCTACTACAGGGGGGTTAATCCCTGGTTGGATCAAATCTGCATCACCCTTATGGCAGAAAGCGAAGAAGAACTAAAGAGCCTCTTGATGAAAGTGAAAGAGGAGGGTGAAAAAAGTTGGCTTAAAACTCAAGATTCAGAAAACTAAGATCATGGCATCCAGTCCCATCACTTCATGGCAAATAGATGGGGAAACAATGGAAACAGTGAGAGACTTTATTTTGGGGGCTCCAAAATCACTGCAGATGGTGACTGCAGCCTTGAAATTAAAGGATGCTTGCTCCTTGGAAGAAAAGCTATGACCAGCCTGCTGCTGCTGCTGCGAAATTGCTTCAGTCGTGTTCGACTCTGTGTGACCCCATAGACGGCAGCCTACCAGGCTCCCCCATCCCTGGGATTCTCCAGGCAAGAACACTGGAGTGGGTTACCATTTCTTTCTCCAATGCATGAAAGTGAAAAGTGAAAGTGAAGTCGCTCAGTCGTGTCTGACACTTCGAGACCCCATGGACTGCAGCCTATCAGGCTCCTCCATCCATAGGATTCTCCAGGCAAGAATGCTGGAGTGGGGTGCCATTGCCTTCTCCGATGACCAGCCTAGACAGCGTATTATAAAGCAGAGACATTACTTTGCCAACTAAGGTCCATCTAGTCAAAGCTATGGTTTTTCCAGTAGTCATGTATGGATGTGAGAGTTGGACTATAGAGAAAGCTGAGCACTGAAGAATTGATGCTTTTGAACTGTGGTGTTGGAGAAGACTCTTGAGAGTCCCTTGGACTGCAAGGAGATCCAACCAGTTCATGCTAAAGGAAATCAGTCCTGAATATTCATCGGAAGGACTGATACTAAAGCTGAAATTCCAATACTTTGGCTACCTGATGCAAAGAATCAACTCATTTGAAAAGACTCTGATGCTGGGAAAGATTGAAGGCAGGAGAAGGGGACGACAGAGGATGAGATGGTTGGATGGGATCACCGACACAATGGACATGAGTTTGAGTAGACTCCAGGAGTTGGTGATGGACAGGGAAGCCTGGCATGCTGCAGTCCATGGGGTTACAAAGAGTCAGACACGACTGAGCGACTGAACTGAACTGAACTGGGGAACTAAGATCCCACATGTCCAGCAGTACAACCAATATATGTGTATGTGTGTGTGTGTGTGTGTATGCTAAGTTGCTTCAGTCATGTCTGACTTTGAGACCCTCTGGATTGTAGCCCACCAGGCTCTCTGTCCATGGGATTCTCCAGGCAAGAATACTGAAGCGGGTTGCCATTTCCTCCTCCAGGGAACATATATATTTGCTTAATTATATGGGCTTCCCTGGTGGCTCAGATGGTAAAGAATCTGCCTGCAACACAGGAGACATGAGTTGGATCCCTGGCTTAGGAAGACGCCCTGGAGAAGGCAATGGCTACCCACTCCCAGTATTCTTGCCTGGAGAATTCCATGGACAGAGGAGTCTGGTGGCCTATAGTCCTTAATTATACAGACAGGCAAAAAGGAAAGAAAAGACTCCTAATTCCACTACAGAGATAAATCTGAGTAATGTATTTTTGTATTTTGGAGTATTTCTTTCAAGGTACTGCCCAATACATATGCTGGGGGTGTGTATTCTGTGTATATATGTATACTCAATGTATATAGGTATACTCAATGTATATAGGTATACTCAATGTATATATGTACACCATATTTATATATGTGTACTATATGTATATACTATAGGTATACTATATGTATATAGTATCTATCTATCTTTTAACTGTCTCATGGTAATCCATTAGATAGATAGCATAGTTTATGTAACCAATATCTCAAATTACACCCAATTATTTGAAATTACTAAGAATGCCTTGGTAAGTATTATTACTAAACTTTTGCCAATAGATTGCATCCATTATCATTTATTTAGCATAAGCTCCCTAAAAGTGGCATTGCTGGCTCAAAGATATGACTAGTCAAGTTGTCCCCCAGAAAAGTCACATTAATTTATAGCCACATCTGTATTAGAGGCACCTGCCTGGTTTCCCCAGCACTGAACTCCAGCTTTTAAGAAAATTTCTGTCAGTCTGAATTGTCATTGTGTCAATTTATATTTCTTTGATTACCAGTGAGATAGACCATTAAAAATATATTAATTGGGGAATTCCCTGGCAGTCCAGTGGTTAGGTGGGAAGGGCATGGCATAAATATATATATTATATTATGCGTGTGTATATATATATGTATGCTATGTCTATTGTGAAGTTTTAATTGATGTGTTGGAGTTGTTTAAATATTTAATGTATTAAGGTTTATAACCTGCCTGTCATTTAGGGCATACTTTTCTCTAATTTAGTTGCTAAACTTTTAATTTAGCTTCAGAATTTTGGGTGAAAACATATGTTTTGTGGTTTGTGTGTGTGTGTGTGTGTGAGATCTTCGTTCTCCAAGGAGGGATCAAACCCGTGCCCTGTGTAGTGGAAACACAGAGTCTTAACCATTGGATCACCAGGGAAGTCTAGAGAATGTATATTTTGAAAAATTATTCCCAATTTCTTAATTTGATAAATGTCAAACATATTGAAAAGTATAAATAATAGTATGATAGTATAATAAACAGCCATGGACTCAAGAATTAACATCTGCAATATATACATATTTGGAAGTAAACTGCTGATATTATTGTACTCTAGCTCAAAATATTTGTCATTCATCTCCTAAGAGTGAGGACAGTCTCCTTCATAACTGTAACAAGATTTTTTCACAACTGAGAATATTAACAATTATTTCTAATATCATCTTCTACTCAATCCAGTCAGTTCCTCCCAGGAGGAATGTAATATCTGGTTTCATTGATTCTTGATCAAATCATGCACTTCCTTTGAATGTTACATCTCTTCAGTATCTTTTAAATCTAGAATAGCCCCGACTTTCTCCTGACGCTGACTTACCCGCATCAAGGGCAGTGTGTAGTAGAACGTTCACATTGGGATTTCTCTAAGTCTTCCTTTGTGTACTATTTAATTTGTTCCTCTTCCTCCTGTATTTCCCACAAACTGAGAGCACCTCTGAAGGTTTGGTTAGGTTCTGTTTTAACAATTTTTTTTCAAGAATATGTAAAAAGGGGCTGTGTTTCTCCAGCTATAATATCTTAAGAGTCAATGGGGAATCTCTTTGAAGTGCAGATTCTGATTCCATAGGTCTGGGGTGGGGTCCGAAACTGCATTACTAACAAGTTCCCAGGTGGTGCTGATGTTCCAGTCTGTGGACCACACTGTGAGCAACATGGTCAAAGGTGATGCTGTGCACTTCACTCTGCCCAGCATCAAGACATCTCAGCATGAGTGATGTGAAGTTTGCTCCCTTGATTATGGTGGTTATTGCCAGATATTGCCACCCTAAAGGCACCCTTCCCCCTTTACAATTAGAAGTCATCTTGGAGTAATCTTTGGCCAATACTTTGGCCACCTGATGTGAAGAACTGACTCATTGGAAAAGAACCTGACAGAGGATGAGATGGTTGGATGCATCATCAACTCAATGGACATGAGTTTGAGCGAGCTCTAGGAGTTGGTAATGGACAGGGAAGTGCTGGGAGCCGCCACGGGAGATCCCACCCATGACAAGTTCATGTGGAAGAGAACTGTTAAGCAAGGCTTCAGAACTCAAGGGGCTCCCTAGGCTTTCTCGAGCATCTACCCCAAAACCTGAATTTGTCTGTTTTACTGTTTCATGACTTTCCCCAACTCCTCTGACATTAAGAGGGGGCTAACCCTGGCCACTTTTCT
>SJYQ01093863.1:988853-1016559 GCA_006410935.1 Redunca redunca | reverse complement strand
TAACTGTGAAATGGATATCAAATATAAATAACTGGACTTCAAATTAACATGTCCGTCCCAGGTCCCAATCTTTTCCTAACTTTGTAAAATCTGACCAGAAGGAAACTGAGGATACAAATGAGTATTTGTAAGCTCGCTACAAAAATACGAATGAGTTTCTGTGCTTGCTAGTGATGTTACATAATACGTGGCAGACACAATTTTCTGATAAATGTTCTGAATTCTGAAACATATCAGGCCAAATAAGGTTTCAGGTAAGGGATTATAAAGTTGTAGTGATTTCTGAAGATGCAGGGAAAAAAATTTCGCTCATAGTATTTAGATGCTATGTTCTAGATAATGTTAAAATTGGCTTACAAGGATGTGGGGAAAGAAACTATCATAGTATTTAGATGCTATGTTCTGGGTAATGTTAAAATTGGCTTGCAAGGTATTATTCTTAAACACAATTTTAAAAATAGTCAAAAAAAAACTTCAAAGTATTTTTTCTCTTCTCTAGGGAATTTTGTTACCTCTTACAGTTTTTGCATGTCTAATACCTGAGGGTGCCATAGAATTTAGGGTAATTTAGCATCAATGCCTCCTAATCTTGTTAATTTAAAGGTAAACACAATTTTTCTGTAAAGATTCCTGGATTCTTAGAAAAAAACCATTGGGACTGAATGCAAAGGAGTAAAAAAGAGACTTGGGTATGCAGGGGAGAAAAGGTAATTTTTAAAAATATATGAATAAGCAAGTCTACCAATAATTACCCAAAGCATATAGTTAAAAGTGACTTGTTTTTCTTCAAAATACATAATATGAATTTTAATGGCAGATTCTGAATTCTGTTCAGGTTGAATTTGAATTAGTTTACATCTCTTGCAGTGGGGTGGCTGATAGTGGCTCTTGAGCCGTATGTTCAGGTACATGACATATATTGATAACAAGAAGTTGTCCCAAGGTTAAAAATTGATTGTGAGTCAAAATATTTTTGTGAAGAAAACCTTGTAATTACTACAAGTAGTGATAATAACATTTTTTATTTAACTTCATTTACTTTTGGCTGCGCTGGGTCTTCGTTGCTGCGTGGGTTTTTTTCTAGTTGCAGAGAGCAGAGGCTGTTCTCTAGTTGCGGTACACAGTCTTCTCATTGCTGTGGCTTCTCTTGTTGCAGAACACAGGCTTGAGGGCACATAGGCTTCAGTAACTGCTGTTGCCAGGCTCTGGAGCACAAGTTCAATAGTTATAGCACCCAGGCTTAGTTGCTGCAAGCATGTGGGATCTTCTGGGATCAGGGATCGAATCTGCATTTTCTGTATTGGCAGATGGCTTCTCTATTACTGAGCCACCAGGAAAGCCCAAGTAGTGATAGTAAGGTTTTTAAGTTGCCATAAAAGATATTTCACTTTTAGTCCCATGAGACCTTTCATTTTTCATCCTATGTAGCTCTTTCTCAGTGTATCACAAACAGAAATAGCTCCTGTAGACAAATCTGGATAAGTTTCACTGTGAAAAGTGTAAAAACACCAGGAATTTATACTTTAGATATGCACTGCTGCTGCTGCTGCTGCTGCTGCTGCTGCTAAGTTGCTTCAGTCGTGTCCGACTCTGTGCAATCCCATAGATGACAGCCCACCAGGCTCCGCTCTCCCTGGGATTCTCCAGGCAAGAACACTGGAGTGGGTTGCCATTTCCTTCTCCAATGCAT
The DNA here is from genome assembly GCA_006410935.1 of Redunca redunca. Lineage (NCBI taxonomy): Eukaryota > Metazoa > Chordata > Mammalia > Artiodactyla > Bovidae > Redunca > Redunca redunca. Next base: position 1,014,869 of record SJYQ01093863.1, on the reverse strand, counting down.
GAAAGTGAAAAGTGAAAGTGAAGTCACTCAGTCGTGTCCGACTCTTCGAGACCCCATGGACTGCAGTCTACCAGGCTCCTCCATCCATGGGATTTTCCAGGCAAGAGTACTGGAGTGGGGTGCCATCACCTTCTCTGTTAGATATGCACAGCTAGCTGTTAAGACTTGTGACTCTGAGAAGTAATGAGTTATAGTATAAACAGCTGTAACCTATGGAACAGATCTTTAATCTACTTTCATTCTAATATATAAAATGAACATATTAAAGAAATAATTATGTGATCTTTTCTTTAATGATCTTTATTTTAATGAGGGGGTGCGAGCAGTAGACAGGTGATCAGGAAGCTGCTGCTGCTAAGTCACTTCAGTCATGTCTGACTCTGTGCGACCCCGTAGACGGCAGCCCACCAGGCTCCTCCATCCATGGGATTTTCCAGGCAAGAGTTTGGTAGACTGCAGTCCATGGGGTCTCGAAGAGTCGGACACGACTGAGTGACTTCACTTTCACTTTTCACTTTCATGCATTGGAGAGGAAATGGCAACCCACCCCAGCGTTTTTGTCTGGAGAATCCCTGGGATGGGGGAGCCTGGTGGGCTGCCATATATGGGGTCGCACAGGGTCGGACATGACTGAAGCGACTTAGCAGCAGCAGCAGCAGCCTATTCAGGACACTTTACATGAATAGGATCACAGGATATGTGGTCTTCTATGACTAGCTTCTTTCACTTAGCATGTTTTTGAGATTTATCCATGTTGTAGCATATATCAATATTTCATTCCCTATTGTGGCTTAATGATATCACATTGTATGGGTACATTACATTTTGTCTATACATTCATCACTTAATGAACATTTGGATTGTTTCCATCTTTTGATTATTTTAAATAATATTGCTATAAACATTTATGTACTACTCTTTGTGTGAACATATGTTTTTAGTTATCTTCAGTAAATACCTAGGATAGAATTGTTGTGTTATATATATATGGTAACTCTGTGTTTAACATTTGTTCTTGTTGTTCAGTTGCTAAGTTGTATACTCTCTGTGACCCCATGGACTGTAGCACACCAGACTCCTCTGTCCTACCATCTCCTGGAGTTTGCTCAGATTCATGTCTATTTAGTCAGTGATGCTATCTAACCATCTCATCCTCTGCCGTCCCCTTCTCCTTTTGCCTTCAATCTTTGCCAGCATCAGGGTCTTTTCCAGTGAGTCGGCTCTTCACATCAGGTGGCCAAAGTATTGAAGCTTCAGCTTCAGCATCAGTCTTTCCAATAAATATGCAGGACTGATTTCCTTTAGGTTTGACTAGTTTGATAAAACTGCCAAACTGCTTCCCAAAGTGGATGGGTTATTTTACATTCCCACCAGCAAAGTATAAGGGTTCCAATCTCTCTGCCATAATAACAATAACAATGTAACAATAACACTTGTTATTGTCCATCTCTTGATTATAGCATCCCAATAGTTGGGATATATTAGCTCACTGTCTTAATTTGCATTTCTGTGAAGACTAAGTGTTGAGCATCTGTTCCTGTGCTTATTGGTTGTTTGTGTCTCTTCTTTGGATGAATGCCTTTGTGTTGTTGAGGTGTAAGAGCTCTTTATATATTCCAGATACAAATCCCTTATCAGATACATGATTTGCAAATATTTTCCTATCTGTGGATGGTCTTCATTTTCTTGATTGTGTTCTTTAAAGCACAAACAGTTTTAATTTTAATGATGTTCTGCTAATCAATCTTGTAGTTTTGCTGTTGGAGCTAAGAAATTGTTGCCTAATCTGAGATCATAAAGACTTACTCCTGTGTTTCTTCTAAGAATTATGTAGTTTTTGCTCTTAGACTTATGCCTGTGATTCACTTTAAGTTACTTTTTCTGTGTGGTGGGGAGTAGAGGTCCAAATTCATTCTTTTGCATGTGGAATCCAGTTGTGCTATTACCACTATTGGTTGAAAAGACTTTTCCCACTAAACTGGTTTGGCCCCTCTGTCAAAAGTCAGTGCACCATACATGATACCCTTTACTTCTCACTCTCAATTCTCTTTGATGCACCTGCATGTCTGTCCTATGCTAGTACCACACTGTCTTGATTATTACAGTTATTGAGTTTTGAAATTGATATCTGAGTCCCCCAGCTTTTTTTTTATTTTTCAAGATCATTTTGGCTATTCTGGATCTCTCGCCTTTCCAATGTTGTAACACTTTGTGGTATAGTTATAGAAGTCAAGTAGTATTTCATTTTGTACATAAATATTGACTTTTTTTATATCACAGGCTTCTAAGAAACCAACCTAATCTAGTCAGTAAACTGAACTGTCAAAGTTCTTGGTTCTCTCCCACATCACGTGCATGTGTGCTCAGTTGTGTCCGACTCTTTGTGACCCCATGAACTGCAGCCCACCAGGCTCCTCTGTCCATGGGACTGTCCAGGCAAGAATAACTGGAGTCGGTTGCCATTTCCCCCTCCAGGGGATCCTCCTGACTCAGGCATCAAACCTGCATCTCCTGCACCTCTCACATTGGCAGGCATATCCTTTACCACTGCCACCTGGGAAGCCCAATGTCTCATATCACGGCAATACCTAATTTGTGTAGATCAGCTATATCTTCATTTATGCACTTATTATAAGGGAAAAAAAGTTATTCACAAAGTTTTTCCCTATAATAGAATCCCTTTTCTATCATGTGAAGTTTATCTAAAAATATTAACATGTAAGGGACTATGGATACACACGGTATACAAATAAGATCTCAATTGTAGTGAAGTTAATTAAACACTGTTAACCTTAAAATAAAGCAGTAATATTTTTGCAGCAAAAATGAGGTTATTTGAGAATAGCAGAAGAATTGCTTTTTGGATCCAAGAGTCTGTTTCGTAGAGTTTGACGGCACAAGGAATGGTTAGCAATACCTACTAGGGGCTTTCCAACGAGGCTGAAGGGAGTCTTTCTGGAGGCATCTTTTCCAATAGGCAGGCTGCAAAGTGTGATGCTTAGGGTCTTTGCCTCCTGGGAGCATGCTGTGAAAGGATTGCTCTACCAAAGCAAGGTTATTTTTAACACAAGCAATTAGGCCTTTATGATAATGAAATTTATCTCCTTTTTATCAGCTGTTGATCAAAAGAGGCAGAGGCCAGGTGCATTGGTTGTGCTGTGACTAGCTCAAAAGACTTGAGAAGTGCCTGAATATCAAGCCTGAGTTTGACCAAACAGCAGTTTTTAACTGGAGACTTTATGTTCCTTCAAGGCCAACAGTTTTAACATATGAATGTTGTCTTCCTGTGAAAAAGCTTGAGAAAGGGAGCAGAGAAGCAAACTACCCACGTATAATAACAAAGTAGAGCCTGCAGAAAACTTTACACCATCCAAATCAGCCTTCATGAGTTGTTGGTGATGAAGAGTAAGGCAACCATGATTTAGAGTAAGGCAAACTTCCTATGAAATGCAGAGGCTTTACTGTCCAAATTTATTGCCTTTCTTTCCAAGTGAACACAAAAGGGTGTTGTTTAGCCTTATCAACTGGAACACTAAAGAATGTACTCCATAAATTAATTACAGTGAAAATGTGCTTTCAGTGGGACTGGATGTCAGTAGTGTGTGGAGGTTGGGAACAACAAGGGTGTCAAGGGATGAAAGAGTTGTTTATTGCTTGTAAGTTCTGGTTGAATGTTCATCGGGGCCAGTGAATTTTTCTACGGGTAAAATGGGTATTACAGGGACTAGAGGGCTTACCCCGTGGCTCAGAGGTAAAGAATCCGCCTGTAGTACAGGAGACATAGGTTCGATCCCTGGATCAGGAAGATCCCCTGGAGGAGGGCATGACAACCCACTCCAGTATTCTTGTCTGGAGAATCCCATGGACAGAGGAGCCTGGCAGGCTACAGTCCATAGAGTAGCAAAGAGTTGGGCACAGTTGGAGCGACTGAGCATGCATGCATGCGCGCGCGCGCGCACACACACACACACACACACACACACACAGGGACTAGAACAGAGGGTGATAAGGCTCTGAGCCTTGTAATCCTCTATTATGGCTTGATGCCTTGAAGTGAAGTGAAGTCGCTCAGTCGTGTCCGACTCTTCGTGACCCCATGGACTGTAGCCTATCAGGCTCCTCTGTCCGTGGGATTTTCCAGGCAAGGGTGCTGGAGTGGATTGCCATTTCCTTCTCCAGGGGAACTTCCCAACCCAGGAATCGAACCCGGGTCTCCCACATTGCAGGCAGACGCTTTACTGTCTGAGTCTATAGGGTGTTAATTCTGAAGAGAGGCTTTAAGGGATCTATTCTAATCTTGACAGGGGATGCACTGTGGATTCTACAAATATCCCTTGAAGATTTTTCCCATAAAGAGGGTGGTAGCTGATCCAATTGGGATAAATGGCCAGCATCCCCATATTCAGCTATAGTGCCAACAAAAATAAAAGCAAATAAAAGATGGTGAAACGTCATTCAGTTCACTTGGTTGGCTATTGCTGCTGTCAAATTCTAGCATCGTTTTTGCCTTTTAGGAGACAGAAATTCCAGCGTGATACTTTTCTAAGAAGCCTCAGCCTAGTAAATGAATAGGAGCAGAGGAACTAAGGAGAAAAAAGGTGTGTATCTCTCAGAAGGCCTCAACAAAAGGGACCCGGTTTAGAGATGGGAACCTGGGGAGGTTTATTAAGGATCCTCACTCTTTGAACTGTCTTAGTGCTCTGAGGCAGGGGCTGCTTTATAGCAGTTGGTTGAGCACTGAGAGGGTAGCTCTGGGTCTGTAAGGACAGAGAGATACATTCCCAATCTGGAGAGTGGTGTCTCTAAGCTGATTAAGAGGGAGGATTGGGAAGAGCTCCTGTAGCTCCTAGGAGGCCCCATCATTGGGAATCAGGAGGTCTTGGGAATTAAACTGGCTAAAGGGCTGAAAACTCCTGGAACACTTGAATTTGTAACAACCTTTTGTTCAAGATTTTGGTTCTTATAGAAACCGTAATAATAGGAGGTTTTTGATAATCTTTTTTTTTCCTGGCCACACAACATATGGGATGTCAATTCCCTGACAAGGGATCGAACCCACACCCCTTGCAGGGCAAACAAGGAGTCCTAACCACTGTACAACCAGGAAAGTCCCACTAAGAGGTTTTCAGTTTTGTTTCAGGGCCTTCATTTGCTGGAGTTGAAAATTAAGAATTCTAGTGGTCTCTCATTTAGGTGAGTCAGCTAGAGTTCAAATGAGCTGATTTGCTAAATTAACTAAATTCTGAAGTAGACATGGCTTCCTCCTCCAACCCAGAGAGAGATCCTAGTTCAGCCCATTAATAAACATAGAGTTAAAGCCTACCTGAGTGGATTCAGCATCTGAAGGAAGACCTGAATTTCATTTGAAAATGATCTGAAGTCTGTTATAATCATCATGAAGGGATTCCTCAGATTTCTGTGGGCAAGCCTTCATTTTGTTTTGATCAGGCTTAGGAAGAGCTACTGTAATTGCCCAGTGAAAGTTTTCAGCCAGTGTCCTAGCCTTTTGCTAAAAGTTAAGAGTTTGTTTTTCTACATCTGTTCAGGATGTTCCCATCCAGCAAAATTTGTTCACTGTTTGGCTTGACTATCAAACACAAGCAAGTGGACTAACTGACCCAAATCTGAGACACCAGGTTGGTTAGTTTGAACAACAATGTTAAACACTTCAGCAAACCTATGGGGCTCCTCAGTTACTTCAGGGCTCTCAAACTGGCCTTATAGTCCAGGGAACAGAAGACGTTTGGGGTTTATTTGGATCCCCAGAAGAGACACCTTTAAAGGGAAAGGTTCTGATAGCCTCAGAGAAGGGGGAGGTGAGGAGAGGCTCAGGGAAAAGGGGCAGCTTGGTGAAAGGCTGAGACTGGGAAACTGAGGGGGCTGCAGGGGAGAAGGATGGCACCGGGGGTGGGTGCTGGGCACAAGGGGCTGCCTTCAGAAAATGAGGTGGGCAGAGAAGCTGCGTTGCCTTTCTTTAGTCGTTTGTTTGCCTCAGTAAATTTAGAAATTGCATTTGCAGAGAAGCAATTTTAGACCCCGGATAATGGTTGGAAGCCTCAAAATATCATTGAAAATATGTGTCCCATTAGGTTTTGACAGCTTTAGCGCCCACAGCTGTCCAATTCAGTTTGAAGAAAAGTGTGAGGAGTTTGGAATTTCCCCATAATGGCCACTAGTGTTCTAAGTTACTTTTGGTTAAGTTGGTCTATTGAGTTAGAAATGCACATGAGGAAAGGTTTGTGTTTTTTTTAACTTTTTGTTTTGTATTGGGTTACAGCTGATTGATGATGTTATGATAGTTTCAAGTAAAGTGAAGAGATTCAGTCATACATGTACATGTACCCATTCTCCCCAGAATCCCCCTCCCATCCAGGCTACCAGATAACATTGAGCAGAGTTCCTTGTGCTGCACAGTAGATCCTTATTGATTATTCATTTTAATTATAGCAGTGTGTACATGTCCATCCCAAACTACCTATCCCTTCCCCTCTTCTTCCCACAGCAACCGTAAGATTGTTCTCTAAATCTGTGAGTCTCTTTCTGTTTTGTAAGTAAATTCATTTGTATCATTTCTTTTTAGATTCCACAGGGCTAACATAAGATATTTCTCCTTCTCCATCTGACTGACTTCACTCAGTCTGACACTCTCTAGGTCCATCCATGTTGCTGCAGATGGCATTATTTTATTCTTCTTAATGAGAGATCCAAGTTTTTAAACATAAAATTGGCCAGGGGCACCCTCAAAGCATTCTGATGACTGGGATCCCATTTCTTTGGGATTTTTTTTCCTCTAAAGCAACAAGAAAAATTCCCAAATGTACAGTTCCTATAGGAATGGCCCAGTTCCAAAAGAAATTAGGCTAAAGATCAGGACAGTTCTGATAGAGTTCTGATATGACAGACTTCCAGAAGGAACAGCTCAGTTCCAAAAGGAATGAGGCTAAAGGTCAACACAGTTCCAATAAACAGAGTTCCAATAGACAGAGTTGCAGTGGGAACAGCCCAGTTCCAAAGGAATTGGGCTAAAGGCCATATGAACACTCTCAGAAAGAACAAAGCCTTCAAACAGATCCCAGATAAAGCCTGAACTCAAAATGCAAAGAGTGTGGGCTTGAAATCCAGGAGGCTCTTTTCCTCAAATTCATGGTCAATGAGAAAGCAATGAGCTCTGGGCTTTGTGGGTTGCTCACACACCTTGGGAGTTGTTGGATGTTTTCTTGGGATCCCACTTTTTATCATCAAGTGATGTTGACCTTAAAAATAAATCAGTCAGTTATTTTACCAGAATGGGTTTACTCAGAAATACCAGAGGAGCTACAATTCAGGACAAGCAAGCTATAGCAAAAGCCAAAGGCATGTGCAACAAAAGAAAGGAACATTATAAGAGAAAAAAAGAGTAAGTTAGGAAGTATTGTTTTGAATTAGTCTGTTGGAGAAAAGTGAGAGTCTAGGCTGATGACTGTTTCTCGTTGGCTGAGTTGCTGCACTAGCTGGTTTCATGTTCAGTCAGTTCAGTTCAGTCGCTCAGTCGGGTCCAACTCTTTGCAACCCCATGGACTGCAGCACACCAGACCTCCCTGTCCATCACCAACTCCTGGAGTTCACTCAAACTCATGTCCATTGAGTTGGTGATTCCATCCAGCCATCTCATCTTCTGTCGTCCCCTTCTCCTCCTGCCTTCAATGCTTCCCAGCATCAGGGTCTTTTCAAATGAGTCAGCTCTTCGCATCAGCTGGCCAAAGTATTCGAGTTTCAGCTTCAACATCAGTCCCTCCAATGAACACCCAGGACTGATCTCCTTTAGGATGGACTGGTTGGATCTCCTTGCAGTCCAAGAGACTCTCAAGAGTCTTCTCCAACATCACAGTTCAAAAGCATCAATTCTTCAGCGCTCAGCTTTCTTTGTAGTCCAACTCTCATATCCATACATTACTACTGGAAAAACCATAGCCTTGGTTAGACAGACCTTTGTTGACAAAGTAATGTCTCTGCTTTTGAATATGCTGTCTAGGTTGGTCATAACTTTTCTTAAAGGAGTAAGTGTCTTTTTATTTCATGGCTGTGGTCACCATCTGCAGTGATTTTGGAGCCCCAAAAAATAAAGTCTGACACTGTTTCCCCATCTATTTGCCATGAAGTGATGAGACCAGATGCCATGATCTTCATTTTCTGAATGTTGAGCTTTAAGCCAACTTTTTCACTCTCCTCTTTCACTTTCATCAGGAGGCTCTTTAGTTCTTCACTTTCTGCCGTAAGGGTAGTGTCACCTTCCTATTTGAGGTTATTGATCTTTCTCCTGGCAATCTTGATTCCAGCTTGTGCTTCTTCCAGCCCAGCCTTTCTCATGATGTACTCTGCATATAAGTGAAATAAGTAGGGTGACAATACACAGCCTTGACGTACTCCTTTTCCTATTTGGAACCAGTGTGTTGTTCCATGTCCAGTTCTAACTGTTGCTTCCTGACCTGCATACAGGTTTCTCAAGAGACAGGTCAGGTGGTCTGGTATTCCCATCTCTTGAAGAATTTTCCACAGCTTTTTGTGATCTACACAGTCAAAGGCTTTGGCATAGTCAATAAAGCAGAAATAAATGTTTTCCTGGAACTCTCTTGCTTTTTCCATGATCCAGTGGATGTTGGCAATTTAATCTCTGGTTCCTCTGCCTTTTCTAAAACCAACTAACATCTGGAAGTTCACGATTCACGTATTGCTGAAGCCTGGCTTGAAGAATTTTGAGCATGACTTTGCTAGAGAGTGAGATGAGTGCAACTGTGCGGTAGTTTGAGCATTCTTTGGCGTTGCCTTTCATTGGGATTGGAATGAAAACTGAGCTTTTCCAGTCCTGTGGCCACTGCTGAGTTTTCCACATTTGATGGCATATTGAGTGCAGCAGCACTTTCACAGCATCATCTTTCAGGATTTGAAATAGCTCAACTGGAATTCCATCACCTCCACTGGCTTTGTTCGTAGTGATGCTTTCTAAGGCCCACTTGACTTCACATTCCAGGATGTCTGGCCCTAGGTGAGTGATACACCATCATGATTATCTGGGTCGTGAAGATCTTTTTTGTACAGTTCTTCTGTGTCTTCTTGCCACCTCTTCTTAATATCTTCTGCTTCTGTTAGGTCCAGACCATTTCTGTCCTTTATTGAGCTCATCTTTGCATAAAATGTTCCTTTGATATCTCTAATTTTCTCAAAGAGATCTCTAGTCTTTCCCATTCTATTGTTTTCCTCTATTTCTTTGCATTGATCGCTGAGGAAGGCTTTCTTATCTCTCCTTGCTGTTCTTTGGAACTGCATTCAAATGGGAATATCTTTCCTTTTCTCCTCTGCTTTTGGCTTCTCTTCTTTTCTCAGCTATTTGTAAGGCCTCCTCAGACAGACATTTTGCTTTTTTTGCATTTCTTTTTCTTGGGGATGGTCTTGTTCCCTGCCTCCTGTACAATGTCATGAACCTCCATCCATAGTTCATCAGGCACTCTATCTATCAGATCTAGTCCCTTAAATCTATTTCCCACTTCCACTGTATAATTGTAAGGGAATTGATTTAGGTCATACCTGAATGGTCTAGTGGTTTTCCCCACTTTCTTCAATTTAAGTCTGAATTTGGCAATAAGGAGTTCATGATTGAGCCACAGTCAGCTCCTGGTCTTGTTTTTGCTGACTGTATAGAGCTTCTCCATCTTTGGCTGCAAAGAATATAGTCAGTCTGATTTCAATATTGACCATCTGGTGATGTCCATGTGTAGAGCCTTCTCTTGTGTTGTTGGAAAAGGGTGTTTGCTATGACCAGTGTGTTTTCTTGGCAGGACTGTAGGAGATGCAATGTACATATTTTCCTGTTGGGAGCCTGTAATCAATGATTCTTTCCTTCTGCTCACCTTGACAATTCTTCCTGTCATGGACAATGAGTGATACTGCATGAAAGCTCCCTCCAACCCCTGCTGGCCTCCTGACTCCGTTTTAATGAAGTTTCCCTCTTTATTTTCACAACACAAATCCCTTTCCTTATTCTCTTTCCAGTCATTTGTTTCTTCCCTGCACATATTCATAGGTAACTAGGCTGCTTTGAAGAAGTAGTTTCATCTTTTATTAGAGCCGGATGGAACCATCTGTTTCTTGTTGAAACTTCTAACAACCCCTGGTCTTCCCTATTCTGGCATTCTCTGCTGAACTTTCTTTTAGCTCTGCACATTGAGTATCTGTCAAAACCCTCATTTCATCGAGTATATTTGTGGTTTCCTTTCAGTTATCCCTTTCTCTGAGTTAATAGGGCCTCCAAAGCCATCTGAATGATTTGGTTTTTATTTCTTTGTCTTACTTATCTCTGAGCACATGAATTCACGTGAGCCTGAAGCTCAGAGAACACACATGAGGTATAGCCAGGCTCTCCTAAGGTGGTTCCAAGGCCCTGTGTTGATGCTGAGGCAGAATTAGGAGATGCAATGTACATATTTTCCTGTTGGGGGCCTGTAATCAATGATTCTTTCCTTCTGCTGACCTTGACAATTCTTCCTGTCATGGACAATGAGTGATATTGCATGAAAGCTCCCTCTTGAAACAGACCACATGGTCAGTGAATATTTGGGTGTACAAATTGGGAGCTCATGAAAACATTTGCATGAGGCTGCAAAGAAAAATACAGATATCCTATGAAATTCCAGGGGGGGGAAAGTAGTGAGTTTTTTAAAGGGAAAACTCCAGCACCCACAGCTCTCCCCCTACGCCTCTCTATTCTGTGTGTTGGGTGCTTCCCTGGGATAACTCATTACTGTCCTCCAGGGCTCCGAGTTACCTTCCTAAACTAAGGTGAGGAAAATTCCATTTTCTTTTAGTCCAACTGGTACAAACCTAAATTTTCAGAAGGAATATTTACAGTAATTTTAAGACAAAGTACATAGAAATGAAATACAGACTACAAATGTATCCTCTGACAACTAGAATCTAGCCATAAATGGGCTTTACTGGGACTATTGAGTACCTATCCCAGCACATTCTAAGCAGTAACTCAACAAAGGAAGTTGTTTGCCCATCATGGGACATTCAGCAATATCTGAAAACATTTTTTATTATCATGACTACAGGGGGGAATATTATTGGCCTTTAGTGGGTAGAGACCAGAGATGCTAAATACCCTATACTGGACAGCCCCCTACAAGAAGGAATTCAGTTCAGTTCAGTCGCTCAGTCGTGTCCAACTCTTTGCGACCCCATGAATCGCAGCACACCAGGCCTCCCTGTCCATCACCAACTCTCGGAGTTCACTCAGACTCACATCCATCGACTCAGTGATGCCATCCAGGTATCTAATCCTCTGTCATCCCCTTCTCCTCCTGCCCCCAGTCCCTCCCAGCATCAGAGTCTTTTCCAATGAGTCAAATCTTCGCATGAGGTGGCCAAAGTTCTGGAGCTTCAGCTTTAGCATCATTCCTTCCAAAGAAATCCCAGGGCTGATCTCCTTCAGAATGGACTGGTTGGTTCTCCTTGCAGTCCAAGGGACTCTCAAGAGTCTTCTCCAAACACCACAGTTCAAAATCATCAATTCTTCAGCGCTCAGCCTTCTTCACAGTCCAACTCTCACATAAATACATGACCCCTGGGGAACCATAGCCTTGACTAGACGGACCTTAGTCGGCAAAGTAATGTCTCTGCTTTTGAATATGCTATCTAGGTTGGTCATAACTTTTCTTCCAGGGAGTAAGCATCTTTTAATTTCATGGCTGCAATCACCATCTGCAGTGATTTTGGAGCCCCCAAAAATAAAGTCTGACACTGTTTCTCCATCTATTTCCCATGAAGTGATGGGACCGGATGCCATGATCTTTGTTTTCTGAATGTTGAGCTTTAAGCCAACTTTTTCACTCTCCTCTTTCACTTTCATCAAGAGGCTTTATCCATCCCCAATGTCAACAGGGCTGAGGATGGGCAATCGTGGTCCAGGTAGATGAGTGAAAAGAATAAGATTCAAGCATGCTGTTTGGGCTTCCAGCCCAGAGTGACTTGGATTGGTACTCTGCCATACTGCTGATCCTGGAAAGGCAGCTGTGAATAGGCCTGAAGAGAGATCTTAATTCTAGGACCCTCCCCAACATGTGGACACAACTTTTTGTTAAGATGGACCCCACCACAGAGGCCTGTGAGGGTAGGTCCACATTTATTATGGAGTGGCACTCTCTCCCTTTTTGACCCACAGGCGGCCTTCCTGTGCCTGTTCCAACAGGGAAGTTTTCTTTGACTTCAGAAGTGGGCTACTTATCTCTTTCCTTCAGCAGAGCTCAGCTTCTGCCACTGGCTTTGCCCTTGGAGTGTCTGGGTGAGAACAAAGCTTGAATTTTACTCCACCTGACGAACACCAACTGTCTAGCCCAGAGGCCTCTCTAACTCTTACCTCACTGAGAACTCTACCAAAGGTCAGAATCAATATTAAAATCTGTTCTAATTCAATGTAACCATATCTTTTCAGCCTGACAACCAAATTCTTACTTCCTTTGGGTGGGAAGTTTGACTCGTAACTTTCTGTGCAGAGAAAACCATTGATTGCCTGGAAAATCCCATGGATGGAGGAGCCTGGTAGGCTACAGTCCATGGGGTCACAAAGAGTCGGACATGACTGAGCAACTTCACTTTCACTTTCGAAACTTTACTAACTTAGGGAGCTGGCTTTCTTTACCTCCCCTGTTCTCTTTGATTACTTAGATGCCTGTAAGAGAAAAAGAATGCAGATTTCCATCTCTAGTTTTTGAGTGAAAATAATGTAAATGTTCCCTTAGAGAGGTCACTAACAAGTATTTATTAGGCACCTCAGTTTAGTTCAGTTCAGTCGCTCAGTTGTGTCCAACTCTTTGCGACTCCATGAATCACAGCACGCCAGGCCTCCCTGTCCATCACCATCTCCCAGAGCTCGAGTCAGTGATGCCATCCAGCAATCTCATCCTCTGTCATCCCCTTCTCCTCCTGCCCCCAATCCCTCCCAGCATCAGAGTCTTTTCCAATGAGTCAACTCTTCGCATGAGGTGGCCAACGTATTGGAGTTTCAGCTTTAGCACCATTCCCTCCAAAGAAATCCCAGGGCTGATCTCCTTCAGAATGGACTGGTTGGATCTCCTTGCAGTCCAAGGGACTCTCAAGAGTCTTCTCCAACACCACAGTTCAAAAGCATCCATTCTTCGGCGCTGAGCCTTCTTCACAGTCCAACTCTCACATCCATACATGACCACAGGGAAAACCATAGCCTTGACCAGACGGACCTTAGTCGGCAAAGTAATGTCTTTGCTTTTGAATATGCTATCTAGGTTGGTCATAACTTTTCTTCCAAGGAGTAGGCGTCTTTTAATTTCATGGCTGCAGTATTTTGCAAGAAACTAGAGAGGATTTTTTTAAAGTATCATCTTCACTAGATTTATATTAATGTTTTGTCTTCAACCCATATTGGAAGCCCTCTCAAGAAGCAACTATATGAAACTTGAAAAATTTTGAGAAAATGTTAAGGATGTTGTTCATTACATCACTTACAATATCTCCTATGATGTCTCACATTAAAAACCTTTCTTTTAGGGTTAAATTCACTGAAAGTTTTTGGTATAGTTCCTCTTTTCTGCTAATGAGATTTAAACAACTTTTCCTTTAAGCTATAGCTGCCAGGAAGCTCAGCAAAATTTAAATCATATGAACAGTGTCTATTTATCGTTCCCTTTTTTGTTATGTAAATTGATTTCAAATCTTGTGTAATAAAGGGGAAGGGTGGGGAAGAAGGAGGAATTAAGAGTTAGAAAAAATATTTATACACTTAAAGGTACAGGAATAAATGTACATGCAAAAATAACTGGAGAAGAGGTTGTGCCTTTTGAAAATTGAGTGTCAGGAGATGTCATATATAATAGTTCATAAATACCAGTGCCATAGTATTTTAAAACCTAAAACATGAGAGAGGTTATTATGAGCGCTAACTCAGAGAAAATTTGGAATTAAAGGGCCACAGAGGAAATGTGTTTATTGGTAAGGAGGGAGGAAGAGGGGCTTTCCTTCTGAAAGTGATAGCCACGTTGACAGGTGTGTAAAGGACAGTGAAGAGTCTGGGTGAGATGAGAGATTCATACTGAGGCTGTATACAGAGAGATGGAGAGATGGTAATGATTGATGAAAATCCAGACCTGGGTTTGGCTCCTGGGTCAGGAAGATCCCCTGGAGCAGGGAATGGCAACCCACTCCAGTATTCTTGCCTGGGAAATCCCATGGACAGAGGAGCCTGGCAGGCTGCTGTCCATGGGGTCACAAAGAGCCAGACATGACTGAGTGAAGAATATATTTTTTACTTTTTGTGCATGAAAGCTGTGGAGACACACACACCCACACTTTTAAAGCTGGCCTTACTTGGGACTCTTTCTGCTATCCCACATTGTCTCTCAAGATTTCTTTTGACAATAGAAAGCTGTTGTAGATTTATAAGTTAGAAAGTGCTTTAGAAAGTGTAGCAGAGTAAAGTGGGTGTGGGTTGAAGGCAACTGTAGGGAGAGTGTGTCTTGGCTGAGCTGTTTGTCTTGGCTTCTTCATTTCCAACATGGAAGAAATTTACATGATTCCCTGGACCCTGAAAAGCTATTATAATGCCCCTAGTTGGTGATGGACAGGGAGGCCTGGCGTGCTGCGATTCATGGGGTCACAAAGAGTCGGACATGACTGAGCAACTGAACTGAAGTGCCTGCAGGTTTCTTATCATCTTATCAAGTGGAGAAAGAATCATCCTGACGTCACAAACACTCGGGCTACTTGTCCCAGGCTGAAATCAGTCACCATATGTCAAGCTGTGATGACAAAAGGCGTATTGAGCAGGATGTAGTCAGCCAAATTAGGGACCTTGGACTAGAAACTCTGGCCAAGAGCATGTGGCAGTGCCTTCCTTGTGATGAAGACTAGGATAAGGATTTCTGGGGAAAGACCAGCACCCTACTTGTGGGTCATAGCCAGCTAGCGTGGCAACAGCATCCTTTTAAGCCACATAATTAGGGAACATAAGAATAACCTGTGTGTTCCCAGATCTCTGCTGTATGTTCTGCTATGAAAATCACAGACCCTAAAAGACTCTTAATGCTTCCTGCCATGGAAGAGGGTATGGCAACTCCAGTATTCTTGCCTGGAGAACCCTATGGACAGAGGAGCCTGGCAGGCTACAGTGCACAGGGTCACAAAGAGTCGGACGTGACTGAAGTGGCTTAGCATGCACTTCCGCCCACAATGTGTTCTTCACTTTTTTTCTTCCTAATCTAATTAAAGAAAGATAAATTGTCTGTGACTTTCAAAAAAAGAAAGTGTAGCACAGTGGAGATAAGCTGTGAAGAGATAGAACCAAAGCGTCTTTAATGGTCAAGAAAGAATAGAATTCATGACCAAGGGAAAAAAGAACTTGCTGTTTAGGAAGCACTCCCATGGATGCACTATCATTATAGTTCCTGCATTGAAAAAGGTGAGATTAGTATACAGATTCCCTATTTAGCAGGATTAATAGCTTTCTAGGAAGTCATTATGAACACTCCACTTAAGTTATGCCTGTGTGCTTTTTGAGCTGTCTCACCTAACTCAGAGGACAGCTGGTTTCTATTCATGTATTACTTCATACTCAGAAGTCAGGAACATTAGATATTAATGATATGGGTTTACACTAAGGTAAACAAAAGCTTCTCTTAGGAACTAACATTCCAATGTATTTCATGGAGGATTCTCTTAAGAAGTCAACTTTTCAGTTACAGAACATGTGATTCCATATCACCACTAGTTTTCAGGAAAATGAAAGGTACTGAAAGATGCCCTTTCCCACGTTTTGGAGCATGAGTTTTATGAATGAGTTTAAATACCATGAACTGAATGCTTGTGTATACTCAGTTCAGTTCAATCGCTCAGTCTTGTTCGACTCTGTGACGCATTGACTAGAGCATGCCAGTCTTCCCTGTCCATCACCAACTTGTGGAGCTTATTCAAACTCATGTCCATCAAGTCAGTGATGCCATCCAACCATCTCATCCTCCGTCATCTCCTCCTCCTGCCTTCAATCTTTCCCAGCATCAGGGTCTTTTCCAATGAGTCGGTTCTTTGCATCAGGTAGCCGAAGTATTGGAGTTTCAGCTTCAGCACCAGTCCTTCCAATGAAGATTCAGGACTGATTCCTTTAGGATGGACTGGTTTGATGTCCTTGTAGTCCAAGGGATTCTCAAGAGTCTTCTCCAACACCACAGTTCAAAAGCATCAATTCTTCGGCACTCAGCTTTCTTTACGGTCCAGCTCTCACATCCATACATGACTACTGGAAAAACCATAGATAGCCTTGACTAGATGGACCTTGTAGATTTATAAGTTAGAAAGTGCTTTAGAAAGTGTAGCAAAGTATGTTGGCAAAGTAATGTCTCTGCTTTTTAATATGCTGCCTAGGTTTGTCATAACTTTTCTTCCAAAGAGCAAGTGTCTTTTAATTTCATGGCTGTATAACCATCTGCAGTGATTTTGGAGCTCAACAAAATAAAGTCTGTCACTATTTCCATTGTTTCCCCCTCTACTTGCCATGAAGTGATGGGACCAGATGCCATGATCTTAGTTTTCTGAATGTTGAGTTTTAAGCCAGCGTTTTCACTCTCTTCTTTCACTTTCATCAAGAGGCTCTTTAGTTCCTTTTCACTTTCTGCCATAAGGGTGGTATCATCTGTACATCTGAGGATATTGATATTTCTCCCAGCAGTCTTAATACCAGCTTGTGCTTCATCTAGCCCAGCATTTCTCATGATGTGCTCTGCATAGAAATTAAAACGCAGGGTGACAATAGACAGCCTTGACATACTCCTTTCCAAATTTGGAACCAGTTTGTTGTTCCATGTCTGGTTCTAACTATTGCTTCTTGACCTGCATACCGATTTCTCAAGAGGCAGGTAAGGTGGTCTGGTATTCCAATCTCTTGAAGAATTTTCCAGTTTGTTGTGATCCATACAAAGGTTTTAGCATAGTCAATGAAGCTAACATTGATATTTTCTGGAATTCTCTTGGTTTTTCGATGATCCAATGGATGTTGGCAATTTGATCTCTGGTTCCTCTGCCTTTTCTAAATCCAGCTTGAACATACGAAAGTTCATGGCTCACATACTGTTGAAGCCTAGCTTGGAGAATTTTGAGCATTACTTTGCTAGTGTGTGAGATGAGTGCAATTGTGTGGTAGTTTGAACATTCTTTGATATTGCCTTTCTTTGGGATTAGAATGAAAACTGACCTTTCCAGTCCTGTGGCCACAGCTGAGTTTTCCAAATTTGCTGGCATACTGAGTGGAGCACTTTCACAGCATCATCTTTCAGGATTTGAAATAGCTCAACTGGAATTCCATCACCTCCACTGGCTTTGTTCGCAGTGATGCTTCCTAAGGCCCACTTGACTTCGCACTCCAGGATGTCTGGCTCTAGGTGAGTGATCACACCATCATGGTTATCTGGGTCATGAAGATCTTTTTTGCATAGTTCTTCCATGTATTCTTGCCACCTCTTCTTAATCTCTTCTGCTTCTGTTATGCCCATACCATTTCTCTTCTTTATTGTGCCCATCTTTGCATGAAATGTTCCCTTGTATCTCTAATTTTCTTGAAGAGATCTCTAGTCTTTCCCATTCTATTATTTTCCTCTATTTCTTTGCATTGATCACTAAGGAAGTCTTTCTTACCTCTCATTGCTATTCTTTGGAACTCTGCATTCAGATGGATATATCTTTCATTTTCTCCTTTGACTTTCACTTGTCTTCTTTTCTCAGCTATTTGTAAAGCCTCCTCAGACAACCATTTTGCCTTTTTGCATTTCTTTTTCTNTTCTTTGGGATTAGAATGAAAACTGACCTTTCCAGTCCTGTGGCCACTGCTGAGTTTTCCAAATTTGCTGGCATACTGAGTGGAGCACTTTCACAGCATCATCTTTCAGGATTTGAAATAGCTCAACTGGAATTCCATCACCTCCACTGGCTTTGTTCGTAGTGATGCTTCCTAAGGCCCACTTGACTTTGCACTCCAGGATGTCTGGCTCTAGGTGAGTGATCACACCATCGTGGTTATCTGGGTCATGAAGATCTTTTTTGCGTAGTTCTTCCGTGTATTCTTGCCACCTCTTCTTAATCTCTTCTGCTTCTGTTATGCCCATACCATTTCTCTTCTTTATTGTGCCCATCTCTGCATGAAATGTTCCCTTGTATCTCTAATTTTCTTGAAGAGATCTCTAGTCTTTCCCATTCTATTATTTTCCTCCATTTCTTTGCATTGATCACTAAGGAAGTCTTTCTTCCCTCTCATTGCTATTCTTTGGAACTCTGCATTCAGATGGATATATCTTTCCTTTTCTCCTTTGACTTTCACTTGTCTTCTTTTCTCAGCTATTTGTAAAGCCTCCTCAGACAACCATTTTGCCTTTTTGCATTTCTTTTTCTTGGGGATGGTCTTGATCACTGCCTCCTGTACATCATTATGAACCTCCACCCATAGTTCTTCAAGCACTCTATCAGATCTAATCCCTTGAATCTATTTGTGACTTCCATTATATAACTGTAAGGATTTGATTTAGGTCATATCTGAATGGTCTAGTAGTTTTCTGTACTTTCTTCAGTTGAAGTCTAAATTTTGGCTAGACAGACCTAGATCTATGCATATTACTCGATACAAAATATTTCCAAGGAAACATTGAATTGGGTACCAAGAAAAGAAAGTTAAGACTCTTCAGCTCTGTTGGTAAAGAATCCCCTTGCAATGCAGGAGACCTGGTTTGGGAAAATCCCCTGGAGAAAGGAAAGGCTACCCACTCCAGTATTCTGGCCTGGAGAATTCCATGGAGAGTCCATGGGGTCGCAAAGAGTTGAACACGGCTGAGTGACTTTTACTTCATTAATTATTTAAATGAAGTCGCTCAGTTGTGTCCGACTGTTTGTGACCCCACGGACTGTAGCCTACCAGGCTTCTCAGTCCATGGGATTTTCCAGGCAAGAGTACTGGAGTGGGTTGCCATTTCTTTCTCCAGGGGATCTTCCCAACCCAGGGATCGAACCCAGGTCTCCCGCATTGGAGGCAGACGCTTTACTGACTGAACCACCAGGGAAGTAATCATTAATGATTACTTCTCTCCTAAAAAAAATAGAAACTTGACAACTTGTTGTTTTTATGACAAAGCTTCAAAAGACCTACTTTAGGTCAATAGAAATAAAATAGTTTTGAAGCAGTAAGATTAAAGATACTTTCATATCTTTTTAAAAGCTTTAAGATACTCTGTCATATTGATGATTACACAATAGTGTATCTGCTTTTATTCAACCTTGAATTCTTGCTTCATTGAGATAGTATATTGTGTATAAGGTGTTTCCTATGTCTCTTCTGGGTCCTGGGAATTATTTGGGACACAAAACCATTTAGATTTTAGGGCTGTCATTTTCCCAAATAGAATTTTGCAAATGAGAATATAATATTCTTGAATAAACAATGAACCTTTGTAAAGAGAGTTTAGAAATAGCCTTGGAGAGCCTCAAGATTCTATAGCAGGGGCCATGTAATTCCAAGAATGTGATAGGAGGCAGGGTGGTATAGTCAGGGCACTCTTGGAAGGTCTAGAAACCTACTTGTGCTGCTAACAGATATGTCTGGAGCTAATCATTGAAACCCCAGGTAGATCATGGCATTCCCTGGGAAATAAAATGGTTGCTCTCAGAGCTCCTTCTCCCTGCCTATGTTTTAGTTCTGAGAAATTCCCAGTGAACCTTACACGTTGTCCCAAAACAGGGCTCACTGGGACCATGTCTCTTGATGGGTGGAAATCCTATAGGAAAGTGAGGCAGTCATGGCACACACACATGTGTGTCCGTGCGTGTGTGTGTGTGAAAGAGAGAGAGAGATTTGCAGTCTGCCACAGCAAACTTGAAGAATTCCTTAGGAAATAAAATGATGTCCACCATCTCATGGGTCTGCCTTCTGCTCTTTCTTACACACAAACTCCTGCAGGAACCCTTTCTTGGTGTTCCCCTTCCTGTTCTCTTCTCACTTTTTTACCAACAACCCAGGCTGACTGTGCAACCAGGCTGCACAACCCAGGCTGACTCACACAAATCCTTCATTGCCCATCCTTTTCGTAATCCTTGTGAACCATCCTCACGTACAGTTTCCCCTGTGCTACTGAAGTTGACTAACTGGGACAGTTACTGTGACTGGGCAACTTGACGCAGTTGTTCCGACTGGTAGCCCCTTTCCGTAGCTTTCCTTTTAGCCTTCTAAGTACCTTGGACTCTGCTTTGGTGTGTGCAAGGTTCACTTTATTTGTTTGTTCCACAGAAGCTGATAATGTGATTAGCTAAAGAGGTGAAAGGCTATACAAATACATGTTTATTAGGCACTAGTCCTTGCCCAGCGTTATGTTAAATACGGGTACAAATCAACACGTTAATTCTGTTTTCCAGTTTTCTGTCTCAGGTGTAGGGCAGCTCATAGAAGGTGGGGGTCATGAAGCATTCTTTGTTGTCTGGTATGGTGAAACACATATATTGTAAGATATAGTAGTAGGCTGCCAACTGTGTAGCTTTTAAAAATGCGTTCAACATTCTGCTTGTATCAATACAAGCACTATATTTTGTCTTTTCCTAACTTATACAAATCTGTAGAACTTAATACTATCCCTTGCAGTGATGTTTGCTTCGTAAATAAAAATTGAATGTAGGATAGATATCATTTTATTAGACACACTTTGCATCTTTCTAGCACAATGCCAAGCCAAAGTGAATGATGCTTTAATTTTTAGGTGTTGGAAAAAAATACTAAATAAGAGCTTTTATCTCTACATTATAATCATACAGATTATTTTTTATTTCTTTATACTCTTCCTGCATTTTCCAAATAACCTAACATACATAATTATTTACTTACATAGATATATATGTTTGTATATATCTATATCTATGTATATGTTTTTATGGGACCTCAGGATATCATGCAGTACTGTGTCCTGCCTGCAAAAAGATTATGTGCCTTCTAAGAGGTCAGTCATCAGAAGCCCAGAAATACTAAGTGACTTTATCTAGAATTATACGAGTAGGAAGTGATAGACAAGGACCAGAACCAAGAATTTTCTAGCTGCTAGTTTTGTACTTTTCCTGTTAAAATGAATATGACAGGTTGAGAGTGTGGCACCATCCTTTCTTCCATTACTGTGAATGTATACTACCTGCTGCTGCTGCTGCTGCTAAGTTGCTTCAGTCGTGTCTGACTCTGTGCGACCCCATAGACGGCAGCCCACCAGGCTCCCCTGTCCCTGGGATTCTCCAGGCAAGAACAGTGGAGTGGGTTGCCATTTCCTTCTCCAATGCATGAAAGTGGAAAGTGAAAGTGAAGTCGCTCAGTCGTGTCTGACTCCTACTACCTACTTCATGTAAATCTCTGGCATTCCAGAACTTGAAACAAAGTGTGCGGCATGTGTTGTGTGCATCTACAGTCCTTAGTCAATTTTAAAATGTTTGTATTTTTTTAATGTCTAAAAACGCCTTATACAGTAAAATGCATATATTAGACTCTTACAATAATGCCTTAAAGAAAATATAAGGAAACATTAACCGATTAATTCTGGATTGTGGCTTGGTATTTTTCTTCTCATTTCTTGTATATATCTTCCTATGATTTTCTTTTTCTTTAATAATAACTATTTCATAGTTGACCATTAATCAGAACTGATTTCCTTATAAAAAGGAGGTTGATATTCCTGNTTCATAGTTGACCATTAATCAAAACTGATTTCCTTATAAAAAGGAGGTTGATATTCCTGAGTCCATATTTTATTCCTCAAAAAAAGAGAAAAGTTTCTTTTTTTCATTGAGGACAAATATATACATATTCAAGGTAAATATCTAACATGATAATGCATTACTTTAAAAATTATTTTTTTATATCAGACCCCTTAAATCACCTTTTGAAATTTATGAACCTACCCTCAGAGAAATACAAATACACATAGAAACAAGACCTTGTAAAAACTTTTGGAGGTTCCCAGATCCCCTGAAGTTTATTCATGTAAACCCTTTTGGTGTTGCTCAAAGCAAGAGCTATGATTTTCATCTGAATACCTAGGATGTTTGTATGAAATGAAATTTCCCAAACCTCCTCCCAGACTTTCTGAATCAGAAGGATCAGTGGGGCCCAGGAATCTGCCTTTCTCACAAAACTGTCTTTCCCATCCTTCAGGCAAATAGAACACACAGCAAATGTCAGAATCTCAGGGCCTAGGCATCTATAGATCTCATCTTAAGAATCCTTTAGAATACCAAAAATGAAAGTGACAGAGAATCTCCAGTGCCAGTTCTTGAGATTAGGGGTCTGAGCAGGAGTTTATCAAGTAAGGAGCCACCCAGCTGAGTCAGATGGAGGACAGAAGTGAGGGCATGGGAGAAATATGAACTAATCACAAGACTTCCTGGAAACTGGAAAGAATCCAAGGCAGTTAGAAGGTCTCATATTGAATCATGAGCCAGGCTATCAGAGTGACACTTAGAAGTCACGAGGTTAAAAATAATTATGCCAGGCACAGGCATCTGTGGTTTAAGGAGAACAATTGATGTTTAAAGTAGTCTTGGTGACATACAGTTTTGTTTCTCATTGTGGGACTATAGGGGGATCCCATGAACAAATATGGAATTAGTATTTCTCTAAAGATAATGAGAGACATCACTTTTCCCACAAAGGTCCATCTAGTCAAAGCTATGGTTTTTCCAGCAGTCATGTACAGATGTGAGAGTTGGACCATTAAGAAGGTTGAGAGCCAAAGAATTGATGCTTTCAAACTGTGATGTTGGAGAAGACTCTTGAGAGCCTCTTGGACAGCAAGGAGATCCAACCAATCAATCCTAAAGGAAATCAATCCTGAATATTCATTTGAAGGACTGATGCTAAAGCTGAAACTCCAGTACTTTGGCTACCTGATGCAAAGAACCAACTCATTGGAAAAGAACCTGATGCTGGGAAAAATTGAGGGCAGAAGTAGAAGGGGGTGACAGAGGACGAGATGGTTGGATGGCATCACCAATTCAATGGACATGAGTTTGAGCAAACTCCAGGAGATAGTGAAGGTCAGGGAAGCCTGGCATGTTGTAGTCCTAGGGGTTGCAAAGAGTCAGACACGGCTGAGTGAATGAACAACAAAGAAGAGGCAGAGATTCATGAGTCCTTCAAAAACTGTTCTGGAATTATTAAATGTTAACAGTAGAGGATGTGAGATTTGGACTGTGAAGAAAGCTGAGTGCTGAAGAATTGATGCTTTTGAACTGTGGTGTTGGAGAAGACTCTTGAGAGTCCCTTGGACTGCAAGGAGATCCAACCAGTCCATTCTAAAGGAGATCTGTCCTGGGATTTCTTTGGAAGGAATGATGCTAAAGCTGAAACTCCAGTACTTTGGCCACCTCATGCAAAGAGTTGACTCACTGCAAAAGACTCTGATGCTGGGAGGGATTAGGGGCAGGAGGAAAAGGGGACAACAGAGGATGAGATGGCTGGATGGCATCACTGACTCAATGGACATGAGTTTGAGTGAACTCTGGGAGTTGGTGATGGACAAGGAGGCCTGGCGTGCTGCGACTCATGAGGTTACAAAGAGTCGGACACAACTGAGCGACTGAACTGAACTGAACTGAACAATAGAGGAAACCTTACTAATAATCTCTGCCAACTTTCTCATTTAAAAGAATAAGATGCTTTAAAGTTTATCAAAGCTTTGCTTAGTCATTATCATCAGAGATAATACTTCTGTGAGATAATATAATCGGTTTATCTAAGGCACATTTCCTTCTGTTGGATTGAGATGAAAAATGAGATTGTAGCTTGCCTCTGAGTCACACGTTGGCAGAGCTGAGTTGGCAAGCTGTTCTGTTTCCAGACAATTTCTTAACTTATGCAATGCTCACCCCAGAGAGGTCATAGTTGAGTATTTATACTTTAGGTTATGTATATCTGTACATAGCCTTTGCCCAAGTAATACACTCTTTACAAGCTAAGCAGTAAGAAAACATATTTTAAACAGTATGAAGCATGAAGACCACAGCATGAAGACTTCTACCTGGCATGTGATTCATCACCATGGCAGAGAGGTTGGCTGCAGGAAGGGAGAGGTGGACTGCAAGAAGTTTGTAACACTGAAATCTGAGCCTTCTTCTACCAGAGCAGAAATGCTTTCAGGAAATGTGACCTCATTGGGTTGAATTATATTTGTGGTGAATGAACTGGACATGGAACACCGGGCTGGTTCAAACTGGAAAAGGAGTACAACAAGGCAATCTATTGTCACCCTGTTTTTTAACTTTTATGCAGAGTACATCATGTGAAATGCAGGGCTGTGTATGAAGCACAAGCTGAAATCAAGATTGCTGGGGAAAATATCAATAACCTTAGATGTGCAGATGATACCACTCTAATGGTAGAAAGCGAAGAGAAACTAGAGTCTGTTGATGCAAGTGAAAGATGAGAGTGAAAAGCTGGCTTAAAACTCAACTAAGTTTTAAAAAAACTTTCAAAAAATTAAGATCATGGCATCCAGTCCTATCACTTCATGGCAAATAGAAGGGGGAAACAATGGAAATAGTGACCGACTTTTTTTGGGGGGGGGGGGCCAAAATCACTGCAGACNACAGTGACTACAGTCGTGAAATTAAAAGACACTTGCTCCTTGGAAGGAAAGCTATGACAAACCTACACAGCATGTTAAAAAGCAGAGACATTACTTTGCCAACAAAGGTCCATCTAGTCAAAGCTATGGTTTTTCCAGTAGTCATGTATAGATGCGAGGGTTGGACCATAAAGAAGGCTGAGCACTGAAGAAATGATGCCTTTGAACTGTTGTGCTGGAAAAGACTCTTGAGAGTCCCTTGGACAGCAAGGAAATCAAACCAGTCAATCCTAAAAGAAATCAACCCTGATATTCATTGGGAGGACTGATGCTGAAGCTGAAACTCCCAACAATTTGTCCACCTGATGCAAAGAGCCAACTCACTGGGAAACACCCTGATGCTGGGAAAGATTGAAGGCAGGAGGAGAAGGGGGTGACAGAGGATGAGATGATTGTATGGCATCACTGACTCAATGGACATGAGTTTGAGCAAACTCCAGGAAATAGTGAATGACAGGAAAGCCTGAAGTGTTACACTCCATGGGATCGCAAAGAGTCAGACATCACTTAGTAACTGAACAACATAACAGAGATCCGAAAGCCCATAGGCAAGTGAAAGTTTGCATCTGGTAAATACTCTAATAACTTGTATATTAAACTGTTCTCATTTGTGCATCCATTTATCTATTCAATAGTATTTATTGTCAATCAGGGTACTAAGTGCAGGCAATAAAGCAGAGGATAAGACTGATATGCTGACCAGCTTACAGAGCTTACAGGCATATGGGGAGTTAGCCATCAAACAGATTAAATACACATATAATCATAAAATTTTCATTAAGTTCTATTAAGTGAAATGCAGTATTTTAATTTATATTTGGTGGCTAAAGACTCTCTTTAGAGATAACATTAGGCTGAGATCTGAAGGGTGAATAAGTTACCAGCTGTAGCTGGGTAACAAGGTTGTTACCAAGAGGGGAGAGTGTGTTCAAAGACCTTCAACGAACCCAAAGATCTGTGTGACTGGAAAGCTACAAACAGGAAGAAGTGTGTCAGTAGAAGACTAGGAGGGAAGCAAATTCAGGCAGGAACTGTTAAGCCCTGACTAGCTTGAGAAATCCTAGCTACAGGTGCTGCTTTGAATGATTGTTCTTACCTACCAGAGTGTGTTTTGGGAGAGGTACACTTCCGTTGCCAGTTCACTTCAGTTCAGTCGCTCAGTCATGTTTGACTCTTTGCGACCCCATGAATCACAGCACGCCAGGCCTCCTTGTCCATCACCAACTCCCGGAGTTCACTCAGACTCACATGCATCGAGTCAGTGATGCCATCCAGCCATCTCATCCTGTGTCGTCCCCTTCTCCTCCTGCCCTCAATCCCTCCCAGCATC
>SJYQ01093863.1:840261-988153 GCA_006410935.1 Redunca redunca | reverse complement strand
GATCAATGCAAAGAAATAGAGGAAAAGAACAGAATGGGAAAGACTAGAGACCTCTTCAAGAAAATTAGAGATACCAAGGGAACATTTCATGCAAAGATGGGCTTGATAAAGGACAGAAATGGTCTGGACCTAACAGAAGCAGAAGATATTAAGAAGAGGTGGCAAGAAGACACGGAAGAACTGTACAAAAAGATCTTCACAACCCAGAAAATCATGATGATGTGATCACTAATCTAGAGCCAGACATCTTGGAATGTGAAGTCAAATGAGCCTTAGAAATCATCACTATGAAGAAATCTAGTGGAGGTGATGGAATTCCAGTTGAGCTGTTTCAAATCATGAAAGATGATGTTGTGAAAGTGCTGCACTCAATATGCCAGCAAATTTGGAAAATTCAGCAGTGGCCACAGGACTGGAAAAGGTCAGTTTTCATTCCAATTCCAAAGAAAGGCAATGCCAAAGAATGCTCAAACTACTGCACAATTGCACTTATCTCACATGATAGTAAAGTAATGCTCAAAATTCTCCAAGCCAGGCTTCAGCAATATGTAAACCGTGAACTCCCTGATGATCAAGCTGGTTTTAGAAAAGGCAGAGAAACCAGAGATCAAATTGCCAACATCCGCTGGATCATGGAAAAAAGCAAGAGTTCCAGAAAAACATCTATTTCTGCTTTATTGACTATGCCAAAGCCTTTGACTGTGTGGATCAGCTGCCAGAGTGCTGTGTTTTCAGGGACCTACTGTTTTACAACAACCATCCTGTTTTACAACAACCTGTGACTAAAACATTTTCAGCCAGGAGTTCATTTTTAAAAGTTTGCCTTGGTTAGGCAAGTTCAGTAAATTCCTCCAATCATTCAACATATTCCAGTTTTGGGTGGTATAAAAAGGTAAGCTTATGTTTAGATCTGTGCTGGGAGGGATTGGGGGCAGGAGGAGAAGGGGAACGACAGAGGATGAGATGGCTGGATGGCATCACCGACTCGATGGACGTGAGTTTGAATGAACTCCTGGAGTTGGTGATGGACAGGGAGGCCTGGTGTGCTGCGATTCATGGGGTCGCAAAGAGTCAGACATGACTGAGCGACTGAACTGAACTGAACTGATACAGTTAACTGGGCTTCCCAGGTGGCACTAGTGGTAAAGAATCCACCTGCCAATGCAGGAGATATAAGAGACGTGGATTCGATCCCTGGGTGGGGAAGGTCCCCTGGAGGAGTGCATGACAACCCTCTCCAGTATTCTTGTCTGGAGAATCCCATGGACAGAAGATTCTTGAGGGCTACGTACAGTCCATAGGGTCGCAAAGAGTCAGACATGACTGAAGCAACTTAGCATGCTTGCACACATATGGTTTACTCATATTTTTAAGCAATAGCATTGCCCAATGTTTGTGCAGATTTGGGGTGTGACTATGATATCTCAGATGGCAAAAGAAATTTTACAGATATGATTAATTTGTAAAACTCAGCATTGGCCACAGGACTGGAAAAGGTCAGTTTTCATTCCAATCCCAAAGAAAGGTAATGCAAAGAATGTTCAAACTACTGCACAATTGCACTCATTTCACACGCTAGCAAAGTAATGATCAAAATTCTCCAAGCCAGGCTTCAACAGTATGTGAACCGTGAACTTTCAGATGTTCAAGCTGGATTTAGAAAAGGCAGAGGAACCAGAGATCAAATTGCCAACATCCATTGGATCATCAAAACAGCAAGAAAATTCAATAAAAACATCTGCTCTATTGACTATGCTGAAGCCTTTGACTGTGTGGATCACAATAAACTGTGGAAAATTCTGAAAGAGATGACCACCTTACCTGCCTCTTGAGAAATCTGTATGCAGGTCAAGAAGCAACAGTTAAAACTGGACATGGAGCAACAGCTGGTTCCAAATCCGGAAAGGAGTACGTCAAGGCTGTATGTTGTCACCCTGCTTATTTAACTTCTATGCAGAGTACATCATACGAAATGCTGGGCTGGATGAAGCACAAGCTGGAATTAAGACTGCTGGGAGAAATACCGATAATCTCAGATATGCAGATGACACCACCGTTACAGCAGAAAGTGAAGAACTAAAGAGCCTCTTAATGAAAGTAAAAGAGGAGAGTGAAAAAGATGGCTTAAAACTCAACATTCAGAAAACTAAGATAATGGCATCTGGTCCCATCACTTCATGGCAAGTAGATGGGAAAACAGTGTCAGACTTTATTTTGGGGGGCTCCAAAATCACTGCAGATGGTGACTACAGCCATGAACTTAAAAGACGCTTATTCCTTGGAAGAAAAGCTATGACCAACCTAGACAGCATATTAAAAAGCAGAGACATTACTTTACCAACATAGATCTGTCTAGTCAAGGCATGGTGTTTCCAGTAGTCATATGAGAGTTGGACTATAAAGAAGCTGAGCATCCAAGAATTGATGCTTTTGAACTGTGATGTTTGGAGACTCTTAAGAGTCCCTTGGACAGCAAGGAGATCCAACCAGTCCATCCTAAATGAAATCAGTCCTGAATATTCACTGGAAGGACTGGTGCTGAAGCTGAAACTCCAGTACTTTGGCCACCTGATGTGAAGAACTGACTCATTGGAAAAGACCCTGATGCTGGGAAAGATTGAAGGCCGAGGAGAAGGGGATGACAGAGGATGAGATGGTTGGATGGCATCATCAACTTGATGGACATGAGTTTGAGCAAGCTCTGGGAGTTGGTGATAGGTAGGGAAGCCTGCATGCTGCCATCCATGGGGTTGCAAAGAGTCACACATAACTGAGTGACTGAACTGAACTGAGATAGGTAGGGTTTCCGGGATTTGACACCTGGGTTTCATGTACTCACAAGAGGGGAACAGGCAGAGACAGTCAAGGAAGGAGATGTGAAGATGGTGAAGAGGTGTGGAGTTATATAACTGCTGGCCTTAAAGTTGGAAGGAGGCTACAGAGCAGTGAATGCAGATGACTTCCAGAAGCTGGAAAAGGCAAGAAACGGGCGATTCAGAAGGCATGCAGTTCTGCTGACATCTTGATTTTAGCCCTGATTTTGAGCTTCTGATCTCTAGAATGGAAAGATTAAGGGGATAAAACTGTTACTTTAAGCCACTAAGTTTGTGGTAACAGGAACAATAGGGGATTAATATAAGGTACATCAATTTCATATCACTAATAAGTGAGGGATCATGAATCAAGCCTAGATCCTCTCTTGACCCCCCAGTTCATACTTAAACCAGTGTAGTACCAGTGTGACTTGTGTACAAATGAAGGAAGAATAAATCTATACTAGTTTCAATGAGAGATTTATTCTGAAAGTCTGAAATACTTGAAAAACAACAACAAAAAAGATGTGTCATGGTATGTTGAGCATCTTCTTTGAATCAGGCACTGACAATGGCAGGTAGGAGAGTTATAAAGATTAAAACAACTAAGTCCCAGGACTACGATCTAGTTTGTCATTTCCGTGATCAGTCTTCAGCCCTATCTGTGGTTTGTTTGTTTTATGTCATAGCTTTTATCAGATTTTCTGTGAATGCCTTACTGACAAATCCTTCTCGATATTGTAGTATGTATCAGTATTTCATTTCCTTTTGTTGGTGAATAATATTACATGATCGATATGCTTGTATTGTTCACCCATCAGCTTATGAACATTTGGGTTATTTCTGGGTTTTGGCCGTCATGTATGAGAGTTTGTGCACATCTGTTATTATTTTATGCAGTAAAAATTTGTTTAGATTTATGCATGCATTTTTTAGTTGGGTACTTATTCATTCTGTGTTGGATCTCAGACTTTGAATCTGCCATCAATTTTCTTTCTGCTTGAAATACCTTGTTTTGAGTTTTCTTTAAAGAGATTTAGCTAATGGCAAAAATCACTGTTTTTATTTACCTGAAAATATCTTTATTTCACTTCGTTTTTTACAGCGTTATTTATTTATTTGGCTGTGCCAGGCCTTAGTCTCAGTGCTCGGGATGTTTAGTTGCAGCGTGTGAACTCTTAGTTGCAGCACATGGGATCTATTTCCCTGACCAGGAATCGAACGCAGGCCCCCTGCATTGGGAGCTCAGAGTCTTAGCCACTGGACCACCAGGGAAGTCACTCACTTTCATTTTTAAAAGGTATTTTAAGGTATAAAAATCCTAGGTTGACTGTTGTCTTCTTTTGGTACCTGAAAGATAGTGTTGGGGAAGTGTGTAATTTCCTTGGTTTTGTGTCACCACAACAAAAATTTGAAACGGTGGACCAGTGTTACAGCTAGGTTCCAGCTCAGTTTTATTAAGCAAAGAACAGTACACCCTCAAAGCATGAGGGCAGGCCAGTCCCAAAGGAGAGCCCTCAATCCATCTTGGCTTCCTCTTTTTTATACATTTGTCTCCTCCCCTCCTCAGCCTGCCCTATGTAAATTGGGCTAGCCAGGAGGCCTGTTTGTTTCAGGCCTGGAGGTTCTCACTCCAGTCCTTGGATTTTCTTTTGTTCCATTTTTATGGGCTTTTTCCTTTCTTTATCTTTTAGCCAACAGCATTTTGGACTCCTTTTTCTTATTCTACCCAACAGCATTCCACCACCTTTTAGTTTCCACTTTTGCTGATGAGATCAGTAGTCACTCCTTTGAGGCTAATCCATACAGGAATCTCTCTGTCTTCCTTTGTATTTGTTCTATGTTTTGGTGTTCTGTAGTTATCCCGGTTTGGTATTTTATTCATTTTTTGCTGTGCTGGGTCTCTGTTGCTGCGTGGGCTTTTCTCTGGTTGTGGGAAGGTGGGGTTACTCTCTGCTTGCAGGGGCCTCCCTTGTTGCTGAGCACACGCTCTAGGGTGCAGGGCTTCAGTGGCTATAATTCATGTGCTCAGTAGTTGTGGCCCCCAGGCTCCAGAGCACACGTTCAATAGTTGTGGCGCATGGCATGTGGAATCTTCCCAGACTGGGGATCAAACCTGTGTCTCCTGCATTGGCAGGCAGATGCTTTACTACTGAGCCACTAGGGAAGCCCCCCTATTTTGTATTTTAAATCTATTTTTGTGCAGTCCTTGAGATTCATTCTTAAATCAAAAGATCACTGTATTTCTTCATTTTGGGGGAGTTATCAGCTATTACCTTGTTGATGTCATTTCTTTTCCATTCTCTCTACTCTTCTTCTGGGACTCCTTACACCTATATTCTACCTTCTTTCTCCATTCTCTCTGTCTCTTAATTTTCCTTCTGTTTTTCCCATTATTTTCTCTCTAAATCACATTCTGGATAATTTCTTCTGCTCTGTCTTCCAGTTCATTAAGTCTCTTAGTATGTTATACACAGTTCATAGCTATAGAATTTTTATTTGAAATTACTTCAATTATTTTAAAATTTTTATTTGTTCTTTTGCACTTACTTTAGTTCACTCTTTATACTTTCTCCTAAAGTTACCTTTAGGCTCCTTTCTAAAATTTTTTGATAACAGTATAAAACATTGCTTTCCTACTATTAATAATTCCCATATCTGAGGTCTTTCTGTTGTTTTGCTTATTTTCTTTTATGGTGGTTTATTTTCTTGTTTACTTTGTTTTCATCATGTGCCACTCATTCTTCCTCAGGTTATTTTTAGGGAAATTTTGAGGTCTTGGATGGAGGTGACTTCCTCCATCCAGAAATTACGTGCCTTCTTAACAGTTACCTTTAGACATGTGTTAACTTGGGGTCACTTTAAACTTAATTTACAGCTTCAGGTGTTTGGGTCATTCAATGGAAGAAAATTTGGGCTCCAGATATTTGTTAAGTGCTAGTTTAATTATGCAATTAAACTTGTCCTTAAGGTGTAGCTTTGTAAGGAGCCAGTTTGGCGTGAAGATCATGTCTTTAGATTTTGTACCTCGGGCAGGATCAGATTTTGCTTCCTGTTTCTCTTGTTGTGCAGTGCTTCAGAACCAAAGGTCAAATCCTGCGGTTGGGCATTCATCTGGTTTTTTTTTTTTTTTTTTTTGGTGCTCAAAGATTCTCTGATACAAAACATTTGGTCATGAATTCATAATTTGCTTGACATTTCCAGCAAAGCGAAGAGGCAATAACAAAAGAAACTTTTTACAAGAGAAGAGAAAGACACGGCGCTCTAGAGCTTCTGTTGGAACAAGACTCTTCTGTTTCGGTTTTATCCAGTTAAGTTCGTTTAGCGTCTGATCCAGTGTTTGATGTAAGCCCACGTTCTCTTCTTTGGCCTGGGCAAGTTTTTCTTCCAGGTCGTCAATTGTCTTTTCCAGTTTCGCAACTGTTCTCTCTGCAAATTCGGCACGGGTCTCAGCCTCTTTCAGTCTGTCGGATGGAAGTTTAATTTCTTCTTCATATTTGTCCTCCTTTTCAGAATACTTTTCACATGCAGCCTCTAGTGACTTTAGGTTGTTAGTGACATTCTTGAGTTCTTCTTTCAGGTCACCACATTTTAGTTCGGACACCTCGGCACGCTCCTCTGCCCTCTCTAGCTCACCCTCCAGGATGACCAACTTACGAGCTACCTCCTCGTATTTGCGGTCGGCCTCCTCGGCGATGTGCTTGGCCTCTTTAAGCTGCATCTCCTGAATCTCCATCTTCTCCTCATCTTTCATGGCGTGGTTTTCTATCACCTTCATCCCTCTCTCACTCTCATCTGCAGCCTTTTCTGCCTTCTCCAGCTTCTGCAAGGCTGTGGCCAGTCGTTCCTGAGCCCTGTCCAACTCCTCCTCAACGAGCTGGATGCGCCGATTGAGAGCTGCCACATCACCTTCGGCTTTCTCGCGCCGCTCGCGCTCGCCATCCAGCTCGCGCTGCAGGCCCTGCGCGCGGTCCTCCGCCTCATCTGCTTGCTGCTGCAGGGCCTGGATCTTGCGTTTCACCGCCTCCAGGGGGTTGAGGCCAGCCATGTCACGGAGGCGCACGCAGCGGGCGGCGGGCAGCGGCGGGCACTCGGTTCGGCTCGGCTCCGGCAAGAGCTGCAGCAGCCGCGCCCCGGCCCCTGAGCCTTTGCCTGCACCGGGGCCGCCCCCGCCTCTCCCTGCCCCTGCCATTCATCTGTTTTTAAGGAGAATTTTCCCGTGTTTAATACAATATTTTACATTTTCAACAGGGCTATTGGTCTGAATAATCTAGCCTGTCATTATTAGAATGACTGTATAATATTTAATTTTTCATAAAAATAAAACAAACCATAGTTCAAGTTGTCAAATCTTAAGTAGGTGGTGTTTTGAAAATTTGGGTTGATTGCAGACATTCAAGGATTTCTTTTTTTCTTTTTGCCACTCCACATGGCATGTGGAATCTCAGTTTTCCCACACCAGGGATCAGACCTTCAGTCCCTGCAGTGGAAGTGCAGAAGGCTTCAGAGAAGTCCCAATGGTTACTTTTTAGTTTGAGACACAACCTGACCAAGTTAGGCATTTTGAAACGGATACTATTCCTTAACAACTCTGCTCACTTTAGTGAACCTGCTTTCCTTTCTCCCAACAGGCCACAAAGCTCAAATAGGTCTGTGAAGGCAATTTGAAGACCCACCCATGTGGAAATTCATTTTAGCTACAGTTGATTTCCCTGATTCAATTTATTTACTTATCTCAAATTATTTTACAAAATCAAAGCATACTTCCTTGGACTTAGTTCCAACTTACATAAGTCACCATTGATATCAGAAGCTATCGATGTCAAGGTTCAAATATCCAAAGTCCAGAGGGAAAATTTTGAAACAGAAGGGAAATTTTGGTCATTTTTCAAATCTTTTCCCGAAAAGAAGCAAACTGATGCAGAAGGTCATTAGCATTGAAAAGAATAAATATGCCCCTTGATGCTACCAATACTGTAATGATCTCCAAGTAAATTGGGATGTAAATTCCACTACATGTGTACTAGTTTTGTGGGACTGTCATAACAAAATACCACAAACTGGGTGGCTTAAACAACAGAAATTAATTTTCTCACAATTCTGGGGGCTAGTTGTCCAAGATCAAGGTATCAGCAGGTTCGGTTTCTCCTGAGGCCCTTCTTCTTGGCTTGCAGATGGCCTCTTCTTGCTGTGTCCTCACATGGCCATTTCTCTGTGCATTTGTATCCCTAGTGTCTGTGAGTCCTAATCTTACAGGGACACTGCCGCTGCGGCAGCTGAGTCAGACTGAATCAGAGACCACCCTAATACTTCTCATTAACTTAATTACCTCTTTAAAAGTTCTGGCTCTAAATACAGTCACATTCTGAGGTAATGGGGGTTAGAGCTTCAACATATAAATTTTAGGGGATAGAATCAGCTCATAACAGTATATAAATAAAAGATTTGCAGATCCATTAAAGTACTGCTAGTACTTTACAAGTTCATGAGTACTGCTTGTACTAGTGAGGAAGAAGAAAGAATTCTATTGACATTTCACTTTAAAAGAACTTAGTTTGACGCACGTTCTTTGAAATGACACCAAAAGCACAAACAACAAAGGGGAAAAAAACCCGTAAATTGGACTTCATCAAAAGTTTAAAAAACTTTACATCAAAAGACACAATCAAGAAAGTGAAAATGCAACTTACAGAATATTAGAAAATATTTGAAAATTGTCTATCTGAAGGGTCTAGTATCCTGAATATATAAAGAATTCCTAAAACAAGACAAAATTTTTAAAATATCTGTTTGATTAAAAAAATGAGCAGAAGATTTGATAAGACATTTGTTCAAAGAAAATATACAAATGGCCAACAAGTGTATGAAAGGATACTCAATTCATTAATCATTTGGGAAGTACACACCAAAACTACAATGAGAAACCACTTTATGCCCACTAGGATGACTATTAAAAAAAAAAGGCAAAATAACAAGGGTTAGAAAAGATGTGGAGAAATTAGAATTCTTGAACATTGCTTGTGGAAATGGGGAACGGGGCAGCTACTTTTTTTTAATTGAAGTATTTTTAATTGATTTACAATGTTGCATTAATTTCTGCTTTACAGCACAATGATTCAGTTACACACACACACACACACACACGTGTATACATATATACACACACAGTTTGAAAATATTTTATTATGGTTTATCATAGGATATTGAAGATAGTTCTCTGTGCTATACAGTAGAACCTTGTTGTTTATCCATTCCATATATAATAGCTTATATCTGCCAACCACAACCTCCTATTCCACCCCTCCCTTACTCCACTTTCCCTTGGCAACTACAAGCCTGTTTTCTATGTCCACGAGTCTGTTTCTGTTTTGTAGATAGGCTCAATTGTGCCATATTTTGTATTTCATATATAAGTGATATCATGTGATATTTGTCTTTCTCTTTCTGATTTCCTTTACTTAGTATGGTAATCTCAACTTGTATCCAGGTTGCTACAAATGGCATTATTTCGTTCTTTTTTATGTCTGAGTAGTATAGTGCAGCCACTTTGGAAAGCAGTTTGGCAATTCCTAAATATGTTAAGCATAGAATTACTATGCAGCTCAGCAATTTCTTTTCCAAATATATTCCCCAAAGAATTGAAAATAGGCACGCAAACAAATAGGTACTCAAACCAAGAACTTCCAGATGTATGCTGGCTTTAGAAAAGGCAGAAGAACCAGAGATCAAATTGCCAACATTCACTGGATCATAGAAAAAGCAAGGGAATTCCAGAAAAACATTTATTTCTGCTTCATTGACTGCACTAAGTCTTTGACTGTGTGGATCACAATAAACTGTGGAAAATTCTTCAAAAGATGGGATAGCAGGCCACCTTACCTGTCTTCTGAGAAACCTGTATGTGGGTTAAGAAGCAACAGTAGAACTTTATATGGAACAGCTGACTGGTTCAAAATTAGGAAAGGAATATGACAAGGCTGTATATTGTCATCGTGTTCCTTTAACTTATATGTAGAGTACATCATATGAAATGCTGAGCTGAATGAATCAGAGGCTGCAATCACGATTACATGGAGAAATATCAACAGCCTTGGATATGCAAATGATACCACCCTTATGGCAGAAAGCAAAGAGGAACTAAAGAGCCTCTTGATGAAGGTGAAAGAAGAGAGTGAAAACGCTGGCTTAAAACTCAACATTCAAAAAACGAAGATCATAGCATCTGGTCTCATGACTTCACGGCAAATAGATGGGAAAAAAGTAGAAGCAGTGACAGATTTAATTTTCATGGGTTCCAAAATAACTGCAGGTGGTGACTGCAGCCATGAAATTAAAAGACGCTTGCTTCTTGAAAGCTGTGACAAATCTAGACAGTGTATTAAAAAGCAGAGACATCACTTTGCCAATAAAGGTCCATGTAGTCAAAGCTATGGTTTTCCCAGTAGTCCTGTAAGGATGTGAGAGTTGGACCATAAAGAAGGCTGAGTGCAAAGGAATTTATGCTTTTGAATTGAGCTGGAAAAGACTCTTAAGAGTCTCTTGGAATGCAAGGAGATCAAAGCAGTCAATCCTAAAGGAAATCAACCCTGAATATTTATTAGAAGGACTGATGCTGAAGCTGAAGCTCCAGTACTTTGGCCACCTGATGTGAAGAGCCAACTCATTAGAAAAGACGCTGATGCTGGGAAAGACTGAAGGCAAAAGAAGAAGAGGGCAGCAGAGGATGAGATGGTTAGACGACATCACTGACTCGAAGGACATGAATTTGAGCAAATTCTTCAAGATAGTGAAGGACAGGGAAGCCTGGCCTGGTCCATGAGGTTGCAAAAGTCAAGCACGACTTAGCAGCTAACAATAACGATAGCTCAAACAAATATGTACATACAAATGTTTATTGCAGCACTATTCACAATAGTCAAAAGGTAGAAACAACCCTTAAAGTCTATCAGCAGAGAAATGGATAAGGAGACTGTTATGCAGCCATACAGTGGAATATTATTCAGCCACAGAAAGGTACAAAGTACCGATAAAACATGGATTAACCTCAAAAACATTACAGTAGGTGAAACAGGGCAAACAAAGATCACTTACCTAAGATAACATTTACATGATTCCATAAATATTCCATTCATAGAATAAGCAAGTCCATAGAGACAGAAAGTAAATTGTAATTACTAGAAGCTGAGGTGGGAGTGGTGAGCGGAAAGATGAAAGACTGGTAGTGTGGGTGTGGGATTTCCTTTTGGAGTGATGAAAATGTTCTAGAATTAGATAGTGGTGGTGGTTGCATAATCTTGTGAATATATTTTTTAAACACTGAATTGTATAATATAAATAAGATGGTAAATTTTGTAGTGTGTGAATTATTAAGTTGATACAGAAGTAATTGTGGTTTCAGGCCATCAATTTTAAATCATTTTAACTAGGCTCAAATACATCTTTATTAATCAAAATATAAACTATACAATCAACACATTTCTGCCAATGAGAAATAAGTTTGTTTATTCCCGTAGTGTAAAAATCCATGCTTCAGGATTCGATGGACTCTTGGAAAGCATTTTCTACCTCCTGCTGGTTGTGGAAGCATTCTGCCTTCAAGAAGTTGTATTGCTTGAAGAAGTGGTAGTTGGTTGTCAAGAGGTCAGGTGAATATGGCAGATGAGGCATAACTTTGTAGCCCAATTCATTCAACTTTTGAAGTGTTGGTTGTGCGACATGCAGTTGGATGTTGTTGCGGAGAAGAATTGGGTCCTTTCTGTTGACCAATGCCAGCTGTAGGCACTGTAGTTTTCAGTACATATCATCAGTTTGCTGAGCATACTTCTCAGATACAATAGTTTTGCTGGGATTCAGAAAGCTGTAGTGGATCAGACAGGCAGAAGACCACCAAACAGTGTCCATGACCTTTTTTTGGTGCAAATCTGGCTTTGGGAAGTGTTTGGAGTTTCTTCTCGGTTCAGCCACTGAGCTAGTTGTCACCGATTGTCATATAAAATCCTCTTTTCTACATATGACACAATCCGACTGAGAAATGGTTCATTGTTGTTGTGTAGAATAAGAGAAGACAACACTTCAAAACAATGACTTTTGGATTGCAGTCAGGTCATGGGGAACACCCTTGTTGAGCTTTTTCACCTTTCCAGTTTGCTTCAAATGCTGAATGGCTACAGAATGGTAGACACTGAGTTCTTTGGCAACTTCTCGTGTAGGATCAGCTTCTACGATTGCTCTCAGTTGGCAGTTGTCAACTTCCAATGGCTGGCCACTATGTTCCTCATCTTCAAGGTTCTAGTCTCCTTTGCAAAACTTCTTGAACCACCATTGCACTGTCCATTCATTAGCAGTTCCTGAGCCAAATGCATTATTGATGTTGCAAGCTGTCTCGACTGTTTTACGACACTTTTTGAACTTGAATAAAAAAAAATCACTCGAATTTGCTTTTTGTCTAACATCATTTCATAGTTTAAAATAAGTGTAAAATAAACAGCAAGTAATAAGTTATT
The DNA here is from genome assembly GCA_006410935.1 of Redunca redunca. Classification (NCBI taxonomy): domain Eukaryota; kingdom Metazoa; phylum Chordata; class Mammalia; order Artiodactyla; family Bovidae; genus Redunca; species Redunca redunca. The sequence continues at coordinate 975,837 of SJYQ01093863.1, read as the reverse complement.
AGCAAAAAATAAATAGAGAAATGCACATGAAAATGATGTATAACATAATCACATTTATTTAAGAATCTATTCTAGTGTCAAATGGCAGAGTTCAACAATGGAAAACTGCAATTATTTTTGTACCTAATATGTCTTATATATCTCAATTTTTGAAATTAAAAGTGGATTATTAAATATAATCATCTGCAATTTTTTTCTTCTCCTCACAAATTCTTTTTGAGTTTTAGAAATACAAGATAAAAAAGAATGAAATTTAAAACTGGTTATCTATTTAACTCACATTTGTAAGCAGTCTGATTCATAGGAGAATATAATTTCAATAGCAGATCATCTTTTATAGGGAAGAAAAAAATTTTAGGATAACAAAACAAGGTTCAAAAAAAGGAGAGAAAGAGCTTATATCTCTTTAAGGAAAAAAATCAGGTAATTTGGAGTCTGAATATGAAAGGAACACTTGAGACCAGAGATAGATATTTAATTAACAGGAATTTCTAGAACATGAAGGGATGCTTCTAAAATTAGTCAAGCTTTCAGTTATGAGATGAACTTGTTCTGGGGATCTCACAGCATGGGGACTATAATTAATAATATTGTAACATATACCTGAAATTTGCTAAGAGAGTAGACCTTAAGTAGTCTCGCTACAAAGAAAAAAAATGAAGAAAAAGGAAAAAAGAAATGAATGTAACTATGTGAGGTGATGGTTGTGTTAATTAACTTGATTGTGGTAATCAGAGTAATCATTCAGTGTATACTAAATTATCATGCTGTACACTCTTAGCTGTATACACTTTTTATTTGTCAATTTTACCTCCATAAAACTGGAAAAAAATGGAGTAAAACAAGTCATTCATGAAAAATTTTGGTGAACCTTTAAAATCCACGTTGGAACAAATTTCCATTTCAAAAGGAAGCTTAAAAATAAAAGCAGTCAGATCATTTTTCTAAGGTGATGGACACAGAGTGAGTGAGTGAGTGAGTGAGTGAAGTGCCTTTGACTGTGTGGATCACAATAAACTATGGAAAATTCTGAAAGAGATGGGAATACCAGACCACCTGACCTGCCTCTTGAGAAACCTATATGCAGGTCAGGAAGCAACAGTTAGAACTGGACATGGAACAACAGACTGGTTCCAAATAGGAAAAGGAGTACGTCAAGGCTGTATATTGTCACCCTGCTTATTTAACTTATACGCAGAGTACATCATGAGAAACGCTGGGGTGGAGGAAGCACAAGCTGGAATCAAGACTGCCGGGAGAAATATCAATAACCTCAGGTATGCATATGAAACCACTCTTATGGCAGAAAGTGAAGAAGAACTAAAGAGCCTCTTGATGAAAGTTAAAGAGGAGAGTGAAAAAGTTGGCTTAAGGCTCAACATTCAGAAAACAAAGATCATGGCATCCGGTCCCATCACTTCATGGCAAACAGATGGGGAAACCGTTGCAACAGTGTCAGACTTTATTTTGGGGGGCTCCAAAGTCACTGCAGATGGTGATTGCAGCCATGAAATTAAAACATGCTTACTCCTTGGAAGGAAAGTTATGACCAACCTAGATAGCACATTAAAAAGCAGAGACATTACTTTCCCAACAAAGGTCCATATAGTCAATGGTCTGGTTTTTCCAGTAGTCATGTATGGATGTGAGAGTTGGACTATAAAGAAAGCTGAGCATCGAAGAATTGATGCTTTTGAACTGTGGCCTTGGAGAAGACTCTTGAGAGTCCCTTGGACTGCAAGGAGATCCAACCAGTCTGTTCTAGAGATTAGTCCTGGGTGTTCATTGGAAGGACTGATGTTAAAGGTGAACCTCCAATACTTTGGCCACCTGATGCGATGAGCTGACTCATTTGAAAAGACCCTGATGGCTGGCAAAGATTGAGGGTGGGAGGAGAAGGGGATGACAGAGGATGAGATGGTTGGATGGCATCACCGATTCAATGGACATGGGTTTGGGTAGAGTCCGGCAGTTGGTGATGGACAGGGAGGCCTTGCTTGCTGCGATTCGTGGGGTCGCGATGAGTTGGATAAGACTGAGCAATTGAACTGAAGAAGGAGAAACATGTCCTCCAGCAAGATATATTGTTACATAGTCATTGATACAGAGTTTAAGGAAAAACATATCCTTGAGCAATTGTTTTGTTGTGGAATCATGAACTCTGGACTTAAAAAAATGTTTGTCCTTCTCTCCTCCTTGAGAACTCCAGACCCCTCTCTCCCCCTTGGGAGCCCCAGACCCCTTTCCCCTCCTCGGGGACCCCAGACTTCTTATCAACCTGTCTAGGAATTGACTCTCTCGTTGGTTAACCAAAATTTTTCAGGAACTGTGTCCCCAGGACAATAAGTGAGGTGATATATTTGATTAATCTTTCATTTCTGCTTTCTTGTTGATGAGCTTTGTTCTCTGCAGGCCTTCCCTGTGGCTGGGAAAGATTACTCCTGACAGCTCTCTAGGCTTTTAGGTTTTGGCTCTCACCACTTACCATCAACAAAGAAAGAGATTCTAACTCATTCTCTCTCTCTCTCTTTTTTTGACTGAAATATAGTTGATTTACAGTGTTTTGTTAATTACTCTGTACAGCAAAGTGATTNTTAGGTTTTGGCTCTCACCACTTACCATCAACAAAGAAAGAGATTCTAACTCATTCTCTCTCTCTCTCTTTTTCTGACTGAAATATAGTTGATTTACAGTGTTTTGTTAATTACTCTGTACAGCAAAGTGATTCAGTTATGCATGTATATATACATTAAAATATTCTTTTCATTCTTGCTATCAATATTCAACATAGGATTTAGAGGGAATCTGCTTGAATCAATATGCCTTCCTCTGCACTAGTTGCTTACCCAACCAGTGATAGACTAGGGCAGGGAAGTAGGATCCTTGACTGACAGCCTGAACAGAGACGTATGTACCTATAGATCCCAAAAGGAAAGGATGCAGGGCAAACAAAAAAGTAACAGATTATCTACTACAGTTAGTAACTCTATCCTGCTTTCCCTGTCCAAAGCCGCTGATGGTGGTGGAGCAGAAGAAACACGTTTGCATCGCCAACTTGGTCACCATTGGACATGTTCTCTTTGCATATACACCATTCATTTCATATTTGATGACTAACCCCCAAACATAAGTTTTCTCCTTAATTCCAAGACAGATGTGAACTAATTCATCTTTTAGTAAATTATCAGGCATCCAGTGGGGGGGTGAGGGGGCAGAGAGAGAAAGACTGCTTCCAATGAGGGCAAGAAGATGGGACACAGCCTCATCCTGTGAGCTGTCTTGCTTAAGCTTTCAGCTCTGCTTGTTTTTTGAAGATACCCAGTTTTCCTTGGTCTGTTAATTGCTATTCTCCTTTTTAACTAGACACATCTTCCCCGTCATTTTCCCCCACCAAAATCTCATTGTAGCATCTGGATATAGAATTCTCTGACTAGGTTACCATTTTAGGAACATTCTGAAACAAGAATTCCTATTGCCCTATTCCCCTCTGTTCCTTATGTATAAATCAGGTTGCCTCTGAAGTCTGCCCTTGATAACCCTTCTATCACTTCAAGTGATTTATCTTCAAAGTAATACTAAAACTGAACTGAATAATATGATACATGATCATTTATGACATATTATCAACCTTTTATTTGTTGTATTAAGCCTGGATACTGTCTTTGGCTTTTAAGAAAGATGACTGAGGAACCGCTTGTCCAATGCATTAAAAAATTTCCCCTAACATGATGGTGAGAGGGATAAATTAGGGGTCTGTGATTAACAGATACACATTTCTATATATAAAATTGATAAATAACAAGGACCTGCTAATAGCATAGGGAACTATATTAAATATCTTATAATAACCTATAATGGAAAAGAATCTGGACAAAATATACATGTGTATGTGTAACTGAATCACTTTGCTGCACCCCTGAAACCAACACAACACTGTAAACCAACTATCCTTCAAAAAACTTTCTCAAGGAAATTGTTGATAATAAGAAGGTATTCCAACTTTTTTTTCATGTTAAAGGCAGATTTGAAAGTTACTGGTACATTTACTAAGTATCTAGTAACTAACTTAGTTTGTTCCATGGAAGAATACAGTTTCTGAAGAAGAAAATTTGGTGGGCTGTGTTTCTCTCTAGGCTCTGTGCTATTAACCAGTCTTGTGACTTTGAGGAAGTAACTTAACTTCTCTGAGTCTGATCATTTCCATCCTGCCCATGCCATGATACAGGGATGCTAGATCATTCATAGATTTCTGGTGATAATATAAAATGATGTAGCTATTCTACAAGCAGTTTCTTTAAAAACTAAACATGCGACTTCCATGTAACTCAGCAATTGCACTCCTGGTATTTATTCCCGGGAAATAAACTTTTGTCCACCCCAAAACTTGTATGTGAATATTCATGCATAACCTTTATTTGTAATAGCCAAAACTAGAAACAGCCTAGATGTCCTTCAGTGGGTGAATAGGATCCTTTATTGACAGCCACAGTGTGGCCATATGTGTATGAGTTAAACAAACTCCGGTACAATGACAGTCAGCCCTTCATATCTGTGGGTTCTACATCTACAAATTCAACCAACAGTAGATCAAAAATATTTGGGGGAAAAATTCCAGAAGGTTCCAAAAGCAAGTTTACCACATACCTGCAACTATTTACAGAGCACTTACATTGTATTTATAACTATTTGCATAACATTTATACTGCAGTAGGCATCATAAGTCATTAGAGATGATTTACACTGTACAGAGGATGTGTGTAGGTTATATGCAGACACTCCACCATTTTACATAAGGGACTTGAGTATGCTCGAATTTGGTGTCTGTGGGAGTCCTAGAACCAATCCCCAGGAGATACTGAGGGGCAGCAGTAGACTCTTATCATGATCTACCTCTCAGCAATAAGAAGGAATGAACTGTAAATATGTCGACAATCTGGGCGGTGCTGATTGTGAAGAAGTCCCCCAAAGTTACAGACTGTTTGTTTCCATCTTCATAACGTTCCAGAAATGACAAAATGATGAAATCAAAAGAGAGTAGCTACTGTCACAGGTCAAGGGGGGGGTAGCAGTGCGAGGGGACCTGGATGTGGCTGCATAAAAGGGTAAGAGGAGGTGTCCTGGTGGTGATAAAATTGTTCTGTACACTGTTAATACCCTGGATGTTACATTGTATGATAGTCTTTTTTATAAGATGTTCAGTTCAGTTCAGTTCAGTTCAGTCGCTCAGTCATGTCCGACTCTTTGCGACCCCATGAATCGCAGCACGCCAGGCCTCCCTGTCCATCACCATCTCCCGGAGCTCACTCAAACTCACATCCATCGAGTCAGTGATGCCATCCAGCCATCTCATCCTCTGTCGTCCCCTTCTCCTCCTGCCCCCAATCCCTCCCAGCATCAGAGTCTTTTCCAATGAGTCAACTCTTCGCATGAGGTGGCCAAAGTACTGGAGCTTCAGCTTTAGCATCATTCCCTCCAAAGAAATCCCAGGGCTGATCTCCTTCAGAATGGACTGGCTGGATCTCCTTGCAGTCCAAGGGACTCTCAAGAGTCTTCTCCAATACCACAGTTCAAAAACATCCATTCTTCGGCGCTCAGCCTTCTTCACAGTCCAACTCTCACATCCATACATGACCACTGGAAAAACCATAGCCTTGACTAGACGGACCTTTGTTGGCAAAGTAATCTCTTACTATCGGGAAAAATGGAGGTAATTACACACAGGATCTGTCTGTTTTGTTTCTTACAACTGGGTGTTAATTACAGTATCTCAAAATTAAAAGTTTAATTTTCTAAATCTCATTTTAATTGGAGAGAAAGTCTCTAAGTCAGAATTCATGATTTCAGTCCAATGGATTAAAGTAATCCTAGGAAAATTCTGTAGTCTGTTAAGTGTATCATTCTGTATTCCTTAAACTGAATTATTATGTGGATTCTCTCTACCAGTAAGCAGGGTTGATTCAAAGTCTTTTTCAGTTACTGAGTCATTCTGTGATTTTCCTTGCATAATATCTTGTGTTCAGTATATCCCATACAACAAGTAGTGTTAGTCACAAAGTCGTATCTGACTCTTTGCAATCCAACGGACTGTAGGATCACCAGGCTCCTCTCTCCATGGGGTTCTCCAGACCAGAACACTGGAGTGGATTGCCATGCCCTTCTCCAGAGGATCTCCCCGACCCAGGGATTGAACCCGGGTCTCCTGCATTGCAGACAAATTCTTTACTGTTTGAGCTACAGGGAAGACCAGTTGCAGCAAATACCAAAGTTCTTTGATGCAATAGGCCTGTCATCTTCCAAAACTACACAGTTCCTTTCCAGTCCAGAAAGTCCAGCTGGAGATGGGCTGTGCAACTGTGCCCAGGTCTGGAAGGATTCAGAAGGTTCTGCCCTTGCCAGTAACCACTTGGATGAGAGCTGGGCAAGGATTCTTAGGAAAGCCCTGAGGCCTTCCAACAATGCTGAACCTTGATTAGCATAAGAAATTCCTTAATTTTCTGTCATCATATCATTATAAAGTTATTTCATCATGAAAAGTTTCTCATTAAAAAGTATACAAGATTCTGTATTTTTTAAAATCAGTTATTTTTTCCTTGCAGAAATATGGAAACTTGTCAATACTTTGACATACTTGGAAAAGTTATAAATTTCTTCTTTATCTAGAATTCTAAATACTAACTCCAACTATTACAGTTACTCCATATCGTAAGTATATTTTAACTTGCCAAAATGAACCCAGCCGTTTTACAGCCCTATTGGGTACTATTTAAAATTTAACCTTTCTGCCACTCCACTAAGGGTGGCTTTCCGTGAACACATTTTTATCATATAACTCTATAAAATTTCATTCAAAAATCTTAGAAGTTTGCAGAATTGAGAAATGTGTCATTACAGTACGAACGCCAGAGTCATCCACTGGAATCAGTGTTTGTAGGCTCCAGAATGAGAAGCACATGAGTGAAATGTCTCATTATGATGCAGTTCTTCTGTATTTTCTAGTTTGGAAACAAGGCATTTAGAGGGAGTGTATAAGGCATTTGTTGGAAGACTCAAGATCAGGTTGCTAACCCCAGCCTCCCACTCTACCCCTCCCCCAACCTCCTCCCCCTTGGCAACACCAGTCTGTTCTCTGCGTCTGTACGTGCCCCTGCGCTCATTGTAGATTTACAGTAGCCAAGATATGGACACAAACTAAGCATCCTTCAGTGGATGAAATGGATAAAGAAGATGTGATACACGCTCACAGACACACAAATTAAAAAAAGACGAAATCCTGCTGTTTGTGACATGGCTGGACCTGGGAGGTATTATGCTAAGTGAAGTAAGTCAGCAGGAGAAGACAAATACCATTTAATTTCACTAATATTTGGAATCTAAAAACAAAACAAGAATGAACAGATACAGAGAACAGCTTGATGGTCGCCAGAGGAAAGGGGGTAGGAAGAGGTAAAAATAGGTGAAAAAGGTCAAGTGGATGTTGGACAGAAACTAAACTTTTGGTGGTATACACCCGTTATTATATACATAAATTGAATTGTGTTGTACACACGAAGTATTTTAAACCAATGTTGCCTCCATTAGAAAATAAAGAATAAAAATATCCATACACATGCCACTAGTGACCTCCATCATTAGTGCCGAGATTAGTAAAATTCAATGGTCTCTTGTCTTCCCTGGTGGTCCAGGGGCTAAGAATCTACCTCCCAGTGCAGGGGGCACAGGTTTGATTCCTGGTCCAAGAAGATTCTACAGGCTGAGGAACAACTAAGCCTGTTTGCAACAGCTACTGAAGCCCACGTGCTGGCTATGCTCCGCAACAAGAGCAGCCACGGCAAAGAGAAGCCCACAGACTGCAACTAGAGTAACCTTCACTTACACAACTAGAGAAAGCCCGTGCAAAAGCAACAAAGACCCAGCGTAGCCAAAATTAATAAGTAAAAACCACAGGAAAGAGCAGCCCCTGCTCGCAGTCACGTCAGTTGCTGTGAACGGTGTTGTCCAGTAAAATATTGGACACCCAGTTAAATTTGAGTTTCAGATAACCAACAATTTTTTTTTTAAGTGTATGTCTCATACAATGTTTGGGACCAGTTACTGCACAATCCCTGGAGGAGGGCATGTCAACCCATTCCAGCATTCTTGCCTGGGGAATCCCCATGGACAGAGGAGCCTGGCGGGTAACAGTCTGTGGGATCGCAAAGAGCCGGACACAACTGAGTGACTCAGCACAGCACACAGCACACTACACAATGACCACCTTCAACACTGTGTCCTAGAGACTAAAATAATTTATTGCGTATTTAAAGTTCAGATTGAACTGTGTTCTGCATTATTTGCTTATCTGGCAATCCTAGTCATGAGCCATGACAGAGGTTAGATAAAGAATGCCACTTTCATGATTAACAAAACACAATGAAGCTCAGAGAGACAACATCCCCAAAGTCGGTTCATTGAAGAAAATAATAGCAAGAGATGTGACCTGAGCCCAGATTAGACTCATAACTTCCCCCTCTGTCTTGGCAACCCTGGGCAATGACTTGAAAGTGAGAGGGAAGTGAGGGAGCATAAAAGCTGCAGACCTGGGCCGGGACCAGCTGCCGCTCCCTGCAGGATCGAGGCTCCCGCCACGGAGGCACCCTCCTGCTGCTGCCCCACTGCCCCCAGCACGGGCACAAGCACACGTCTCCTCCTCATGGAACGTCCTGTTCCAGGCTCCGCTCTTTGTTTGGGTCTTTGAATTTGCTGAGACTTGCATGATATGGCGCTTGTCTTCCAGACGTGTCACTGTGACTGTGTCCTCGCCAAGGTCTTACATACAGCCCCTCCTTCTACTGCGTCTCAACCCTTGGCACACCACGACCATGCAAGTTACCTGACAAAGGTGGGAAAGGGAAGGAAAATTACAGATGCCAAGACTGGGCTCTAGGTGGCTGCTGGCTGCTAAGCCATACCCAGCAGGGCTTGCTAGTATGAATACTAACATAAAGAGTAGCTCCATTCTTTAAGACTCCGTAGTATTAATACTAAAACAAACAGCAAGTGCCTTGTGCCTGGATGGGTCTTTTACATACATCGTGTTTCAGTTCAGTTCAGTTCAGTGGCTCAGTCGTGTCCGACTCTTTGCGACCCCATGAATCGCCCCACACCAGGCCTCCCTGTCCATCACCAACTCCCAGAGTTCACTCAAACTCACGTCCATCGAGTCGGTGATGCCATCCAGCCATCTCATCCTTTGTCGTCCCCTTCTCCTCCTGCCCCCAATCCCTTCCAGCATCAGAGTCTTTTCCAGTCAACTTTTCGCACGAGGTGGCCAAAGAACTGGAGCTTCAGCTTTAGCATCATTCCTTCCAAAGAACACCTAGGACTGATCTCCTTTAGAATGGACTGGTTGGATCTCCTTGCAGTCCAAGGGACTCTCAAGAGTCTTCTCCAACACCACAGTTCAAAAGCATCAATTCTTCAGTGCTCAACTTTCTTCACAGTCCAACTCTCACATCCATACATGACCACTGGAAAAACCATAGCCTTGACTAGACGGACTTTTGTTGACAAAGTAATGTCTCTGCTTTTCAATATGTTATCTAGGTTGCTCATAACCTCTCAATTCTCAGCTCTCCCAGGCAAAAGATACTATATATTATCCTCACTGCACAGGCTCAGAGAAGTGAGTAACTTGCCGAAAGTCATTCATCAGAGCCAAAATTTCTGTCTAGCTTGATTTGCCCCTCAAATCCCATGGCACAAAGTTCTGTCTGCTGTCCCTGACTGTCAGGAAACTAAACCCAGAGTCGGGCAGTGGGGTAGGCAGCTTCTGCTTGAAGCTAAGCAGAACAGAGAGCTTTAACAGAGAACACTGGAGGTTAAGATTTAAATGAGTAGCTTGCTGCCTAAGCTCGTGCCCTTGCTTCAAAAGAGGTTACCTGAGGAGAGACAGTCCCTACCTTCCTTGTTGCCTCTTTTCCTTTCTTTCTTTCCTAGTTGATCAGATGTGCCCTATCCTGAAAGGTACATCTGCCCCCATTTTCCAAGTGCCTCACTGCCTGGGCTGGGTTCTGTGTCTCTGATGGGATCTCATTATTTGGATTTTTACTCCATGATCAGAGCAATTACCATGTATTTTTGAGCAAGTTCTGCAGCTATTGCAACACTCTGGCAATTAAAACACAAGTTTAAACTTGGTTTCTTCTATCATCCCAAGGGCTTCAGGAAGACCTACCTAACTCCAGGCCCAGTCAGGAAATAAACTGCAAGCATTGTATTAAGAGTGCTGAAACAGTGTCATGAGAGTCACCCTCTTATCTGAGAAGTTTGAAACTTTAAATCATCAGAGAGCCATAGAGAGAGTCCTGTTTAAGATAATTACTGACATGAGCATAAAACTTCCTCAGATTTGTAACAGTGTGTTTTGAGGAAGGGCTTAGGGGTAACTTTTCCAGTTTGTGGACGTTTGTTGTTGTTTTTCATTTTAAAAGTTTCAGGGAACCCATGTTAGAGAATGCTGGTCTAGACGTTTTCTGGACACTCAGAGTGTGGTTGCAAAACCAGTAGCGCTGGTCCCGCCCTGGGAGCTGTTAACTGGGAGCTCTGAGACTCTGAGTCAGAATGTACATTTTCACCAGATCCCCAGGTGGTTTCCGGGCAGCAGTCTAGACTGACAGATCATAAGCGCACCCCATCGTAAGGGCGTGGGGTTTGTTTCCGGAGGGCCGGTGGGGAGTTGCCGCGATGGGAGGAGCCTAAGTGATCCTCAGGCGGGACAGTCCACCCTGGGAGAAGCCGCTGGGCAGGCGAGGCTCGCCGTGATCTTCCCCTTGAGCAGACGGTTATATAATTTTATAATATAGAAATATATTTCATACATATGTCATTTATGTTTGTCATTTCGGTGACATTATAGTTGGGAGGACATGTCAGTCTGACTTCTAAAAACCAAACTGTTGTCCAGTAAAACAAGACTCTCCCTAAACTATATCAACCCCAAACTTGATACACACTTTCAGAAAATAGATCTCTGTCCGAGTTATAGAACTTATATCTAAAAGAACATCTGAATGAGCTTGTGAATGAAAAAGAGTGTAGAACGGTGGAGAAGAGAGGCCCTCTGATTGAAAATCACTGGCCTCCCCTGTGAATGAGGGATGATATTTCCTGGTGGATTGTAGTGACGCTCATGGTATGTTTTCTGAAACGTTAGAATTAGTATTAGAATCAGCATTCATTTTCATACCAACGTAAACAGAGCAGCAGCCTCACCGACTGTCTCCTTACTCAAGCAGCGAGCATCCTGACTCCTGGCCATCTGCATCTGGCTATTGAAAGCAGCAGAGCTTGACTCCAGAAACTGAAGTTTTTGTACTTACTTGTTGCCTCCTCATTACAGGATGAGGAGTGTTAAGAGGGAATGACCTTAGGAAAACAAGGAGACCCAGTTATAAAAGGCCGGTTGGAAATTCCCATGATCCTCACCACTCATGGGACCCAAGACCAACCCAGGCCAACAATGACACCGAGTGTCTTCACATTGTCCTGCCTGTTACAGGATCCAACCCAGGCCCACTTCTCTTCGAAACAAGCTCTTAGAGGGGCTTCCCTGGTGGCTTGATGGTAAAGAATCTGCCTGCCAAGGCAGGAGACGTGGCTTTGATCCCTGGTTCTAGAAGATCCCGTGTGCCACAGAGCAGCTAAGGCCAGGCGCCGCGACTACTGAGCCTGTGAGCTAGAGGCCGGGAACCACAGCCGCTGAAGACTGCATGCGCTAGAGCCCGTGCCCTGCACAGGAGAAGCCTCCGCACACCGCAGCCAGAGAGTAGCTCCCACTCCCTGCAACTAGAGAAAGGCCCGTGCAGCAACAAAGACCCAGCACAGCCAAATAAGTAAAATTATTACCAAAGAAAACCAAAACCAAGCTTCCGTAGCTCAAGAGCCAGCTCGTCATTTCCCTGCTCCTGATTTGGTGATTTGGCCGGGCTTTTCAGGCCAGCCACATTCTCCAGGTCACCGTTTTGGTAATGGAGCTGAGAGGTTGGAGCTGAGAGGTCATCTCTTTCTAGTGCCTTATTCCTCAGCTGTCCTGAACTTTAGAGGAAAGGATAACATCACCAACATAAACTGTTGCTCCTGTAACTGGCTTTGCTGAAGAGGCATGACTAGAGATATTTTGACGTAAGGGAAAAACTTTAAATTATATGCAAATTATAACTGTGCCCACATCACAGGTCTTAAAAAAAAAAATAGTTAAGCCCTTCCATGGACACAGCCTCTTTCCCTGTCCTGGTGTTCACTCACCTCTTCAGAAAGAGAGAAGATACTTCAGTATCTCATGGTACAAATTGCACCCCATTCTTCATCAGTAAAACCCCTAACACAGCTAAAGTTTGAGTCCCCATCTCGTCCACAACAGCATATTTTTTTTTAACATTACAATATTATTTATTCAGTACAGATCTGTCGAGTGTTTACTCTGAGCAAACGGTGGTGAAAGAAAAAAACAGTAAGCTCTGGGTTGCTGGAACTTTTTTCTCATGTGATGAGGATGATAAGAGAGCTTTGGAAACACTATATGCTTTCCTAGAAAATATCATTTCAATAACTTCAGGAAGGGATGGAATATATTAATATAAGCAAGAATAAGAAAAGCCAATCTGACTCCTAACTGGAATGATGTTGGGAAGTGCATTTCTCCTCTTCACACTTCACTTGCCTTATCTGCTAGATGCAGTGGTTAAACTAGGTATTTCCCAAGAACAAAACTCTAATAAATCCCAATGGCATCTTGGAGACACGACTGACCGTAGGATGAGTCTTCAAATCTTAATATAGAATGATGGGAGGTACTATAGCAGATTGGTCCCATATGGACTTGACCCTCCAAGTCTTCTGGTCTCCTTGGAGGATTCCCTGCAAACGTGAAATGGGAGGCACCAGTTCCATCTTCTGGCAGGTTGCCCACCCCACATACGTACTCAGGGAAAGCTATGAGTAAAAACAGAGTCTAAACCCATATGAAGGACGAGAGCCGTTGCTCTGAATACAGCCTCACTAGAAGACGCCCCTTTGCTCAAAGGAGAGAGCTCTCCACCATGTCATTTCCTCTTTGTTCATTTCTCTGCTTCCAGAATTTGCCCAGAAATCTATTAATATTTTCATATTAAAAAATCAGGCCCATTTTTAGTCTCAATAGAGAGTATAATCCTAGTGCATCCCCTTTAGCCGTACAAAGTCCAAACAGAAGCACTGATCTTCACTTTGTCTTCACTTTGGACCAGATCTAGTTCTGGAACACAAGTCTCTAAAGCAGAGGATGAGCAATATAAAGAATGCTTTCCCCTCAGTTCGGAGTGCTCCCAGAGGGGCTGGGTTCTTAGGGCTCTTTGCCCGTAAAACAGAACCTCTGTGGAGTTTATGAAGGCCATTTACTGTGGCCATTTTTTCCCCCAGGGAAGAAAATAATCCAAAGCAAAATTGCCACGTACATTGATGGCAGTCAGTTCTGCCTTCGAGCTTGCTTCCTGCCCACTGCTGAGAACCATCGCTTTCACCACATCAGACCCTCTGGCATAGGTGGGGAGACCACGTGGCTTCAGCCTCCGAAACAGTCCGCCTAATGCCAAACGCAGGCTTAACGTTCTTAGCATTTTGACAGAATTACCTACTGAGACTATATTTCCTACAATGACTCAATCTTGAATGAAAGCAAAACATACATTGCTGTCCACTTTTGCGAAAGTTTCCAGCATGCAACATATCACTTACCGAGAATCGTCAAATACCTGACTATAAAAGAAAGCAATTTTAAAGGGACTTCAAGAAGTAATCTGAAAAGCTGACACATCTCCTGGTAATGACATGGCAAAAATATACACCTGAGAACAGCCTGGTTACTAATTACTCCTACTACTACTACTAAGTCGCTTCAGTCGTGTCCGACTCTGTTCGACCCCATAGACGGCAGCCCACCAGGCTCCCCCGTCCCTGGGATTCTCCAGGCAAGAACACTGGAGTGGGTTGCCATTTCCTTCTCCAACTAATTACTGGGTTGCAGATTTAAAGAAATAGATTCGGTGAGGAGTGGTTCTGATTCTCCTGCAGGGGCCGGCAGTGGTGGAGCGGCACCTACTGGCACGTGTGAGTACTGCATGCCAGCTGGCCGGCCCCCGTCCCCCCCACCGCCCCCAACTTTGAGGAGGCCTTCCCCTAGGTTCAGTCTCTTGTGGGGACATTGCTCCTTTCTCCCGGCTCCTGGTGTGCACAAGGGAACATTTCATGCAAATATGGGCACAATAAAGGACAAAAACACTATGGATCTAACAGAAGCAGAAGATATTAAGAAGAGGTGGTGAAAATACACAGAACTATGCAAAAAATATCTTCATGACCCAGATAAACACGATGGTGTGATCACTCACCTAGAGCCAGACTTCCTGGAGTGCAAGTGGGCCTTAGGGAGCATCAGTACAAACAAAGCTAGTGGAAGTGATGAAGTTCCGGTTGAGCTGTTTCAAATCCTAAAAGATGATACTGTGAAAGTGCTGCACTCAATATACCAGCAAATTTGGAAAACTCAGCAGTGGCCACAGGACTGGAAAAGGACAGTTTTCATCCCAATCCCAAAGAAAGGCAATGCAAAAGAATGCTCAAACTACCGCACAGTTGCACTCATCTCACATGCTAGTAAAGTAATGCTCAAAATTCTCCAAGCCAGGCTTCAGCAATATGTGAACCGTGAACTCCCTGATGTTCAAGCTGGTTTTAGAAAAGGCAGAGGAACCAGAGATCAAACTGCTAACATCTGTTGGATCGTGGAAAAAGCAAGAGACTTCCAGAAAAACATCTATTTCTGCTTTATTGACTATGCCAAAGCCTTTGACTGTGTGAATCACCACAAACTGGAAAATTTTTAAAGAGATGGGAATACCAGACCACCTACCTGCCTCTTGAGAAATCTGTATGCAGGTCAGGAAGCAACAGTTAGAACTGGACATGGATCAACAGACTGGTTCCAAATAGGGAAAGGAGTACGTCAAGGCTGTATATTGTCACCCTGCTTATTCAACTTATATGCAGAATACATCACGAGAAATGCTGGGCTGGATGAAGCACAAGCTGGAATCAAGATTGCTGGGAGAAATATCGATTACCTCAGATACGCAGATGACACCACCCTTATGGCAGAAACTGAAGAAGAACTAAAGAGCCTCTTGATGAAAGTGAAAGAGGAGAGTGAAAAAGTTGGCTTAAAGCTCAACATTCAGAAAGCTAAGATCATGGCATTTGGTCCCATCACTTCATGGCAAATAGATGGGGAAACAGTGAAAACAGTGTCAGACTATATTTTTTTGGGCTCCAAAAATCACTGCAGATGGTGACTGCAGCCGTGAAATTAAAAGACGCTTACTCCTTGGAAGAAAAGCTATAACCAACCTGGACAGCATATTAAAAAGCAGAGACATTACTTTCCCAACAAAGGTCTATCTAGTCAGTTAAGCTCAGTTGCTCAGTCATGTCTGACTCTTTGTGAACCCATGAATCGCAGCACACCAGGCCTCCCTGTGCATCACCATCTCCCGGAGTTCACTCAGACTCACGTCCATCGAGTCGGTGATGCCATCCAGCAATCTCATCCTCAGTCGTCCCCTTCTTCTCCTGCCCCCAATCCCTCCCAACATCAGAGTCTTTTCCAATGAGTCAACTCTTCACATGAGGTGGCCAAAGTACTGGAGCTTCAGCTTTAGCATCATTCCTTCCAAAGAAATCCCAGGGTTGATCTCCTTCAGAATGGACTGGTTGGATCTCCTTGCAGTCCAAGGGACTCTCAAGAGTCTTCTCCAAGGCCACAGTTCAAAAACATCAATTCTTCGGCGCTCAGCCTTCTTCACAGTCCAACTCTCACATCCATACATGACCACAGGAAAAACCATAGCCTTGACCAGATGGACCTTAGTCAGCAAAGTAATGTCTCTGCTTCTGAATATACTGTCTAGGTTGGTCATAAGTTTTCTTCCCAAGAGTAAGCGTCTTTTAATTTCATGGCTGCAATCACCATTTGCAGTGATTTTAGAGCCCCCCCCAAATAAACTCTGACACTGTTTCCACTGTTTCTCCATCTATTTCCCATGAAGTGATGGGACCAGATGCCATGATCTTCGTTTTCCGAATGTTGAGCTTTAAGCCAACTTTTTCACTCTCCTCTTTCACTTTCATCAAGAGGCTTTTTAGCTCCTCTTCACTCTCTGCCATAAGGGTGGTGTCATCTGCATCTCTGAGGTTATTGATATTTCTCCCAGCAATCTTGATTCCAGCTTGTGTTTCTTCCAGTCCAGGGTTTCTCATGATGTACTCTGCATATAAGTTAAATAAGCAGGGTGACAATATACAGCCTTGACGTATTCCTTTTCCTATTTGGAACCAGTGTGTTGTTCCATGTCCAGTTCTAACTGTTGCTTCCTGACCTGCATACAGATTTCTCAAGAGACAGGTAGGTGGTCTGGTATTCCCATCTCTTTCAGAATTTTCCACAGCTTTTTGTGATCCACACAGTCAAAGCCTTTGGCATAGTCAATAAAGCAGAAATAGATGTTTTTCTGGAAGTCTCTTGCTTTTTCCAAGATCCAGCGGATGTTGGCAATTTGATCTCTGGTTCCTCTGCCTTTTCTAAAACCAGCTTGAACATCAGGGAGTTCATGGTTCATGTATTGCTGAAGCCTGGCTTGGAGAATTTTGAGCATTACTTTACTAGCATGTGAGATGAGTGCAATTGTGCGGTAGTTTGAGCATTCTTTTGCATTGCCTTTCTTTGGAATTGGAATGAAAACTGTCCTTTTCCAGTCCTGTGGCCACTGCTGAGTTTTCCAAATTTGCTGTTATATTGAGTGCAGCACTTTCACAGCACCATCTTTCAGGATTTGAAACAGATAACTGGAATTCTATCACCTCCACTAGCTTTGTTCGTAGTGATGCTTTCTAAGGCCCACTTGACTCTAGATTAGTGATCACATCATCATGATTATCTGGGTCGTGAAGATCATTTTTGTACAGTTCTTCCGTGTATTCTTGCCACCTCTTCTTAATATCTTCTGCTTCTGTTAGGTCCAGACCATTTCTGTCCTTTATCAAGCCTATCTAGTCAAGGCTATGGTTTTTCTGGTAGTCATGTATGGATATGAGAGTTGGACTAAAAAGAAAGCTGAGCACCGAAGAATTGATGCTTTTGAACTGTGGTGTTGGAGAAGACTCTTGAGAGTCGCTTGGACTGCAAGTCCCTTGGACTGCAAGGAGATCCAACCAGTCCATCCTAAAGGAGATCAGTCCTGGGTGTTCATTGGAAGGACTCATGTTGAAGCTGAAACTCTAATACTGTGGCCACCTGATGAGAAGAACTGACTCATTTGGAAAGACCCTGATGTGGGAAAGACTGAAGGTGGGAGGAGAATGGGATGACAGAGGATGAGATGGTAAGATGGCATCACTGACTCAATGGACATAAGTTTAATTAAACTCTGAAAGCTGGTGATGGACAGGGAGGCCTGGCGTGCTGCAGTCCATGGGGTTACAAAGAGTCGGACACAACTGAGCGACTGAACTGAACTGAACTACTCTACTTAATGTTCCCCTACAGTTTAAAGTTAGTTACTCAGTTGTGTCCAACTCTTTTGTGATCCCATGGACTGTAGCCTATGAGGCACCTCTCTCCATGGAATTCTCCAGGAAAGAATACTGGAGTAGGTTGCCATTGGCTTTTCCAGGGGCTCTTCCTGACCCAGGGATGGAACCCAGGTCTGCAGCTTGTCAAGTGGGTTCTTTACCACTGAGCTATCTGGGAAGCTCACATAGATTAAAGATTCAAAAGTGAAAAGCAAAACTTTAGGACATGTAGAATGAAATATAGGAAAGAATCTTTATGACTTTGGGTAGAAAAATGCTTTTATAAACAAGACATAAAGAAAACACTAAAAATATTAATACATGGATTATGCCAAAATTAAAACTTCTGGGCATCAGAGAAAACCTTTAAAAACATGAAAAGACAAACCATGGATTGAGAGAGGATATTCACAGCACCCATATTTACAGAGAACTGGTAAACAGCATGTATCAGAGAACTCCTACAAATCAACCAGAATGGAGCTAAGAAACCAGTCACAAAATGATAAGCAGAGGATTTGAACAGGCAAGTTAGTAAGGAGAAAACCCATTTTAAATGAAGCTCGGCCTCACTAATATTCAGGATGATGCAAATTAAGACAATGAGACACAATATCAGACCTATAATGTCCCAGGTGGTGCTGATGGTAAAGAACCTACCTGCCAACACAGGAGACTTTAGACTCAGGTTCGACCCCTGGGTCGGGAAGATCCCCTGGAGAAGGAAATGGCAGTCCAGTCCAGTAATCTTGCCTGGAGAATCCCATAGACAGAGGAGACTGCTGAGCTGTGATCCACAGAGTCGCAAAGAGTCGGACATGACATAAGTGAAGTGACTTCTCACACACAGTATTGGCAAAACTTAAAACAGCTGATAAAACCGATCCTTACAATGTGGAGCTAAACTAACTCTGATGCAAGGCTGGGGGGCGCATAAAATCTTTCTGGAAAGCCATTGGCTAAATCTAACAAGATAGAAGAGACTCCTTGTTTCCTACCCTCAGTTATACCAAAAATCTCCCATGTATGATAGGTACATTGTTCAAAACAATGTCAAAGGAAGAACAAATTGAAGAAGAGTTAGACAAGCCTGGGGAGTATGACAAACCTCTGGGGCGGGAAGGACAGAAATGAAATGTCTCAGAGTTATAAGTGGGGATTCAAAGTCATCTATTAAATATGCTTTAATTTTTTATCAAAATTATGCAGCAAAGTGACTGAGTGTCGGCACAACTGAGGATGGTAAATACAGAGCATGTTAAGTGTTACCTTTAAAAGGAAAAGAAAAGGCCTTATTATCCGACGAATCTGATTTCAGTCTGTGGCTAGAGTCTTCAGCTCTGTTACTGCCCAGTTCTGTCCTCGGGGGATCCCTTCGCCGCTTTACATGCTTTGTTCTGGCGCTTGTCTGATCATCCTGTATCGCCTTTGTGGTTCTGATTCTGGAGCCTGTCTTTTCCTGTGAGCTCTCATCCATGGCTACCCGTCTCCTTATGAGTGTTGTGGTTATTGACCGTGAGTTCAGATTTCTTGGAGCCTTCTCAGTGGGGCTTCTTGGAAGCCTGAACTTAAGTGTTTTTCTCAGAGCCTGAAGGCTCTGCCAAGCCAGAACCACTTTACCTTCTTTCCCTGAGGGGTTTTCTTTTTCCATGATACACTGAGAGCACTTTTTAGGGACTAAACATCTACTGTGAGGCCATTTTTGAGGTTATAGATTCTGCCACCCCAACCCCTGCCACCCTGCCCCCACCCCCCACTGTCAAGGTTTGAGACAATCCATCTTCTTGCTGCTCTGTGAAGAAACTGATGATTTCTCCTTTATGTTTACAGCAAGAGGTAGCCCCATGGCACCCCAGCATCAGTGGTGGCTGAGTGGTGAAAGAATCTGCCTACCAGTGCAGGAGATGCGGGAGATATGGGTTCAATCCCTGGGTTGGGAGATTCCCTGAAGGAGGATATGGCAACCCATTCCAGTGAAATGCTGTGGACAGAGGAGCCTGGCGGGCTACACAGTCTGTGGGGTTGCAGAGTCAGACATGACTGACTAAGCGCAGCTTGTGTGGACACTGGACTTGGGGTGCTTTTAGAAACCTGTAAGAATGGAAACTCACGCTCAGCTGGGTGAAGTTAATCCTCAAAGTGAAAACTAGTTTTAGTTCTTTGCATACTTTTCTGATTTTTAGTTTTAGTTTTTTGACTCTGAGAATTCTTTTCTTTCTTGCTAACTCTTCAGTGCATTTTAGTTTCTGTGCCCATATTTAATTCAGCACTGGGGAAAAAATATCAGTGGAGTATTTCTTAAAGATCCATGATTATTAAAAGCTCATCCATGATACCACTGGGAACTGATTTTCATGTTCTTTTAAAAAGATTACAAGAAGTCATATCAAGAAAATTAGAGATACCAAGGGAACATTTCTTGCAAAGATGGTCACAATAAAGGACAGAAATGGTATGGACTTAACAGAAGCAGGAGATATTAAGAAGAGGTGGCAAGAATACACAGAAGAACTGTACAAAAAAAAAGATCTTCATGACCCAAATAACCACAATGGTGTGATCACTCACCTAGAACCAGACATCCTGGAATGTGAAGTCAGGTGGGCCTTGCTGCTGCTGCTGCTAAGTCGCTTCAGTCGTGTCCGACTCTGTGCGACCCCATAGACGGCAGCCCACCAGGCTCCTCCATCCCTGGGATTCTCCAGGCAAGAACACTGGAGTGGGTTGCCGTTTCCTTTTCCAATGCATGAAAGTGAAAAGCAAAAGTGAAGTCGCTCAGTCATTTCTGACTCTTCGTGACCCCATGGTCTGCAACCTACCAGGCTCCTCCGTCCATGGGATTCTCCAGGCAAGAGTACTGGAGTGGGGTGCCACAGGTGGGCCTTAGGAAGCATCAATATGAACAAAGCAGGTGGAGGTGATAGAATTCCAGTTGAGCTATTTCAAATCTTAAAAAATGATGCTGTGAAACTGCCGCACTCAGTATGCCAGCAAATTTGGAAAACTCAGCAGTGGCCACAGGACTGGAAAAGATTAAGTTTTCATTCCAATCCCAAAGCAGGACAATGCCAAAGAATATTCAAACTACTGCACCATTGCTCTCATCTCACACACGAAGAAAATAATGATGAAAATTCTTCAAGCCAGGGTTCAATAGTACGTGAGCCGTGAACTTCCAGATGTTCATGCTGGTTTTAGAAAGGGCAGAGAAACCAGAGATCAAATTGCCAACATCTGTTGGATCATAGAAAAAACAAGAAAATTCCAGAAAAGCGTCTGCTTCTGCTTTATTGATTACTCCAAAGTCTTTGACTGTGTAGATCACCACAAACTGGAAAATTCTTCAAGAGATGGGAATACCAGACCACCTGACCTGCCTCCTGAGAAACCTGTATGCAGATCAAGAAGCAATAGTTAGAACCAGACATGAAACAATTGCTGGTTCCAAACTGGGAAAGGAGTACATTAAGACTGTATATTGTCACCCTGCTTATTTAACTTATATGCAGAGTACATCATGGTAAATGCCAGACTGGATGAAGCACAAGCTGGAATCAAGATTGCCTGGAGAAATATCAATAACCTCAGATACTCAGATGATACCACCCTTATGGCAGAAATTGAAAAGGAACTAAAGAGCTTCTTGATGAAAGTGAAAGAAGAGAGTGAAAAAGCTGGCTTAAAATTCAACACTCAAAAAGCGAAGATCATGGCATCTGGTCCCATCTCTTCATGGCAAATGGAAGGGGAAATGATGGAAACAGTGAAAGACTATTTTCTTGGGCTTCAGAATCACTGTGGATGGTGACTGCAGCCATGAAATTAAAAGGCACTTGCTCCTTGGGAAAAAAGCTGTGACCCACCTAGACAGCATGTTAAAAAGCAGAGACATTACTTTGCTGACTAAGGTCCATCTAGTCAAGGCTATGGTTTTTCCAGTGGTCATGTATGGATGTGAGAGTTGGACTGTGAAGAAAGCTGAGCGCCGAAGAATTGATGCTTTTGAACTGTGGTGTTGGAGAAGACTCTTGAGAGTCCCTTGGACTGCAAGGAGATCAAAACAGTCCATCCTAAAGGAAATCAGTCCTGAATATTCATTGGAAGGACTGATGCCGAAGCTGAAACTGCAATAATTTGGCTGCCTAATGCGAAGAACTGACTCACTGGAAAAGACCTTGATGCTGGGAAAGATTGAAGGTGGGAGGAGAAGGGGACAACAGAGGATGAGATGGTTGGACGGCATCACCGACACGATGGAGAGGAGTTTGAGCAAGCTCTGAGAGTTGGTGATGGACAGGGAAGCCTGGCGTGCTACAGTCCATGGGGTCGCAAAGAGTCAGACACGACTGAGTGACTGAACTGAACTGACTGATAAGTGAGATTTGCTTTAACATAATTTCATCCAAAAAATAATAACACAGGTTAACAAAATATTGAGCTTGGGTGTTAGATACAAAGAGGTTCATGATACAATTCTTTCTACTTTTGTGTCTGAAAATTTCTTTACCTTTTGTTTTTTGAAGTACTGTTGATTTACAATATTATGTTAAATTTCAAGTGTAGAGCATAATAATTTGTGGTCTGTTTGTTTTTTGCAGATTATATTCCAAAGGTTATTACAAGATATTGGGTATAGTTCCCTGTGCTATAGAGTAGGTCCTTGTTGCTTCTCTATTGTATGTATAGTAGTTTTATATGTTAATCCCATCCTCCTAATTTGGCCCTCTCCTCGTCCCTCTCCCCTTTGGTAACCACAGGTTTGTTTTCCATGTCTGTGAGTCTGTTTCTGTTTTGTGTACAGATTCATTAGTATTTGAAAACTTCTTTAATCAAAATTTTGAATGAGACAGAGAGAAAAAGGAGAATCCAGATGCTTGATCACAAAACATCCCCATTTTCCCCTTCCCTCATGAGTTGTTTAACTTTCAGCACTTTTTTTGCCTCTAGTCACAATGCCAAACCCCTTCTGTTCTTGTGTCAGAGCGAGTTGGGTTTATTGCCCAGATATCAATGCTGAGGGAATAGTCTTTGCAGAGAGAAGGGCTTTACTGCAGGGCGGCCAAGTAAGGAGGCAGGAGGCAAAGCTCAGCTCTCTCTCCCCATCAGTGATTCTCTCACCCATTTCTGAGTTAGGTTAGGAGTTTGTTATGAAGATGTGCTGTTGGGCAGATTTTGGAAAGTGGCCTTTTGTGGTCAGGTGTGGGAATGGAGTTTCAGCACCAGATCTTCCTGGACAGTGAGTGGACTTTCCTCTTCCGAAAGGGCTTCAGTTCTGGTTCGGGGCACGTCCGGTACTTTGGTTCAGGGAGGAGAGAAACTTCCGTTCCGGGTCTTGTTTGAGGTCAGCATTTTCTGCTCTGCACATGCTTTGGCTGCATGACTTACAGTTTTGTTCTATTGTCTCTAAAGACCAGCTCAGTACCTTGTTAAAAACAGGATAGGGCTAGTTTGGACTAGTCCTGTGGTTCTATATTAAAATAGAAATACATGAAAATAATAATTACAGTTTTACCAATAGCGATTATTTATTATCTTTGTTCTGTTCCAGGTCAATATCCTCGAAAGGGGCCTAGTTAGAAGTTATCATTAACATCTCCATTTACAGATGAGGAAGCAGAATCTTCAGTTCAGTTCAGTCGCTCAGTTCTGTCCGACTCTTTGTGACCCCGTGAATCGTAGCATACCAGGCCTCCCCGTTCATCACCATCTCCTGGAGTTCACTCAAACTCACGTCCATAGAGTCGGTGATGCCATCCCATCTCATCCTCGGTCGTCCCCTTCTCCCCTGCCCCCAATCCCTCCCAGCATCAGAGTCTTTTCCAATGAGTCAACTCTTCACATGAGGTGGCCAAAGTACTGGAGTTTCAGCTTTAGCATCATTCCTTCCAAAGAACACCCAGGGCTGATCTCCTTTAGGATGGACTGGTTGGATGTCCTTGCAGTGCAAGGGACTTTCAAGAGTCTTCTCCAACACCACAGTTCAAACGCATCAATTCTTCGGTGCTCAGTCCAACTCTCGCATCCATACATGACCACTGGAAACCATAGCCTTGACTAGACAGACCTTTGTTGGCAAAGTAATGTCTCTGCTTTTGAATATACTATCTAGGTTGGTCATAACTTTTCTTCCCAGGAGTAAGCGTCTTTTAATTTCATGGCTGCAGTCACCATCTGCAGTGATTTTGGAGCCCCCCAAAAATAGTCTGACACTGTTTCCACTGTTTCCCCTTCTATTTCCCATGAAGTGATGGGACCAGATGCCATGATCTTCATTTTCTGAATGTTGAGCTTTAAGCCAACTTTTTCACTCTCCTCTTTCACTTTCATCAAGAGCAGAATCTTAAATAGATTAAAATAACCTTACGGATCATCATCCCTTCTGTCAGTGGTGGAAAGTGAAAGTGAAAGTCGCTCAGTCCTGTCCCACTCGTTTTGACCCCATGTACTATACAGTCCATGGAATTCTCCAGGCCAGAATACTGGAGTGGGTAGCCTTTCCCTTCTCCATGAGATCTTCCCAATCCAGGGAGCGAACCCAGGTCTCCCACATAGCAGGTGGATCCTTTACCAGCTGAGCCACAAGGGAAGCCGTCAGTGGTGGAACCACTAACTAAAAATCATTCTATGTCTGTCTGGGTGCAAAACTCCCTCCCCAAACTACTCAGGAGATCTCCTCCCACCGCATCATACTTTACTGAAAAGAAAGAAAAAAACAGAGGTGTGAACTCTTTCTCCTCCATTTGGAAATTTTCTTCCCCAGCTCAGAGGAGCAAGCATTTCTCCTCCTTTGTGTTCCCAGGCTCTATGATTCCACCGTCTGCCCTTCACTGGCGCCTTTCTCACCTCCACCCTCAGGCTGCATCACCAGCTTCCTGTGGGGAATTGCCGGGAGCCAGCGTGAGCAACTCCGCCCATGGCAAAGGTCATGAGGAAGGAGGCTTGGCATAGGCAAAGGCGTGATCCAGCCTCAGGAAACCCCCTGTTCTCGAGCATCTACCCCAAAACCAGAGTCTGTTTTATGCTCTCACCTACACCTCTGACTTTACGTGGGGCTCTCCCCCATAACCATTTCTCTCGGAGGAGTTAACGTGCAGCTTCAAGGCAATAAAAATTCCTGGGCATGACAAGAGTGTTTCAGCTTACAGACTCCTCTGAAGGTTATCTAGCTCACCTGCATAGGTTTGTCCGGCCACAGGTGATTGTTTACAGCCTCCCAACCTGGGAGGCACGAGATGTTTTAGACTTACTAAAGGCAAATTCTTTTGGGGAGTTGGAAATTATTAGTATGGTGGGTTGGTTAGGAATTATATTGGTGAAGGGTTTTTCATTTGTTGTGTCAATAATTGCTGCTAATTCCCTGTCCTGGGTGTGACAAGGGTGTCTTAGGTCAAACCTCTCTGCTGACGGACTAGCTTGTGTGACAGGATTAGCTATACTCCTGCCACTAGCACATGATTGTTTACTACTTCTCAACCATAAACAGCACAGAGAGTTTTGGAGTATTTTAAAGTCTTAATTAGCATAGGGCTTTTCTCATTGTCGAGTCAATGATTGCCGCCAGGCCTCCATATCCTTAGGCACCTGGGAATATATTAATCAATGTATTTGGAATATAGAAAAAGAAATATAGTAGTCTTTAAGGTCAGCAATACTAGACTTTTTGAGTTAATGAGTTTTCTCTTTTTGTAACAGATCGCTGTACTTTGTTATGAATCACTGTGTCCTTGCTATGTAAAAATGTAAGGTTATCACTATCTTAAGACTAAATAGATCTTAAGGGGAACATTGGTGAAGGGATTTTCACTTGTTGGGTTGATGTTTGCTGCTAAATCTCCATGTTCCCTGCCCTTATAATGAATATAACTAGCATATAGGAGAAATAAGTATTAACCTTTAAGCATATAGGAGAAATAAGTATTAACCTTTAAGATTAATCATGTTAACCTTGGGTTAAATAAATTCCTTTCTTGATTGTAACTCACTACACCCTCACCCTATAGGAATGTAACTTTGTTTGGAGGGTGGTGCCTGGTTTAAGAAAAAACACCCTTGGAAGAAATAAGTTTTTTTGGTTATCAGAAAGAAAGGATCATAAAATGTCAGCAGGTCTCATGGCCAGAAGATGATGTAAATTCCCTAAGACCTTTTTTTTGAAGCACCTGATTTCGATGAAGGTCAGGACTGCTGACCCCCATGTGACTCTGTATTCATCCCTATATGTAAAAAAAGGTATATAAACACACCCAAAAAATAAAGAAATCGGATCAGTTTCCGGAAAGACTGATTCCCCCATGTCGTTTCATTCTTGCTCCCGTTTTTCTGGCTGAATTCCCCTCTGGAGCATGGATGCTATTCCATGTAAACCAAGTTATTCAGCCTCTTTTTCTCCACTAATTTTCCTACTACACTATCCGTTTCTAATCTCTCTATATATCTGTGATTAAATATGTATTTTTCCAGAGACACCGACGCCGTCCCCACCTTCGAATTCCCTGGATCCACCGGGGCTGGACCCCGGCAGGGAATTTTCTATCAGCAGTTCCTCAGAAGCTCTTGTAGCCCTAACTACTTCTTCCTGTTCACTGCCAGAACCCAGAGTTAGGCCCGAGGGCATGAATTCTTTAATAGTTTCCTAACTGGCCTCCCTTCTCCAGTCTCTGAGTTCTCTAGCCTACTCTATATTTCCCCCAGGCTAGTTGCCCTAGAATACTGCTCTCTGTTGACCCTGTTCAAAAAATCTTCACATTGTCCCACGACTCATAGATGAACTGAGCATGCCCCATGGACCCATCATGCTCACTCTTTTCTTAATAAAAAACTTTTATCTATTTATTTTTGGCTGCACTGGGTCTTTGTTGCTGAGCAGGCTTTTCCGTAGGTGGGTAGAGCAGGGGCTCCTCTCTAGCTGTGGGGCACGGGCTTCTCATTGCCGTGGCCTCTCTTTTTGCAGAGCACGAGATTCAGCAGTTGCAGCATGGAGGCTCGGTAGTTGTGGTGCCCAGGGTCTGGAGCACAGGCTTAATAGTTATGGAGCACAAACGTTGCTGGTCAGTAGCATGTGGGATCTCCCTGTGTCAGGGATTGAACCCCTGTCTCCTGGATTGCAGGCGGATTCCTTACCACTGAGCCACCAGGGAAGCCCTTCCCCCATCACCCTTTCCCACACACATGCATTAACAGACCCTTGCATGCTCCTCTCTCATCTTGGTGCTCCTAGAAATCCTGAGACACTCCTCCTGCCTCTGGCCTGGAACCCTGTGGGTGAACTCCTGTGCCAGACCAAGGCCCTTCCCCACTCCTCTTTCATTTTCCCAGGGAAATCTCAGTGGATGCTTGCATGAACCCTGTGTTGCAGCCAAACTGCTCATTCTCCTTCCGTGGAGATGTCTGGCACTTTCTTACCTTAGCTCTTGTTCTTTGCTCCTGCTGTTCCCCCAATTTTGTTTCCCATGCCCTCTGCTCTATCCACCAGGTTACCTAAGATGTAACTTTTACACAGATCCCCCTTGATTGCCTCACCCAGACATGCCATCTCCCTGCTTTAAACCTTTCTCCCTTGCCTGGCCCATCTCTCACTGCCTGACAGCAACCACTTATGAATCTTATAGGTTTGTCTCATCCCATCCCTTTATTTCTTATACTATATAGCTCACAGTGGGTTGTTAGAAACACAGTCTCATTGCTTTTAGTTTTCCAGGTAAAGAAACTGTAATGCAGGGAGGTTAAGGGACTTGCCAGAGTTGACAAAGTAAGTTCGAGCTACTTGGGAACAGAATGCCAGTTTCTGGATACCCTTCAGCATCATTCTCTCCATACTATGCTACTTCCTTCACCAACTAAAGGCTAATCTTCCAAGGGAAGTGCTTGTGTTTTAAGCATTGTACACATACCCACCCCTGCCCTTGCACACATGAGCATGCATGCACACACACACACACACAAACACACACTCCTTTCCCATACCTAGCACACAGTAGTTGCCTTAAACACATTTGTAGATGATGGAAAGGCTGTCCCATTTGGAACTATAGTCTTTGCATAGTGTCAATATGAAAACAGTTCTCTTTTCTTTGAGGAGAGGAACATTTTGACAAATAACCTCCACAGAGAAACAGTAATTAAAAATATATGTAAATGCTCTTATCACCAATACTTTGGCCACCTGATGTGAAGAGCTGACTCATTAAAAATGGCCCTATTGCTGGAAAAGATTGAGGGCAGAAGAAGAAGGGTGTGAAAGAGGATGAGATGGCTGGATGGCATCACTGACTCAATGGACATGAGTCTAAGCAAACTCCAGGAGATGGTGAAGGACAGGGAAGACTAGTGTGCTGCGATTCATGGGGTTGCAAAGAGTCAGACACGACTGAGCGACTAAACAACATGTAGTCACCCAATTCTCAGACTCACAAAGCAAGGACACTGCCTTCCTTTGTCCAAGGCTATTTGTAAGGCAGTGCAATGTAGACCAATCTGATGTCTTCCTTTTTCTGACTGATAGACTCAGAAATTCATTGCAGAAATCAAATGTGGTAGCCGTGATACTTAATTCAACTAAGTTGTATTGGAACCAGTTGCATACAAGACTTGTGCTCAGCTGGTGTGAAAGATTTGAATGTGAGAGTTTTACAAGTTCAGTTCAGTTCAGTTCAGTCACTCAGTCATGTCTGACTCTTTGCGACCCCACAAATCGCAGCACACCAGGCCTCCCTGTCTATCACCATCTCCCAGAGTTCACTCAGACTCACGTCCATGGAGTCAGTGATGCCATCCAGCCATCTCATCCTGGGTCGTCCCCTTCTTCTCCTGCCCTCAATCCCTCCCAGCATCAGAGTCTTTTCCAATGAGTCAACTCTTCGCATGAGGTGGCCAAAGTACTGGAGTTTCAGCTTTAGCATCATTCCTTCCAAAGAAATCCCAGGGCTGATCTCCTTCAGAATGGACTGGTTGGATCTCCTTGCAGTCCAAAGGACTCTCAAGAGTCTTCTCCAACATCACAGTTCAAAAGCATCCATTCTTCGGCGCTCAGCCTTCTTCACAGTCCAACTCTCACATCCATACATGACTACTGGAAAAACCATAATGGGGATGTAATCTCATGCAAAACTAACTCATCATCAAGACACATTCTCAAGATGCTCTGCTGGAGGCTCAACATAAATGGCCAGTAAGCACTTGAAAAATTATTCTACCGTGCTAGTAGGCAAAGATAAGCAAATTGATATAATGATAAATATCATATTTCCTGATCAGATTAGCAGGGATTTTTGTTTTAAATCATAACTCCTAGTGTTGACTACAGTTTCTGGGAAACACGCTCTCAAACACTGGTAAAAGAAAGTCCTTTCAGGTAGATAATTTAGCAAAATTCTTAAAAGCTTTAATTAAAAATGTTTCTGTTTCACCTAGCAATGTATTTCCCTAAGGTGACTTAAGTCTGTTTTCCATAGATGTTGCTACAGAAGTATTCACTGAATCAATATTTTTACTTATAATTGTGAAACACTGGACACAGTCTAAATAATGATAAGAGCTATCATTGAATTGAGTACTATGTCCTAGACACTCCTCTAAGGAGTTTACATTCAGCCTTCCCAGACAACTCTGTTATTATTATTATGCCCATTTTGCAGATGAAGGACTGGGGCACAGAGAGGTTAATTCATGGGGTCACATACCCAGTAGATGAAACAGTCAGGATTTAACCCCAACAGTTTACCTCTAGAGTCCCGCGCTGTTAAGCAGGCCACCCTACCACTGCTCCAATAACAGGAAAACAGTTAAAAATAGTAATGCTGTGTGTGTGTGAGAGAGAGAGAGAGAAGGAGGAGGAGGAGAATGGAAGGAGAGAGGGATGAGGAATGAGCCTGTGTGTCACATGCAGGAGAGCCGTGTCAGGAGCATGTGTGCAAATCACTCAGGGCCTCTCTTAGAGGTGGGACTGTTTCACATTCCTTGGGATTAGAGAGGAGATGAAAAAAGGAGAGGGTCACTAGGTTGCACGAACTGTAGCACATTTGTACAAATAGGATGATCATTAAAATTCTGATATATAACTATACTGAGTCCTAGAACAGTGTTTTTCAAGTTCTTTTGATGTGACCGATATCAGTAAATAAACACGCTTATCACAACCATGCTCATCCATAATAGGGTGAGGAGCAGCTGTCTCTCACCAGTTCAACTGTACTAGTCATTTATGATGAGTGTCTATTCCTACGTCATGCCAGTTTTTAAAGTTTTTGAATATCAATATACATTGTTTTACATGCACACACCTGAAATAAGTTTTCATGAAACAGTACTCAATCATAGAAAGTGTGACACACTCATTTATCCTGTTTCTGTGCTACACTATTCTGTTTTGTTCCATTCTGTTCAGTTCCAGTCTGTTCTGTTCCATTTCGTTCTATTCTATTCCAGTCTTAAAATTCTAGTTGTCAGCCTCTAGTTGATTTTATCACCCTAAATTAATGTACCCATAATTTGAAAACAATTTTAGAAGAAAATGATGGTACTTTTAATACGAGCTTCCCTCGTGGCTCAGATGGTAAAGAATCTGCCTGCAATGTGGGAGACTGTGGGTTCGATCCCTGGGTCACGAAGATCCCCTGGAGAAGGGAATGGCAATCTACTCCAGTATCCTCGCCTGGAGAATTCCATGGACAAAGGAGCCTGGGGGCTACAGTTCATGCGGGTGCAGAGTTGGACACGAATGAATGACCACTTTCTTTCAGTTAATACCTAGAGTTTCCACAAGAGGGCACCACAACTCTAGCCAGACAGGTTTTATAGGCAAGAATAAAGGAGGGCCACGCGGGCAGGGGAAGCACACAACCAAGGGACCAGCAGTGAGCACCTGGCTCGAGGACCGCCAGGCTCTTGACCACTGACTCACCTTAAGTCCTGAGACGGAAGTCCTGCCCCAGGACTGTCAGGGTCTATCAGAATCTGAGTCTCGTGAGCCTGAAATAGAAACTGCAGAGAGATTTAGGTGATTGGCAGAGTGAGGCTAAAGGTGAAACTCCACAAGATAAGGAGAGAATGAAAGGGTAATAATGGGCCACAAAAAGGCCAAAGGTTCAGTAAGTTGAAGTCATGAGAAAGAAGAAATTGAAAAAGCAGAAGCTTTAAGGACCTAAAAAATAATACCTAGGGCAAGGAAACCTGTCAATATAGAGAAGAGAACACCCGGATACACAGCGACATGTAATCATGTTAATGGTGGAGCCCTAGAGGGGCTTCTCAAACTCCTGCTGCCTGTCATACCTGCATTCCTTCTAGGGTCTCCTGGATCCTGTGTTCCTTAGCGCCAGGCTTCCTTATAGTAAACTCTGCCTCTTTTCTGTTGACTAAGCAGCCGCTGAATCTCTTCTGTTTATTCCTGCAATGAAATCTTCTCCAAAAAAAAAAGATGTTCCCAGTATATTAAGTTTTAAAAGGATATCATTTAGTAGCACTACTTTATAATGTAATTTTGTTTTTAAATGTATAATAGAATATAAAGTCCTGAAGGACAGTCATCAGGATATTAACAGTGGTTATAGCTGAGTGATGATATTGTGAGAATACTGTTTCCTTTTTTGCACAAGTACCTTTTTGCTAAAGTAAGCATATGTGTGCATGTGTGTGTGCTGAATTGCTTCAGTCGTGTCCAACTCTTTGCAACCCCATGAACTATAGCCCGCCAGGCTGCTCTGTCCATGAGATTCTCCAGGCAAGAATACTGGGGTGGCTTGCCATGCCCTCCTCCAGGGGATCTTCCCAACCCAGGGCTTGAATCTGTGTCTCCTGCAGCTCCTGCATTGCAGGTGGATTCTTTATCGCTGAGCCACCAGGGAAGGCCAAGTAAACATATACTAATCGTTAAATGTTTTAAGTGCGATGCTCATTCAAAAGGATAGAATTTTAAAACTTAAGATATGTTTAAAGATAACAACAGTACAAGGTTGCTGAGTAACTCCAGGAGGATCCTGTGATGTGGGCTGGGCCCAGGGCCTCACAGGGTACAGGTGTCTGGGAAAGTCTCCTGAAAGGGGCCACTCAGGCAAAGTCTGAAAGGTCACTACCTCTAGGGAATGCTAGGAAAGTGGGGAAGGGGCAACCTTAGCTAAAACAGAGAGTACCCCAAGATCATAAGAGACACAAATTTGAATATATTTGGTGGAGATTATTTTTTCACCTTTAAAAAATTATGCACTATTTGATAGATATTTTAAGAGACAGTTTACATGTAAGTTATAAAGTATAATAACACAACAAAAATATATCCATTACCCAACTTAAAAAATAGAACTTAACTAGCACCTTTGAGATCCCCATATACCCAGCTCTGAAACTATCAAACTCCTTGCTTTGAAAAGTTACAATGCTTCTGAATATTGTGTTTAAAATTTCCCTTATGGTTTTATTGCAAATGCAGTAGTAATAGCTTGGACTCTTAAGACAGTATTCTAAATTTGTTACGTATTTTAAGTCTAGTCCTCACAACAATCATAAAGGTAAATATCGTTACCATCCCCATTCAGCAGATGGGGAAACTGAGGCACAGAAAGGTTTAGAGATTTGCTCAGAGGCACACAGCTAGTAAGTGGCAAACACTTCAAACCTAGGCAGTCAAATCTAGCTTCTGTACCCTTAACTACACGCTGCACCTCTTCTTAACAACAGATTGTTATTCTACTTATTTTTGAATCACATACAAATAGAGCCCTATTGCCTTAGTTTTGTTTGCCCAGAACCACTCTCTGAGATATGAATTCTAATACAAGTAGCTTATCTGAGAGGCGAGCCACTGTATTAGTCTGGGTTATCCAGAGAAATAAAACCAATAGGATATGTATAGATGCATATACGGGGAGATTTGTATTTATTATAGGAGTTGACTCATGTGGTTGTAGAGGCTCAGAAGTATCACCATCTGCCATCTCCAGGCTGGACAACCAGGAAAGCAGGTGGTGTAATTCAACCCTGAGTCTGAAGGCCTGCGAATCAGGGCCCAAGAGTGTAAGTCTGGTCTAAGGCTGACAGCCCACAAACCAGGAGCGCCAGTGTCCAAAGGCAGAGAAGACGGGTGTCTCAGCTCAGCAGAGAGAGCAAATTCACTCTTTCTCAGCCTTTTTGTTCTGTTTAGGTCCCCAGCAAGTTGGGTGGTGACCACCTGCATTGGTGGGGGCCACCATCTTTACTTAGTCTGCCCGTTCAAATGCTAATGTCTTTCCAAGCCATGCCCCTCCCCCCCACCAAAACACACCCAGAGAGGTTTTACCAGCCATCTGGGCATCGCTTAGCTCAGCTGACATGTAAAATTAGCCGTCACAGTCACAAAGGCCCAGCAAGAGAGTGGGGACCTGAGACAAGGAAGAAAAAGCAGCCAAGAAAGAAGTTACTACCCCTGTGGACATCTATACCTGAATCGCATTGAGGAGCCAGAGTAGAACATACACGGTGGAACTATTCCTGCCAAGAATTTCTACCCAAGCCCTGTGGATCACTGGTTGAGCGCTGGCTCTTGGATGGTGTGAACTTCCTGGCATTCCCGCTTGCCCCATGTGCAGCCAGAGTGGGCTTTGCAAACAGAGCAACTCCCTTGGCAAAGGGTTTAAGTTACTGGCAGTTAAGGGTTAGACTGGCCTGTGCTGTGATGATAAGGCCTAAAGGTTTATGAGCAGGGCACTTCCAGTGTTTGCTATGTACTCGTGAGCATTCAATGGAACCCCACTCCAGTACTCTTGCCTGGACAATCCCATGAATGGAGGAGCCGGGCAGGCTGCAGTCCATGGGGTCGCTAAGAGTCGGACACGACTTTTCACTTTCATGCATTGGAGAAGGAAATGGCAACCCACTCCAGTGTTCTTGCCTGGAGAATCCCAGGGACGGGGAGCCTGGTGGGGTCGCACAGAGTCGGACACGACTGAAGTGACTTAGCAGCAGCAGCAGCATGAGCATTCTGCAACTTATGTTTTTAGTTACCGTTCATCCTTATGATTGTGAGACTCGTCCATGTTGGCATGTTGAAACGTTCACTCACTTTCCTTGCTATATTCCACTGTACAGATCTGGTCCACTGATTTCATCCGTTCTTTTGTTGACGGACATTTGTGCTGCCTCCACTCTTTTGTTATCACAAGTAATGTTACCTTGAAACTCACAAGTCTCTTACTGTGTTGGTTTAGACCTGCCTCTACAATCCTAGGTTTAGAATCACTGGGGTGAGAAGTATTGTCACCTGCACCTTTATGACCTAACGAGTATAGCAGTTCTTCTGACAGAAGTGCCAGCCGTAGAGGTGGAGATATCCTAACATTTTATAGCTTTGCTTAAAAATGCTATTGTCGGACTTCACAGGAGGTCCAGTGGCTAAGGCTCCGTGCTTTCACTGCAGGGGGTGCCACCTCCATCCCTGGTCATGGAACTAAGATCCCACATCCCATGTGGTAAAGTCAAAAAAAAAAAAAAAAGTGAGTGAAGGTAGCAGCTTGAATCAGGTATAGCGTGTAAGGATGACATTGTAGGATGATCCTAAAGTTCTGTGTGTCTATTGAACTCAGGGTCCTTCTTTGATAGGTAAGCGTCATCCTCTACGGGCAATAGGTCTCCTTTTCTGTACATCTGCTTGATGGTTCTCTTAGGACCCTCTTCACTGTGGAACAAGTGGTTCTTCTAGGGGACTTACCTCAACCTTATTAACTTCTTGCAACATCTCTAGTGAGAGAGGGAGCAATTCCCAGAATTGCCCAGGATTCATTTTGTAGGACTGTTTCAACAAATAACCACAAGCCGAGTGGGTGACAACAACACACAGTTATGCTATCACAACTCTGGTGCCCAGAAATCCAAAGTCAGGGTGTCAGCAAGCTTACCTCCTGGAGGCTCTGCGGGGGGATCTGTTTCTTGCCTCTCTCCTAGCTTCGGGCAGCTGCCAGCAGCCCTTGGCACTGCAGCCTCAGGATGTCTTCTCCTGGCCTTCGTCTCTTACAGGAACCCTTGTTGTTGCATGTAGGGCCATGCTATTCCAGGATGACCTCATCTCTAGATTTTTACCTTGATTACGCCTGCAAAGATCTTTTTTTTGAGTAAGGTTACAGTCACAGGTGTTTGGTAAACATCTTTTGGGAATCCACAATTCAACCCACCGCAGTGGGGAACGGAAAGCGCTGTTGGCTGATTATATCAGCCATTCATTCAGAGGCTCTGCTCAGATCACTCTTTCAGTGATGGGGTTGAAAAATACACGGGGTGTTCTAGATGAGATTTCTTCCTGTGTGTATTCTGAGTGTTAATATCTTTTCCCAAAATAGAGGCTAAGTATCAGATGTCTGCTCTCACTGTAGGGAGTGTCAGGGAACCCAGCCAAAGGGGAAGTGGTGCTAATATTTTCACGAGGGAGAATATAAATGACTCTTGAAGAAGGAAAAATGTGTGTGCTGTTGGATGGACAGGTTGTATGAGAATTTCTTTACCTTGGTTGTAATTTATTTAATTATTTTACTCTACATCTTAACGTGCTTCTTAAAAAAAAAAAAAAACTTCCCCTAAGTTCTTCCCTGGAAAAGAAATCTATTCTGTAATGTCCTATTTATTTAACAAGTCAGAAGTAAGAATGATGAATGCTTAGCTTTTTCATTTTTGAAAACTTTTCTGTAGTTTTACAATTAAAAAGTTAATTCGATAAATTTCCCATAATTAGCAAGAGACATCATAGTTTGTTAAGTGATACCATTTACTTCTTTAGATGTTTTTCACTATGAATGTGGATTCCTAAGCAATGAAATAGCTGGATTCCTGTCTTGTCTCCCTTAAAATAATTAAAGTGACATTATTCTAAGAAGAGAAGTGTGATTACCCCGTTGTTAGGTCTATGTAGAGGACAACTGAAGCCACAGGGGAAGGACCCCCCAGCAAGGCGAGCAGGTCAGGGCTTGAGTGTGTGATGCTGTGGTGAGGGTCCTGAAACCATCTAACTGTCACAGAGGAAACACCTTTGTGAGAAAGATCTTAAGCCTGGCCCCCTCCCCAGAAAAAGACCAAAACTATCCAGTGTCATTGTATAAAATGCTAGTACAGCTACACTGCATCTGTAAACTACATATATATTTATATTTTCCTTTCTTTCTCCTCTTTAACTTCAGTCTTTCCTCACTTAGGGCCAAAGAGTCACATGATGTTAGTGCCACAGATCTTTAAAAAGCAATCTCTCCCATTGTTCTCATTTACAATGAGGAAATGAAACTCTTAGGGTTAAATAAATAACTAAATGTGATGCAATTAGTGACAAAGCCAAGACCTAGTACGCACTACTCCTAAAGCTAAATGCCGGAATTTTAATTAATTTACTCACAATCATTTTCAGGGATATTCTAAATCTTGAATGAAATGGTAACAAAAGATAACTGCCTACTGTCATTCCCATCATTTTTTTCTAAGCTTTCTTAAGAAATGTATTGTAGGGACTTCCCTGGTAGTCCAGTGGCTAAGACTCTGGGCTCCCACTGCAGGGGGCCTGGGTTCAATCCCTGGTCTGGGAAGTAGATCTCACATGCTAAAACTAAAGATCCTATGTACTGCAACTAAGACCCAGCAACCAAATAAATAAATAAAATAAAATAATTTAAAAAAAAAAAAAGAAAAGAAAAGGCAGAGGAACCAGAGATCAAATTGCCAACATCCGCTGGATCATGGAAAAAGCAAGAGAGTTCCTGGAAAAGATCTATTTCTGCTTTATTGACTATGCCAGAGCCTTTGACTGTGTGGATCACAATCAACTGTGGAAAATTCTGAAAGAGATGGGAATACCAGACCACCTGACCTGCCTCTTGAGAAACCTATATGCAGGTCAGGAAGCAACAGTTAGAACTGGGCATGGACAATGGACTGGTTCCAAATAGGAAAAGGAGTATGTCAAGGCTGTATATTGTCACCCTGCTTATTTAACTTATATGCAGAGTACATCATGAGAAATGCTAGGCTAGAAGAAGCACAAGCTGGCATCAAGATTGCCGGGAGAAATATCAATAACCTCAGATATGCAGATGACACCACCTTTATGGCAGAAAGTGAAGAGGAACCTCTCGATGAAAGTGAAAGAGGAGAGTGAAAAAGTTGGCTTAAAGCTCAACATTCAGAAAACTAAGATCATGGCATCTGGTCCCATCACTTCATGGGAAATAGATGGGGAAACAGTGGAAACAGTGTCAGACTTTATTTTTGGGGGCTCCAAAATCACTGCAGATGGTGACTGCAGCCATGAAATTAAAAGACGCTTACTTCTTGGAAGGAAAGTTATGACCAACTCAGACAGCATATTAAAAAGCAGAGACATGACTTTGCCAACAAAGGTTCGTCTAGTCAAGTCTATGGTTTTTCCAGTGGTCTTGTATGGATGTGAGAGTTGGACTGTGAAGAAAGCTGAGTGACGAACAGTTGATGCTTTTGTTGTTGGAGAAGACTCTTGCGAGTCCCTTGGACTGCAAGGAGATCCAACCAGTCCATCCTAAATGAGACTAGTCCTGGGTGTTCATTGGAACGACTGATGCTGAAGCTGAAACTCCAATACTTTGGCCACCTCATGTGAAGAGTTGACTCACTGGAAAAGACCCTGATGCTGGGAGGGATTGGGGGCAGGAGGAAAAGGGGATGACAGAGGATGAGATGGCTGGATGGCATCGCTGACTCGATGGACGTGAGTCTGAGTGAACTCCGGGAATTGGTGATGGACAGGGAGG
Source organism: Redunca redunca (assembly GCA_006410935.1). Lineage (NCBI taxonomy): Eukaryota > Metazoa > Chordata > Mammalia > Artiodactyla > Bovidae > Redunca > Redunca redunca. The sequence goes on along the minus strand of SJYQ01093863.1, from coordinate 938,476 downwards.
CCTGGCGTGCTGTGATTCATGGGGTTGCAAAGAGTTGGACATGACTGAGTGACTGAACTGAACTGAACTGAAGGAACGAATTCAATATTATTGGTGAAGATCAGAATTTCCTCGGCTTTCCCTGTGGCTCAGCGGTAAAGAATCTGCCTGCCATGCAGGAGACACCAGAGACACAGGTTTGATCCCTGGGTCGTGAAGATCCCCTAAGGGATGACATGGCAACCCACTCCAGTATACTTGCCTAGAAAATCCCATGGACAGATGTCTAGTGGGCTAGAGTCTGTGGGGTTGCAGAGCTGGACGCAACTGAGCCTGAGAGCACACGTCAGAATTTCCTGTGATTCTAGTTTGTGGCTGTCGTCTTCCCTCCCTCGCCTCCAGGGAGAATGCAGAGAGCTGATGGCTTCTGTGACTTGTGAACTACTCTGGCTCACACTCCTTCAGATTCACAAGAGCAATTAAATGTCTGATCTCCTAGAGATCTCAGAGACTAAACTTTAGGATGAGCTTGGGATTTACATCCATCTCTTTGATGTGCTCTTTAATTCTTTTGGGATAACAGGTGTCAATTTTGTCTGCCCTGAGCAATTTGGTAGGATATGGTCATCCTACCAAACTTAGACCAGGCTGTCTGGAATCATCCTGGAAGCATCAGAAAGATCTCAGAAAGCCTCCCGTAACCAAAGGGTATATCCAGACTCCTTGTCTCACCCACCCTGACTCAGAGCTGAAAAAAGAGGTCTTAGGATGCTTTGGGAGATCAAGAGTAGCCCTGGAATCCAGGCTGCTAGTCTTAAGAAGAAGAGAAATATCTTCCCTGGGAACTCCCCTTTCATCAAATGTCATGAAGGCTCATGAGCTTTAAGTCCACGACTGGCCCCTGCGCACGGCCCCCTCCCAAGCACAGCTCCTCCTGTCCCTGGTGGTGAAATGCAACTTCTCTCTCCATTTGCTGATCACTTCCTCATTTCCCAGCCTTGTCTGAAAAGCACAAATGTTTTACAGGCCTAAAATAATTAACCTTCTCAGGTTCTTTCTCTTTTTCTAAGCCTTTGTAGTTGTGGAATTGCCTTAATCTTTTGCTTCCACTCTCTCCTATCTGTTGACATTTTCTTCTCTTGACTTTCCTCTTTCTGTATTATTCTTTCTATCTGGACTCCATGACAGGAAGCCTGACTAGAGGAAGGCCAAAATTAACATATGAGGACCAGATTGAATGACTAAGAGACAAGGAGATGGTTGAAAACCTTGATCGAGTTGAGAAGATTTTTTTAGGAATAGGTGTTCAAGATAAAAAAGCAAGAAGAGGAAGAATACTGGAATCTCAGTGTTATTTTTGGAAATGAAAGGTTTTGGGGTGTGTGTATGTGTCTCATTACAGAGTTTATCTTTCCTGAATTCTGAGAACAGCCAAGACACTGTAAAAGAGCAACATCATTCCCAGCTGTTTTTTGAAATAATGCTTATTTATTTGGCTGCATGGGTTCTTAGTTGTGGCACTCAGATCTCACTGAGTCTTGTGGGATCTTTCAGTCTCCAGAAGACGTGTACTTCAGTAGTTGCAATACATGGACTCTCTCTAGTTGTGGTGCTCTGCCTTCCTTGCTCTGCTGCAGGTGGGATTTTAGTTGCCGACCAGGGATCAAACCCACGTCCCCTGCATGGCAGGTTGGATTCCTAACCACTTGACCACCAGGGAATTCCCAGGCACTTATTTTTGATCATTCAGTTTCAGAAGCAGAGGCAAAAATAAAATACAAAGTTTTTTGAGAACAGTGCTTTGTAATTTTATTTCTGAACCAGATAACAAGAGGGAGAATGTTCAGTGGTCTCTCACATTTAATCTTTATGAAGTTTGTTGCAAAAGTTTTCTTACAACTATTTTAACCTTTCCATGTGTGTATATTTTCAATTTCCTGCTGCACTGCTTCACTATGTCTTATAAGGTAAGTGCATTATTGCTTCTTTCTTTGTAAACCATGAACTTCCTCTCCATTTCTGCAGATGAAAAAACTGAACTGTCTTTATTTGTTATCCAGTTCTGAATTCTCACTAAAGAATGAATCCCTGGGCATTATCACAATACCATCTCCTTGCAAATTACTTCTCCCCTTTTGACTAAAAAAAAATAGTGAAAGGAGTCTTAGAAAAATAAGGTTAGCTTTTCTAGAAGAATGGTAGGAACATTTCGTGTAATACAACGAGAAGGCAGGAAAGGTCACACTGCTGTGGACATACACAAAACATTTGCCATTTTTGTCAAGCTTTTCTACAAATTTGGCTTAGTTGGGGGTACTTTTCAAGGTGGAAGGGAACAATCAAGTTAAAACCATAAAAAATCCTATAGTTTCAGCTTTCGTTTTTAAGATGTTTAGAGTTTGAAATAATGAGTTCCAAAATCAAGGGTGCAAATTCATAGAAAACCAAACTAAAAATAATGGAAACAAAGAAGAGGTTCATCAGATACCACAGCGAGTCACCTCCAGTTTTGCAGCCAGTCACTTCTCCAGCTTTGCAATTTCACCCCCCTGGAACTTTAAGTGTTTTACATAGTTTTGTATCCATTAAAAGTAAAATCTTTCATCTGAGAAAGAATTGTATCATTTTAAGAACTGTACAAGAAAACAGCTAACTATCTTACTGAACCAGTGTGAATGTTCAAAGTTTAATCTGGTCTCTTAGAAAAAATCCTTTACGTTTTTAGAACTCTACATCTATGAAAGCTTTCCCAGGAGAGAAGTTTATATTGTAAAATATTTCATAAAAACATACAAAACACAATTCTGACCTTTGAAATTACCATGGAAAAGAAACCCAAAATATTGACATAAGCTGAGAAACATACCTGGGAATTTAAAAACATTTTCCTTCTTTGCTTATCAACTCCACGTAAATTAACAATGAATGAAATACACTCTGCCTTTTTCCTCAATTAACTTTCCATTCATTCACATACACAGTGGGCCTGGGCCCTGGAATTACATCTTTCGTTCTTAAGTCTTCTTTACCAGTTAAAGTTTTCAGTTAATCAAGAAACAAAGTGTTAAGTAGCTCCAAGGAACTAAAGCTAGTCTCTTAGAATAGAGATTATCTCATTACTTTCAGTCCTGCAAATGCTTGGTGCTCTCCAAGAAGTGAAGATTCCCAAATTTAACTTATCCTTAACTGACAGTTAACAAATCCTGTAAAAAGTGAACTGGAGAGAAAGAGTGAGAGCACATCAAGAGCATCAGATTTGGAAGGAGTTAGAGAGCTCTTCAGGCTTCCCAGGTGGCGCTAAGGGTAAAGAACTCTCTTGTCAATGCAGGAGACATAAGAGACGTGGGTTCAATCACTGGGTTGGGAAGATCCCCTGGAGAAGGACATGGCAACTCACTTCAGTATTCTTGCCTGGAGAATCCCATGGACAGAGGAGCCTGGTGGGCCACAGTCCATAGTGTTGCACAGAGTCAAACACAACCGAAACAACTTAGCATGCACACAGAGAGCTTTGCATCCCTATCTATTTCTTCTGTTTATAAGGAAGGAACAGTTGTTAATGAAGATCAGACCAAGTTAGAAACCAAAATCTCTGTTTGTAGGGTCAAACAACTCATGGGCCTTTTAAATATTTAAAAAACAAAACAAGTTGCACAATCAATGTTATGCTTTAAATAACCTACTTAAATAATCTGAGTTGTTTCAGATTTCATTCCATGAAGTAAAATGAAATCCAGAGACATATGCTTTCATCAAACAACTTGCTATGTTTGTAACATATATATACACTAAAAAACAATAAGCACATACACAGATGTCTGACTTTCAATGTTTTAAGATTACATGCACCTGAGTCATTAAATTAGAGGAAGTGCTACAGGTCTGTTTTAATAGAACATGAAATAAAATCCTTATATACTTCAAGGGGTTGAGATTACTAGTATAGAAATTGATAAATAAAAGTTTAAATCTCCTCAGATCACACTATGTCATCATTCTAAAGGCTCTATGTGTTTTCCTTGGAGAGTTAGTAGAGTGGACCATAAGCCTCTCCAGGAACTATGGGCGTCCCCAGTATAATAAAGACAGAACGTTCTGAGTGGGAACCATGCGTGGCTATTGTAACCACGCCATTTATCACAATAATGAAACTCTGTCAAAAGCAGTGGTCAGGACGATGCATTACATGGCTGAGTCATAAAGCATGGTTACCACCAGTACCCAAAGATCTCAAGACTTTGGCCACCTTGCAGATTGGCTTGACATCTGTTCTCTGTGATAGATGCTCTGCATTCCATCAACTCTGTTTACAATATTGCCGTGCTCCCTTGGTATAGATGTCAGGCCAGTGTGCTTGCAGTTTGAGGCAGTATTTTTTAACTCATGTAGTTGACATCTCTGCTCAGTTTAGATTTGTGGGCTGGACCGCAGGACCTTCCAAATGACTGAGCAGCCAGCCTTTCACTGACCATAGATGGATTTTAATTTTGGATTTCAGATACAGCCAGCAGCATAAGGACGTGAGCCCCAGATGTGCCTCCTTACTCCATAATGCCTGCTGCAGTCCTTCCCTTTTGTCCCTCCCTGCATCCAGGTCTAGCTTAGCTATCTCAGAACTGTGATTTTAAAGGATGCTATGGTGTCTTTTAAACTTCCTCCTTTACCTTGTGTTTATGGCTGCCATTTTTTTCCCCCAAGGACTGACATGGGACAGCTTCCTACACCGAAAGAAAGTTTAATGTGCGGAAGCTTTTGGTGAGTTAGCGTTTGATTTTAATTCATACTCTAGTATAAAGGCTTCAGCAATACGTGAACCGTGAACGTCCAGATGTTCAAGCTGGTTTTAGAAAAGGCAGAGGAACCAGAGATCAAATTGCTGACATCCACTGGATCATTGAAAAAGCAAGAGAGTTCCAGGAAAACATCTATTTCTGCTTTATTGACTATGCCAGAGCCTTTGACTGTGTGGATCACAATAAACTGTGGAAAATTCTGAAAGAGATGGCCATACCAGACCACCTAACCTGCCTCTTGAGAAATCTGTTATCAGGTCAGAAAGCAACAGTTAGAACTGGACATAGAAAAACAGACTGGTTCCAAATAGGAAAAGGAATATGTCAAGGCTGTATATTGTCACCCTGCTTATTTAACTTATACGCAGAGTACATCATGAGAAACGCTGGGCCGGAAGAAGCACAAGCTGGCATCAAGATTGCCGGGAGAAACATCAATAACCTCAGATATGCAGATGACACCACCCTTATGGCAGAAAGTGAAGAGGAACTAAAAAGTCTCTTGATGAAAGTGAAAGAGGAGAGTGAAAATGTTGGCTTAAAGCTCAACATTCAGAAGACTAATCATGGCATCTGGTCCCATCATTTCATGGGAAATAGATGGGGAAACAGTGGAAACAGTGTCAGACTTTATTTTTGGGGGCTCCAAAATCACTGCAGATGGTGACTGCAGCCATGAAATTAAAAGACGCTTACTCCTTGGAAGGAAAGTTATGACCAACTTAGATAGTGTATTCAAAAGCAGAAACGTGACTTTGCCAACAAAGGTCTGTCTAGTCAAGGCTATGGTTTTCCCTGTGGTCATGTATGGATGTGAGAGTTGGACTGTGAAGAAAGCTGAGCGCCGAAGAATTGATGCTTTTGAACTGTGGTGTTGGAGAAGACTCTTGAGAGTCCCTTGGACTGCAAGGAGATCCAACCAGTCCATCCTAAAGGAGATCAGTCCTGGGTGTTCATTGGAAGGACTGATGCTGAAGCTGAAACTCCAGTACTTTGGCCACCTCATGAGAAGAGTTGACTCATTGGAAAAGACTCTGATGCTGGGAGGGATTGGGGGCAGGAGGAGAAGGGGACGATAGAGGATGAGATGGCTGAATGACATCACTGACTCGATGGATGTGAGTCTGAGTGAACTCCAGGAGTTGGTGATGGACAGGGAGGCCTGGCATGCTGCAATTCATGGGGTCACAAAGAGTCGGACACGACTGAGCGACTGAACTGAGCTGAATTGATTTGGTGTTTTAGGTGTACAGAAAGTGATTCAGTTATACACATACATATCTGTATTCTTTTTCAGATTCTTTTCCATTATACGTTGGGCTTCCCTGGTGGCTCAGAGGGTAAAGAATCTGCCTGCAATGCAGGAGACCCAAGTTCGATCCCTGGGTTGGGAAGATTCCCCTGGAGAAAATAACAAATACTTTAGTATTCTGGCTTGGACAGAGGAGCCCAGCAGGCTACAGTCCATGGGGTCACAAAGAGTCAGACATGACTGAGCGATATTCATTTCATTTCCATTATACATTATTACGAGATATTGAATATAGTTCCTTATGCTATATAGTAGATCCTTGTTGGTTATCTACTTTATATAATGTGTATCTGATAACCCTAAATTCCTAATATATCCCTCTCCCCTTTCCCCTTTAGTAACCATAAGTTTGGTTTCAATATATGTGAGTCAATTTTTGTTTTGTAAATAAGTTCCTTTGTATTTCTTTTTTAGATTACACATATAAATGCAATCATATGGTATTTGTCTTTGTCTGACCTACTTCACTTAGTATAATAATCTCTAAGTGTATCTGTGTTGCTGCACATGTTATTTCATTCTTCTGATTTCTGTGTAATATTCTACCACATCTTCATCCATTCATCTGTCAATGGACATTTAAGTTGTTTCCATGTCTTGGCTATTGGAAATAGTGCTGCTTTGTAGTTCAGGCTTCTTAACCTAGGATCTAAGAGGAGGAAAGAAATAAAACAACTTCTGAGATGGGAGGGGCATTAGAACAGCAAAAGCCTTGAAATTGTAGATTTTCATATTTATAAACAAGTGCACTTTTTTCAGGAAGAAGAGGTCTCCTGATTTTCCTCAAGTTCTCAAGGAATCTGTGACCATGAGATATTAAAACTATGGCTTGATTCAATTTCCAGGATTATAGAGGTGAGAGAGAATGAATTTGCCTCGAAAGTGGAATTTGGGAGACATCAGACTAGTGCAAGAACAATTTAATGTGAACTTCACAAACCTGCCTGAAATTTTCTACATGCTCGTTTGTAAAAGTTTTACCTGATGTCCAGTTTTTACTGAACTCAGGTCCAGCTGCTCACCACTCAAAAATCAGTCCTTGAGAGAAGTAAATGTTGGTAGAAAGGAAAGTTGCTTTTAATCAGAATGCCAGCCATCTAGGGAGACGGTGGACTCAGTGTTGCCCAAAGATCGCCTCCGATGATTCTTGGCCATAAAAGTTTTTAAAGGGAAAAATGGAAGTAATCTCAGTTAGTTAATCATTAAGATAAGGGTCAGAGTCATCACCATCCCCTACTGAATATAGGCTTGTCAACTTTCTGTGATTTTCCTTTATTTTTATTTATTTATTTATTTATTTTAAAATATTTATTTATTAGCTGACTTGAATGCAATGTCAAAACGACAGAATAATCTCTTTTCTTTTCCAAGGCAAACGATTCAATATCATGGTAATCCAAGTCTATGCCCCAACCAGTAATGCTGAAGAAGCTGAAGTTGAACAGTTCTATGAAGACCTACAAGACCTTTTAGAACTAACACCCAAAAAAGATGTCCTTTTCATTCTAGGGGATTGGAATGCAAAAGTAGGAAGTCAAGAAGCACCTGGAGTAACAGGCAAATTTGGCCTTGGAGTACAGAATGAAGCAGGGCAAAGGCTAATAGAGTTCTGCCAAGAGAACGCACTGGGCATAGCAAACACCCTCTTCCAACAACACAAGAGAAGACTCTACACATGGACATCACCAGATGGTCAACACCGAAATCAGATTGATTATATTCTTGGCAGCCAAAGATGGAGAAGCTCTATACGGTCAGCAAAAACAAGACTGGAATCTGACTGTGGCTCAGATCATGAGCTCCTTATTGCCAAATTGACTTAAATTGAGGAAAGTGGGGAAAACCACTAGACCATTCAGGTATGACCTAAATCAAATCCCTTAGGATTACACAGTGGAAGTGAGAAATAGATTTGAGGAACTAGATCTGATAGATAGAGTGCCTGATAAACTATAGACGGAGGTTCATGACATAGTACAGGAGACAGGGATCAAGACCATCCTCAAGAAAAAGATGTGCACAAAAGCAAAATGGCTGTCTGAGGAGGCCTTACAAATAGCTGTGAAAGGAAGAGAGGCGAAAAGCAAAGGGGAAATAAGCATCTGAATTCAGAGTTCCAAAGAATAGCAAGGAGAGATAAGAAAGCTTTCCTCAGTGATCAATGCAAAGAAATAGAGGAGAACAATCGAATGGGAAAGACTAGAGATCTCTTCAAGAAAGTTAGAGATACCAAGGGAACATTTCATGCAAAGATGGGCTCAATAAAGGATAGAAATGGTCTGGACCTAACAGAAGCAGAAGATATTAAGAAAAGGTGGCAGGAATACACAGGAGAACTGTACAAAAAAGAGCTTTATGACCCAGATATTCACTATGGTGTGATCACTCACCTAGAGCCAGACATCCTGGAATGTGAAGTCAAGTGGGCCTTAGAAAGCATCACTATGAACAAAGCTAGTGGAGGTGATGGAATTCCAGTTGAGCTATTTCAAATCCTAAAAGATGATGCTGTGAAAGTGCTGCACTCAACATGTCAGCAAATTTGGAAAACTCAACAGTGGTCACAGGACTGCAAAAGATCAGTTTTCATTCCAATCCCAAAGAAAGGCAATGCCAGAGAATGTTCACACTACCACACAACTGAACTCATCTCACACACTAGTAAAGTAATGCTCAAAATTCTCCATGCCAGGCTTCAACAATACGTGAACTGTGAACTTCCAGATGTTCAAGCTGGTTTTAGAAAAGGCAGAAGAACCAGAAATCACATTTCCAACATCCACTGGATCATGGAAAAAGCAAGAGAGTTCCAGAAAAACATCTATTTCTGCTTTATTGACTATGCCAAAGCCTTTGGCTGTGTGGATCACAATAAACGGTGGAAAATTCTTCAAGAGATGGGCATACCAGACCACCTGACCTGCCTCTTAAGAAATCTGTATGCAGGTCAGGAAGCAACAGTTAGAACTAGATATGGAACAACAGACTGGTTCCAAATTCAGAAAGGAGTACGTCAAGGCTGTATATTGTCACCCTGCTTACTTCACTTATTTGCAGAGTACATCATGAGAAATGCTAGGCTGGAAGACGCACAAGCTAGAATCATGATTGCTGGGAGAAAAATCAATAACCTCAGATATGCAGATGATACCACCGTTATGGCAGAAAGTGAAGAAGAACTAAAGGGCCTCTTGATGATAGTGAAAGAGGAGAGTGAAAAAGTTGGCTTACAGCTCAACAGTCAGAAAACTAAGATCGTGGCATCTGGTCCCATCACTTCTTGGCAAATAGAGGGGGAAACAGTGGCTGACTTTATTTTGGGGGGCTCCAAAATCACTCCGGATGGTGATTGCAGCCATGAAATTCAAAGACGCTTACTCCTTGAAAGGAAAAGTTATAACCAGCCTAGACAGTATATTAAAAAGCAGAGACATTACTTTGTCAACAAAGGTCTGTCTAGTCAAGGCTATGGTTTTTTCCAGTAGTCATGTATGGATGTGAGAGTTGGACTATAAAGAAAGCTGAACACTGAAGAATTGATGCTTTTGAACTGTGGTGTTGGAGAAGACTCTTGTGAGTCCCTTGGACTGCAAGGAGATCCAAGCAGTCCATTCTAAAGGAGATCAGTCCTGGGTGTTCATTGGAAGGACTGAGGTTGAAGCTGAAACTCCAATACTTTGGCCACCTAAGGTGAAGAACTGAACTCATTTGAAAGACCCTGATGCTGGGAAAGATTGAGGGCAGGAGGAGAAGGGGACGACAGAGGATGAGATGGCTGGATGACATCACTGACTCAGTGGACATGAATTTGGGTAAACTCCTGGTGTTGCAGATGGACAGGGAGGCCTGGTGTGCTGTGGTTCGTGGGGCTGCAAAGAGTCGGACAAGACTGAGCGACTGAACTGAACTGAGCGGTGCTGGTCTTAGTTGCGGCATTCGGGATCTTTTTTAGTTGTGGTACATGGGGTTCTTTTTTATTGTTTCTTTAGTTGTAGCTTTCGAATTCTTGGTTGAGGCATGTATGATGTAGTCCCTTGATCAGGAATTGAATCTGGGCCACTGTATTGGAAACATGGAGTCTTAGCCACTGGACCACCAGGAAAGTCCCTGATTTCTCTTTAGACGCTATCTTGTTCACAACAGTTTGTTCCTAAGATGACTGAAGCGGAAGCTAGGGAAGAGATCTGATCATCTGTTATTTACTTATTTTCCATTTCTAATTCTTTGGTCTAGGAAAGATCCAACAGGTTAGGTGTGGTATTGTGTGATCAAAAGAGTTGAAAGATTTGCTGGGGTTGGAAATGAGTAGAACAAGGGGGTGCCTGACTTAATGTTAGTGACAGGCCAGTGCCTCTTGCAGAGAGCTCTTTCTTGAAGGAAGTTGTTCACATATGTAGCTCTGCCTATCTTATATGTGATCAGCAACACGTCAGGTGCAGTGCACCTGGGCACAGGTATATGAAGTATGGCGACTGTGGAGCTCATGGCAGGCATTCTTGATGCCCCGCATACCCAGCAGGTTCTTGGTGGAAAGGGTTCTTGGTTTCAGACTTGACTGCCTCAGCTACACTGCCCCTGAGCTTCGGGATGCTCATTAAGAAGTGGAGGGAAGTGGGAAAGACGGTGACAGCAGTGGTAGAGCATGCCTGGTCACGACAAACAGTCTCCTCGGGTTCCTGGAGATTGTTCAGTAGCCTCGTATTTTAGAGTGTGGTTCACTTGGTCATGCAACGTGAAATTACATAGTGCTGTCTGATAAGATGACTCCTTTTTGATTATAATTAAAGTGTTAAGAGAGGTGAACACTCAGTTCAGTTTAGTTCAGTCACTCAGTCGTGTCTGACTCTTTGTGACGCCATGCATCGCAGCACACCAGGCCTCCCTGTCCATCACCAACTCCTGGAGTTTACTCAAACTCATGTCCATTGAGTCGGTGATGCCATCCAACCATCTCATCCTCTGTCATTCCCCTTTCTTCCTGCCTTTAATCTTTCTCAGCATCAGGGTCTTTTCAAATGAGTCAGTTCTTCACATCAGGTGGCCAAAGTATTGGAGTTTCAGCTTCAACCTGAGTCCTTCCAATGAATATTCAGGACTGATTTCCTTTAGGATGGACTGGTTGGATCTCCTTACAGTCCAAGGGACTCTCAAGAGTCTTCTCCAACACTGCAGTACAAAAGCATCAATTCTTTGGTGCTCAGCTTTCTTTATAGTCCAACTCTCACTTCCATACATGGCTACTGGCAAAACCATAGCCTTGACTAGAAAGTGAGATTTAATGCAATTTTAAAAAAGATATTCAGCAGTGAGTTGATGAATAGAGCACCTCCCAGGTGGCCCTGGCAGTAAAGAACCCACCTGCTAGGGCAGGAGACATAAGAGACTCGAGTTTGATCTCTGGGTTGGGAAGGTTCCCTGGAGAAGGGCATGGCAACCCACTCCAGTATTCTTGCCTGGAGAATCCTATGGACAGAGGAGCCTGGCAGGCTACAGTCCATAGTGTCACAAAGAGTTGGACACAACTGAAGCCACTTAGCATGCACACAGCCATGGATGAATTAAAAAAAAATCAAGGGGAAAAGTGTACTTTTCAAAAGAGAAAATACTCAAATGCAAGGAAAAGAAGGCTAATGACCAATGATGAAAACCCTAGTTCTAAATACTATTTAGGTATTAATACTTAGAAAAGGTTGTAATCACCCAATGATTGTATTTTGTCATCAATGGAATCTTTAAGGAAAATAATTTCCTTCTGAAAAATCATGATTGTTGACCTGGAGTGGCAGGGAGATGGAGGGAAGAAAGAAGTGGTAGAATTTTTCTTTCTCCTGAAAGTAAAAGAACAGGTCCAAGGTGGTTTAACACATGTAACTCAAGCCTCTAGGAGCTACACTGAAGATGTCAAGGAACACTGTGATATCTTACTGGGGTGTCTGTGGTGGGCAACTGGACTGGATCCAGGCAGAGAGGCCCAAGGAGATGAAGGAGAGTCAAACAGGGAGGACCAGGATATACCATTAGAAGTCCTAAAAAAAAATTTTTTTTTTAAGTAAAGAAAAAAAGGACACCAGGAGATCATGTGAAGGGCATCTTGTCTGCCTCCACTGGGCACAGGCAATACAGAGAGGGAAACTGGACTCCGAGGTGGATACACAAACAGCCTGGAAAGAATCTTCAGGATTGAGTTAAATGAAGACATTTAGCACATGGGAGAGACTAAATGGTTCTTTTCTTCACCCTGGCTAAGGTGATAAGACAACATGGAACTATAATATTAGTCCTTAGTTGGATATCGTTTGCATTACCAAATTCTCCGGACACACAAAAATCATACAAACTCATTGTAAAATACATTTTCCAATGTGTACAAATCTATGCAGAATTATTATGTAAACTCTGGATATAAACTATAACATAAAATTCTACATGACTCTTTCCTGATTCCATTGCTTTTCCCAGAAGCAACCAGCATTAATAGTTCTATATGCACCAAACACACACACACTTTTTTTTTCTTTCATATATATGTGTGTGTGTTCTGTGATTTTTTTAAAATCAATTTTAAAATTTTATTTATTTGTTTCATTTGTGGGCTTTGCTGGGTCTTTGTTCCTGCAACGTAGGCTTTCTTTAGTTGTTGAGGGTGTGGGGTCACTCTCTGTTTTGCTGAGTACAGTCTCTAGGGCATGCAGGCTCAGTAGCCGTGACACAGGAGTTTAATTGCTCCATGGCCTATGGAATCATCCCTGGACCAGGGATCAAACCTGTGTCCCACATCGGCAGGCAGATTCTTAACTGCTAGGCCACCAGGAAAGTCTTGTGTTCTGTGATTTATAAACAGTTTATCAGTCTTCTCACCATTTAAACTCTTATAATTTTGACTCATCCTGTTAATGGTTGCAGATTATTTTGAAATATCAAACACTGTAATTTACTTAGCCATAACTCCTCTCCAGTCCCATCTTTGGCAGAAATGTCTCAAATGTCATTCATTCGTTAGATTCTGAACATCCACCATCAGTATGGCCTCATGTCAAACATGCAGTTAGTACAGAGATGTAAAATCCATGCTTTTTATACCCAAGGCTTAAAATCAAATGGAGAAGATAAGAACCTAGTTGTATTAATCTAGCTGTAAAATACAAGACAGTTTAAAGGCACATTAAATCCTTTCTGCTCTAAGCAAAGTGTTAGTAGGAAGGGAGTCATGTAAACAAATAAATAACCCATTTGCAGCACTGGATTAATGCTTCACAGGGAGTATAAACAAAGAGCCCCGGGAGTTCAGAGGAGGGCAAGATGGTTTCCAGCAGGGCTTTCCTGCTTCCATCCCCTCCACGCAGCCCCACCAGATCAATCTTCCTGCAGCAACGCTTTGATCATGCCACTGCCGTTCTCAGAAACCTCCTGTGACCCTCCATTACCTGGCCTCTTTCCCCATCTGCTGCAGAAATTACTGTGGAGGTCATTGTGATAGGGTTGAAAGCACCCCGGAGTTGTTCCAAGACCTGGGTGTGAAACCTACTTCTGTCACTTCTCAGGCTAGGTAACCTTGAGTAACCCACACAACTTTCCCAGATTCAGCTTCTTTGTTAGTCAGCTGTTGATATTGCCCATCTAATGGGTTTGATATAAGAATTAAATGAGATAATATGGGTGAAAATTCTTTGTTAACTATCAAGTGTTTTGTGAAACCAAGATGTATACATCTATGTGATATACAGATTTACAAAAGTTCTGGATAATCATGTATTTATAAATATGGCTAGGACTTCTGTGTCCTATAGGGGCTTCCCTGGTGGCTCAGATGGTAAATAATCTTCCTGCAATGCAGGAGACCTGGATTCATTCCCTGGGTTGGAAAAATCCCCTGGAGAAGGGAAAGGCTACCCACTCCAGTATTCTAGAGAATTACATGGACACAGAAGCCTGGCAGTCTATAGTCTATAGGGTTGCAAAGAGTTGGACATGACTGAGTGACTAACACTCTATGCTATCTGTGCCTGTAAGGAAACTTTGATGTTTGGTTTTGACTCTGAAGGATTGATGGCATCTTGAGAGGAAAGTGGAGGAATGGCATGAAAGTACATTTAGAGGTTGGAAGGCACATAATGTGTTTGGGGAACAGAAAATCACCTGACTGGCTCCACTGTGAGGTTTACCCAGTGGGAACAGGAGCTCACATTGGAAAGAGTTGGGATCAGCTCTTGTGGAGGCTTCAGTGGCTGGGCCATGAGAGATTGTTGGGTAGAGCAGTGCTGTGGTCAGAGGTGCCCAGTGTTCTGGGGAAAGGGTTAACAGGAGGGTGGTTAGAGGGAAAGAGAATTCTTGAAAGGCTATGGTTAGGGCAGGTAGCAAAGGATAAGCAACTGAGCCGAGGTTTTGGCAGAGGAAACAGAGAACAGAAGTAAAATTATGAAATCATTGGCTGGATACTTGTCTGTCATAGACTGTACTCTGGGAGGGGAGGAAGAAAAACAGATGAAGGAAGTTTTGAGCTGGATGGTGATCTGGGGCTGGAAAATGGGTTCACTGAACACCAGAGAAAATGGGGGTGGAGGGGAAATACATTTGTTTGCCTGGGATATGGAGGCAATGGAAGAGGAAAAAAATGTAGCCTGAAGTGATGAGTGAATTAGCCAGGGAGGCAGCAGGCTAGAGGCTAGGGATGCTTCCCAATTTCTCCCAAACCTCACTGATGCAGAAGCCAGATTGAAGCATACGTTTCCATTCACTGTGAACACAAAGTGTACCCAGAAAATTAATAGTGAAAACTAGACTTGGGGAGACTCTTAAATCTTAAAGGAACAAATAGTTTTCTAGAACCCACTTATTAGAAACAATTGACTTGCTGATTGTAATTTATTCTCAACTGTCTCTTCTATTCATGAGTTTCCTTCAAAGGATTTGACTTAGAAACTTTATTAGTGATGTTTCAGTGACCATATATCCTTAAAAGGAATCCAGATGCATTTCTTTACAAATAGTCTTCAATTCAGACATTTTACCAATTTCAGACCCACCTGATTTGATATGTTTGAATAAATAAGGCTATGCTGCAAAGCTAATCTGTTTCCTGAGGATTTGAGAAATAACTTGGAAATCAATTGCAAACCACTGTTTTCTGGGAAAACCCAATGCTCTGTAGCCAGATTCTCCTAAAGCACTATAAGTGAGAAAAATTCTTCATTTGCATTATTCACCAAAGGAAATAAGAATTTCTCCCCATTGTCAAAATAGAAATTTCTCTATTTTATATGGTTTTACTTCATTTCATTTTATGATCTACTGTTATCTGTGCTGAAAGCAGCAACAAAGTATAGTTCACCATAAAATAAGAATCATTGAAGTATATACAAGAACTTGTCATGCAAATAGATTTTCACATTGGGACATAAGTAGCATAAGGAAAATCAATGGTATAAACACTAGACTTTTAAAAATACACAACTTCGTATTGTCTCATTTGTTACAAAGGTCTACACTTTATTTTAAAGGACGGACTAGAATTTTTTGGTGACCTTTATACTTGTAGTTATATAATGGACCCTCTTGAACAGTTACTCACGGGGAATTCCTTGGTGGTCCAGTGGTTAGGACTCCACACTTTCACTGCCCAGGGCTCATGTTCTATCTCTGGTGGGGAAATGGAGATCCTACAAATTTCACAGAGTGCCTCCCTCAAAAGTTACCAACATAATTAGAAATAATAGTTTTAGATCTTAAAACATTATGTAGTTGGAGGTGATTATTAAATTCAAAAGTAGCAAACATGTCTGTTGCGAGAAATAAAGGCAAAGACTTCAGAAACAATTCTTCAGTATATGTAATGGAGTGTCAAGAAATTGACAAGCTTTTTGACCAGTTCATTTTTAGCAGTCACTGAGACTAATATGTATTGTCTTTTTTTTTTAAGAAAAAGTATTCACAGTAGAAAGTGAAGGTGGCTGAGGATATAGACGTAATATAGACGTAATGGAATGAATGTGTGCCCAGTAATAATAGCCACAGAGGGCTCTGTCTTTGCTCCATACGGTCTGAAGTGAGTCTGATGGGATTTCAGATCATGGCTCGAGATAGCCCAGGATTGTGCAAAGCTCCTGAATGAAAACTCCAAACTGAATCAAAACCTCAAATTCAGGTCAAGTTGGGTGAGAGGTTTGCTGAGGCTTGTGAAACTCTGAGTGAACCTGTCTGCAGTCCTAAACTAGATAGGGGCACATTTCAAGTGAACCTGAGATGAATTATGGTTTCAGGTGGAAATCAAGCGAAACTCAGTTTCAGCTGTGCTTCAGTGTAAACTTAATTTAGGGTGAGAATCCATATAAGCTAAAATATGTGCTCTTTCCCAACATCTTGTGAACCTCACACAACGGAAAACATGAGACCTCCTACCGCTCAAGTTAATGACATTTTTGTAACAGGCATGCTTTTGTCTTGTATGAAAGTATAAACCCACAGCCATGTTACTTCCAATGGGTTTGGAGGGTTTGGGATTCCTGAAACAAAGGATGAAGATATTAATATTCTGGACAAACTTCAAATAGATATCTGGCAGAGTACCTCCACTCATCCTGAAATAATACTTTATACTGGCTTTTTGAACAAACAAAAAGTATGCTGGATAGACAGTTTTCATAATCTTCTGCCTGGCAGGACACATACTCTCCCATTTCATGGATAGAGAAATCAAGAGAGCCAAAATTCCACCAAATTTAAGTCCCAGGTCATTTGAACACACACAATGAAGAAACGCTATTTTATTTCTTGTCCCTTTCCATACCTATCCTGTCCACACTACCTCTTTAAAAGATGAAGATATTATGATTTTGTAACCTCTAATATGTTTTGCCTCTGAGCTAAGTCACTTCAGTTGTGTCTGACTCTTTGCGATGCTATGGACTGTAGCCTGCCAGGCTCCTCTGTCCATGGGATTCTTCAGGCAAGAATACTGGGGTGGATTGCTATTACATCCTCCAGGGAATCTTCGCGAACCAGGGATTGAACCTGCATCTCTTATGTCTCCTGCATTGGCAGGTGGGTACTTTACCACTAACACCATAACGTTTTGAGTCTCTTCCAAAGGAGGAGGGACTGAATTGGGAGAGGTAACTGGGGAACTGGCTGTTGGAAACAGAATTTCCCCTGAGGAGGCAAGAGAAGTCTACCCTGGCGCAGAAGGAAAGGCAGGCAGAGAAGGGAACAGCACCCTGGGACAGGGAACTTCATTATTGTCAAGTTCAAAAGCTTCATTAATAGCGCCCTGTGTGTAGGCTCAGAATGGCTTGCTGAACATCAGCTACTGTGTGTGTCCATATGTGTGCATGCATGCCCGTATGCATAGGAAAGTTAAAGAGGAAAGCAAGCACATTTGCTGTGACAGAGACTGGGAGAAAATATACTACAGCAGTTACAGGAATTGGAGCCTTGGGATAGTTCAGGAGTCACCTGAGATGTTGGTGTGGATGAAGAGCAAGTGACAAGAAGTTGGCGTTCCAATAAAGATACAAGTGCTGGTCCTTCCAATCAACTAGAGCTCTTTCAGTTCAGTTCAGTTCAGTCGCTCAGTCATGTCCGACTCTTTGCGACCCCATGGACTGCAGCACGCCAAGCCTCCCTGTCCATCACCAACTCCTGGAGGTTACTCAAACTCACTTCCATTGAGTCAGTGATGCCATCCAACCATCTCATCCTCTGGCGTCCCCTTCTTCTCCCGCCCTCAGTCTTTCCCAACATCAGGGTCTTTTCCAGTGAGTCAGTTCTTCGCATCAGGTGGCCAAAGTATTGGAGTTTCAGCTTCAGCATCAGTCCTTCCAATGAATATTCAGGACAGATTTCCTTTAGGATGGGCTGGTTGGATCTCCTTGCAGTCCAAGGGACTCTCAAGAGTCTGCTCCGACACCACAGTTCAAAAAAAAAAAAAAAAAACTAAAGATCTCTTTAGTTTGTGGTACTATAGTTCATATCCTTTGCTTTTTACCCTCCTTGAGCTAAGTGGCCTGACTAATGTGTGTGCATGTGTGTTTCTGCTCAGTTGTGTCAGACTCTTTTAGACCCCATGGACTGTAGCCTACTAGGCTCCTCTGTTCATGGGATTTTCCAAGCAAGAATATTGGAGTGGGTTGTAATTTCCTTCCAGAGTATCTTCCCAAACTAGGGATTGAACCCACGTCTTCTGTATTTGTAGACAGATTCTTTACCATCGAGTCATTTGGCAAGCCCCATGCCTGGTCAACACCATGGCACAATTACAGTATGTACCCATCTCCCCCACCTATCCCACTAGTGTGTCCTTCATTAAAACAGGGTTTGTGAGAATTCGAACAAGGGCAGAGCTGGAAATTAGCTTGTAGCATTTAAGAATTAGTGTATAGGGACTTCCCTGCTGGTCCAGGGGCTAAGACTTTGAGCTCCCAATGCAGGCAGCCTGGGTTTCATCCCCGGTCAGGGAACTAAATCCCAGGTGCTACAACTAGAAGATCTCGCATGCTTCAGCGAAGATCCTGCTTTCCACAACTAGGACCTGGCACAGCCAAATGAAGATATAAATGTTTTGTTAAAAATAATGTGTCTTTAAAAAAAAAGAATTAGTGTCTAATAAGACTATAGGAAAAATATATAGATGTGAGGGGGGTTTTAAGTATTCCAGAGATACAAAGAACTGACAAAGAGCTATTAAATTCTTTCCTATCTGTTTGTAATTGTCTGAACAGTCTTTTTTTATGATTAATCAGAAAATGGAAAGCTGGACTGAAAATTACCATCAACAATAACGTAATATGAAAGGATTATGAAACGGTTAATATGAGATATGAAAATATCATTTGGTGTTTCAAGCAGATAAGTTCTTTGAACCAAAGGACGGGATGAAGAAAATGTCTCCTACTTGTTTTTCTAGATAACCAAAAACATCTTTAGAGATTCTAAACTTGAAATGTTGTTAAATGCAAAATTGAAAATATTTTGGTTGCAATTTTAAATTTTCAATTCTAAAATTGAAGAGATCTATGCAGAGTCTTTTTTTTAAAGTATTTATTTATTTGGCTGCACCAGGTCTCAGTGGTGTCATACAGCATCTTCGTTGTATCACGTCAGATCTTTCACTGCTGCACGTGGACGTTCTAGTTGCGGCATGTGAGCTTAGTCATCGTGGCATGAAAACTTAGTTGCTCTGAGGCATGTGGGATCTTAGCGCGCCGATCAGGACTCGAACATTGCATTGCATTGCAGGGTGAATTCTTAACCAGTGGACCAGCAGGGAAGTCCCTATGCAAAGTCTTAATACAAAGTGAAGTGGAGGTAAATGAATAACCAGTGGCTCTAGTCAATACCAGCTGGCACTAGTGGTAAAGAATCTGCCTGCCAATGCAGGGGACACAGGAGATGTGGGTTTGATCCCTGGGTAGGGAAGATCCTCTGGAGAAGGAAATGGTAACCCACTCCAGTATTCTTGCCTGGAAAATCCCATAGACAGAGGATTTTGAGAATGAGGAGCCTGACAGGCTATCATCCATGGGGCTGAACAGTCAGACACGACTGAGCACACGCATGCAGCCTTACTCTACGCTATAGTTAATACCCTTTTGGACATCTGTTTGGGCTACTTTTGTGCATTTTCCATGTTTTTTAAGCCAAAAATTTAATGAATTCACACACAAAAAAATTGTCTACATTTAATTTACACCAAATTGTAAAGATATGCTCTGCACATAAGTAGGCTAACGTTTTTGTTCCTGACATGGGGCATATTAAGTTTGTATTTCTGCTTGCTTGTATTTTGTATTATCAGCTTTGGTCAGATTCTCATTCATAAACTTGGAAATTTTACATAATAAAATTAAAAAACAGTTGACCAAAATAGTATGCCACATAGGGTAGACCAGGTTCAGGTTAATATACTTTCAACATACTGTAGTTTATTCCTAAAAGAACCAAGAGTCTTTTTTGAATGGGCTTCCCTGGTGGCTCAGTTGGTAAAGAATCTGCCTGCAATATGGGAGCCCCAAGTTCAATCCCTGGGTCAGGAGGATCTTCCGGAGAAGGGAATGGCTATCCACTCCAGTATTCTTGCCTGGAGAATTCCACGGACAGAGGAGCCTGGCGAGCTACAGTCCACGGATTGCAGGGTCGGACAAGACTGAAGCGGCTGAGCATGCACATGCATGCACACAGGTCTATCCAATTGGAGGAGTATTTATTTTTTAACCATAAAACACTTTTCCTACTACCATCTATTGACTTTTTGTTTTAATTACACACTTCTGTATGAATAATCAGCTAAACAATGCCTCCAGTCTAACCTCAATGAAATCAACATACAAATTGGCCTCACTTCAACTTAAAGGTAAAAGTTGTTCCCCACATATCTATTTTCAGTTAAGAGGCTCAGATTCCCTTCTAGTCTTTGAACGTGAGAGGGAGGAGACAAACAAAGAAACTTGATTCTTATTAAGGTGGATCTATTTCTATAAATTAGAAATGTTGGAAATGAAACCTACATGCTAATTTAAACCTAGGCTCTTTGTACATGCTCCTGAAAGACCTTTAAACAGTTCCCGTAAAAACATTGGTGTCAGCCTATAGTCACTAAGTCCTCTACGGGACACCAAAACTCAGACCTTGAAGGAATAATGATCAGAAGAGAGCTCTCCAACCCTAACCTCTAACCCTATACCCCTTCTCCCACTATCCCCTCTGCTGCTGCTGCTGCTAAGTCGCTTCAGTCGTGTCCGACTCTGTGTGACCCCAGAGAGGGCAGCTTACCAGGCTCCCCCATCCCTGGGATTCTCCAGGCAAGAACACTGGAGTGGGTTGCCATTTCCTCCTCCAATGCATGAAAGTGAAAAGTGAAAGTGAAGTCGCCCAGTTGTGTCCGACTTGTAGCAACCCCATGGACTGCAGCCCACCAGGCTCCTCTGTCCATAGGATTTTTTAGGCAGGAGCACTGGAGTGGCTTGCCATTGACTATCCCCTCTGTGTGGTGGAAATTGAATACAAACTTATATCACCAACTTAAGATGAACTCCTCACCTTCTCATTTTACTTACTTATGTTTTAACATTTCTGACATCTTACAATCAATGGTCTCTTATAATCAATGATAGCCAAGTAGAAGTCCTGACATAATTGTCATTGCTTTTGTACCCATAACTTTGAATTTGGTTGACATTTTGGAAGGATAACTGGATAACTGCAGCTCTTCAATATTTGAGTCAACAAACTGTTAAAAGATAATTTGAGAAAGAAAGAATAATTCTGGCCGTTGTCTGAAAGCCTTCTTTTGATCTGGTGAGATCAAGCAATAACCAGCATTTGTAGAAATGGGCGTCTATGACTTGAAGGAAAATCCCAGAGAGAATAGTGGAGCACGCTTGTGCAGCAAAAGTAGCATTTTCATAGTACACACAGCAAAATTGTGTGTGGAGAAAATTTCTAAATCAAAAAACAATGAAAAGAGTCAATACTGTATGAAGTGGCATTAGGAATACCATACTCTAGTCATTTTGCTCATTTTTTTCTTTGTATATATGTGTGAGTGCAACATACGTGAAAGAGAGCTCTGTCTAAATAAGCTTAAATTAACTCCTGAAATAAAAATAAAATACAAATTTTAAGTTACAGCTCCCCCCAACTTCCTGCCATTTTAATTGGCAGTACTTTTCTTTCTTAATTATAGTGGCAAAGTCAGTTAAGTCTCATAATCAGTGTTATCTTGGATTTGATGATATGCATAGTTCTATTCTTTGTGGGGGGAAAAGAAAAGAGGGAGAGAGTGAATAAAGAGGGCAAGCTCAGAAGAGATATTTCTCTGTGACTCGGCTGATTTTTCCATCTCTTTCTGCTATGTAAGAGTCTAAAGCTGAAATTGGCCAATGGTTCAGTCTGAAGATAGCAGATTAGAAATTTACATGGGATTACAACAAGTGTACCAAACATCTTCAAAATAAGAAAATATAAGCAGGAAGCAAACCAATGTTATTTGTTTTATGACCTTTCAGTTGACCATCAACACTTGATGTTCCTGCAACTTTTTTCTTGGCAATTTGCAATTATACTCTGATGGACCTTTGATCAGGTGAGACTGTTTGTTTTTACTTCCACTTCTCATTTTTACAAAAATTGAAGCCAACCAGTGCCTCCTGTAAGAACTGAGTCAAGCTACTGACTGTTGAGAAATAACTGTAGTCCTCTGCTTCTGCCACTAGACAGTGTACTCTCTCTATATTCAAGGCACTAACAATGCTGTATTTCCTGAACTCTGAGAAACTGGCTGTCTAGTAGAAGAGGTATCCCTATAAATAACTAACAACTAAATGTAGATGCACTAGCCAATATTTACTACAGATCCTATCTGGGATGTACTCAGTGTTGTAAGTGTTTGTCTCCTCTGGATTTATTCCAAGAGTAAGAGAGAGAAGACTCCCAGGAGGAATATTACATTTTTATGGCTCACTATTTTTTCTTGGGAAACAAATGATCTAAATTGCAGATGAATTCATTGACTCTCCAAAGCATAGGCACTAGCTCCTCTGCTCCCACACAGGAATCCAAAAACAGAACCCTTTCTTGTCTTCTGGAAAGGTGAAACAATAGAAAGAGATACAGAGTTCCTTAAAGTTATTATTATTTGGCTGCACCAAGTGGCATGCGGGACCTTAGTTCCCCAACCAGGGATCGAACCAGTGTCCCCTGCTTTGGAAGTGCAGTATCTTAATCTTCTCTCACCAGGGAAGTCCATCCTTATAGCCATTTCTGAAGCAAACAATTGACACATATTCATAATAGAAGTACTGATAGGTATGATAGAAAGAACAAAGCTTTTGATGTCAGATCTGGGTTAGCACCAAAATTGTGTAATCTTGGGCTGATTACCAAACTCCTCTGAGCCCAGATTTTATAATCTACAGCATGGAAGGTTATAGCAGATAAATTAATCACCGACTTTTAGTAGAAGCTCAACAAATGCTCATTTCTGTGGAAGAGAGTGACTACTGTTATCCTTACTTTATAAATCACCTCTTAGAATGTGTGTTGTAAATAATGCTGCGGTGGATATTTTGGGGCACAGATCTTTGTCCAATTCTTCAATTTTTTCTTAAAATATATTCCTATCGGTGAAATCATGAGATCAAGGGTATAAACATTTTTAAAAGAACTTTTAACACCCAACCCACAAGAGCCTTATATCTTGTACTGAGTAGGAGAATACATCATGGGCATTACATTTACTTTTTCTTATTTAGTGGTATCTTTTATTTTATCTTTGCATTGATTAGCCTTTCTTGATTACTTATGCAATTAAACTTTATTTATTTATTATTTGTATCAATCACACTTTTTTATGAACTACTGATTTGTGATGATACGTTTTTCACTTGTTTTCAGGCATACTTGAGTCTGATTCTGAATCAACTATGTCTTTCATAGCTATAGCTTCTCAGTCTTGTGTCAGTGTCACATTGTTTTAATTAGCATAGCTTTACTCCAAGTTTGAATATGTTTTGAAAAGCCTTAAGACCACTGAGCTCAAATAAAGGCATCATGGGGTGCTGGGGGAAAAGCAAAAAAAGAATTACTGAGACCTAGACAGAGATAAATGTTGGGAAGCCTCAACAAACTTCCCAAAGGCTTGCACAAGCCTTGCAATGAGATTTGAGAAGCCCCTTAAAATCAATACAGAGATTAAAAAGATGTATAGGGAGGTAGTTTTATCTCTGCACCCTGATCAACCTCAGTGACCAGATGATAGGCGATAAGTGGGTCCCATCGCCCACGCATTCAGTTTTCCAAAGCAATTGTTCGTTTTTGTTGTTCAGTCGCTCAGTCGTGACTGACTCTTTGGGATGCCATGGACTGCAGCACGCCAGGCTTCCCAGTCCTTCACCATTGCCCAGAGCTTGCTCAAACTCACGTTCATTGAGGCAGTGATGCCATACAACCATCTCATCCTCTGTCATTCCCTTCTCCTCCTGCCTTCAATCTTTCCCAGCATTAGGGTGTTTTCTAATGAGTCAGCTCTTTGCTTCAGGTGCCCAAAGTATTGGAGCTTCAGCTTCAGCATCAGTCCTTCCAACGAACATTCAAGATTGATTTCCTTTAGGATTGACTGGTTTGATGTCCTTGCAGTCCAAGGGACTCTCAAGAGTCTTCTCCAACACCACAGTTCAAAAGCATCAATTCTTCGGCATTCAGCCTTCTTTATGGTCCAGCTCTCACATCCATACGTGACTACCGGAAAAACCATACCTTTGATATATGGAACTTTGTCAGCAAAGTACAAAGCGATGTTTTATTTGCCTGCAAATCACATCACAATCACTTTTTTGTTTGGAAGTTACCAATCACCTTCCATCATATAAGAGTGAAGACTACGTGCTGCTTACAAGGCACTGAATGACCTATCTATCCAGCCCTATCTCCCTTGAAGACCTCCCGGTTCTAATGACATAAGATCTGAATTATTTGGGTAACCATCCCCCTTCCTCCTGTTCTCCTGATTTTTTTTCCTGTGACAAATCCCCGTAGTCCTTTACGTTTCAGTTCAAATAGAATCTCCTTAATCAAGTCCTCCTGGCCTCTTTCAGCTGCTCGTTTTTAAGCTTTCTTCATCCTTCCATCACAGCTACAACTTTATTTTAAGGATATGTTTTCCTTGGGGGTGATAACCATGTTGTTTCATCTTTGAATCCTTGGTATCTAGCTTGGTTCCTGGCAAAGAATGAGTGAATTAATAAAAAGTTCTCAAATAAATAATGAGATGAAATTGGATCTTGGAAAGCCATGGAAGAGACATAGAGACTTTTTTTCCCCTTCTGGAGATACTCCAGAGTTAGAAACAAAATGCGTCTCAGCAAAAACTTTTTTTCAATATTAGTCTTTTGGGTTTTTTAATTTGTTTATCTGATAATGCCAGAAGGGTATACTCGAAGATTTTTCTCCATCCACCTTAGTAAGGGATGTGTAATGATTGTAAAGTTCTCTTTGTAGCAAGGAAGCACGTGGCTGGAGTAAATGTGGCTAATCCAGAGAAGAGGAGTGAACATCTCTGGAAAAGCCCAGCAATCATCCAAAGAGGAGAACTCTCACAAATCCACCCACTCATCAAAAACGCAAGTAGGACAAAAGCTATCAGCACCTTCTAACCACAAAACTAAATTATAAACTTCCGCTGCCAAGCCTCCCTTCAGATCTTGCTCTTTACTTCCGGCTTTTCCAGAATTTTCCGGCTTTTTCCACATGTCAATTTTGGTGCTAAACAATGAGGCACAGCTTAAGGCAGGAGCTGGACAAAAACCCCCACTGGCCTCAAAGTCCAGTGCTTCTGGGGACAGTCCTTGGGAAGTGGGCTAGACAGGAAGCAGAGCTACCCCTCACTTTCACAAGTTGTAATAGCCTTGCAGATCGTGTCTGTGGTCAATGACTGGCCAGAACTGGCCAGCCTCCAGCCGGCTTGTTTAGACTACTTGATGAGTTGACACAAGCAACGACTCTTTCCAGTGCTATTAGTGTCTGAACATTAACAAGCAACAGCGTTCAGTGAGACTATTAAAGAGAAAAGGCATTTTAATCTTTGTTTTGGAAGTGAGCCCTCCAAACAAACCCGTGGTGAGGAAACCCTTGTGAGCCCACGGCTGGATGGCAGCGGCAGTTGACAGGGGACAGGCTGAATCATTGCTGTCCAAGGATTCTCTTCTCAGGGACCAGGAAGAAGGGAGGGGACAGCCCCAGTCCACCACCAGGAGAGAAAGAAAATGCTAAATACACCATATAATGAATTTTCAGCACTCTGTCAGCAATACTATACATTTAAATTCCAAGCCAATGTCTCACAAAGGAGTCCCTTACCTTTTCTAACTGCAAAATAAACAAACCTCCAGGAGAGAGGGTTTCTCACCTTACAAAGGAACCCTTGCAATTTAGAGACTGCCAGAATGGTATTTAGAATTATGGTTCTGGAAACTTGTGGCTCCCAGATGTGTCACTCTGTCAGTGACCATCTCAGCTAAAGGTGTAGAGAGGGTGGCAAGAATGGGACACATGAGGCTGTATCTGTCTCAAGAATGGGCGTTCCAAGCCAAAACAAAGGCAGATGGTTCATGCACAAAGGAGAAATGTGTGCTGATCTTTGCTTTTTTTTTTCTTGTCCTTTTGTCAGCAAACCTAAAAACAGATAATCATAAAACTTAGAGTTTGAAGGGAACTTAGAGGTCTTCTGATCTAAGATCAGTCTGTTTTTGCATATTATTAAGCTGGAGAGTTCAGCTAATGAGGGCTCTAACAATGGTTTTCATCATAGAGTAATAACCATTTAATTTCCTCCCTGGAGACTTACAAAACTAAAAAGAGAAAAGTGGAATCTTTCTGCATCCATGAGTATAAATCAAAAATGATTGGTAAGATCTATGAAACTTCTACTGAGTTTATAGAGTGTGCATCAATGTTTGTTTTTAATCATTCTTATGCAGAATTTTCCAAACAGCAAGAAATTATTGACTGTTCCACAAAATCTGTTTTCTTCCAACCATTCTGTTAACTGAGTCCATTGATTCCGTTTATATAACAGGGGCTAAAATGAAAAACAAAGAATTTTACCCTCAGCCTCTCTTTCACATTTAATCAAAGTGTTTGAAAATGAGAGAGAGTGAGAAATATATAAAACCATCATATAATATTCAAGCTGAAGAAGACAAAAAATTGGACCTATCCATGCTTTCATCCAGGATTTCCCAGATGGTGCTATTGGTAAAGAATCCACTTGCCAATGCAGGAGACACAAGAGACATGAATTTATTCCCTGGGTCAGGAAGATCCCCTGAAGAAGGAAATGACAACCCACTCCAGTATTCTTACCTGGGAAATCTCATGGACAGATGATTCTGGCAGGCTATAGTCCATGGGGACACAAGTAAGTGTGTGCACTCACACACACACTCTTTCATCCTTCTCCTCCATCACTGAGGAAAGTATAAACACTGGATTGTGAGAGCCCACTCAAATAGTAATCTTGGAGAACAGAAAAAGGAAAGAATGGTTACAGCCTCAGTTACATTAGCGCACCTGCAAGCCTGTTGCAATTATTTCTCTGATGATGTTAGAAATGATGAAATAAGGTCTGGTACCCATGTTCAATATGAGGTGTAGATGCTGATGATGACCTAAGGTTGTCAGAAAAACAACTTCAGCTGCCTTTCGCCTCATTTATCTGTTTCTTTCATGCATACTATGTATTTTAGAAAAATAAAATTTTTCTAATTGCAAACTTGGAAGTAGAACTTTTAACCACCAGCCTCCTATTCAATTACATATGTTTTTCACTGTGGTCAGCTGGATAATGTTGTTACAGTTGTTCACTTGCTAAATTGTATCTGACTCTTTACGACTCCATGGACTGCAACATGCCAGGCTTTTCTGCCCTTCACCATCTCCTGGAGTTTACTCAGATTCATGTCCATTGTGTCGGTGATGAGAGCTAACCATCCAGGTCCCGATTCCTAGAAATTATGAGAGGTACTTTGTATGATAAAAGCAACTTTGCAGATCTAAGTTCAGGTTCTTGAGATGGGTGCCTATCCTGGATCGTCTTGGTGGGTTCTAAATGCAATCGCAGGTATACTTCTAAGGGGGAGACTTGGTGATATTCATAGAGACAGGAGGAAAAGATAATGTGACCACTGACACCAAAGTCTACACTGTTGAATTTGAAGATGGAGGAATGGGGCATGAGTCAAGGAAAGCAAAGGGTGCAATTCTAGAAACTGGAAAAAGCAAGCAAACGGCAGTCCTGGTGACATGGTTTCTATTCAGTAAAGCCATGTTGGACTTCTCAGCCTCCAGAACTGAAAGAGAATAAATTTCTCTTATTGTAGGTCACTGAGTTTGTTGCAATGTGTTACAGCAGCCACAGGGAACTAATACAATCAACTTTTCTTTAAAGGGCTTTGTAGTTCAGTTCAGTTCAGTTCAGTTTAGTCGCTCAGTCATGTCCGACTCTTTGCGACCCCATGAATCGCAGCACGCCAGGCCTCCCTGCCCATCACCAACTCCTGGAGTTCACCCAAACTCAGGTCCATCGAGTCGGTGATGCCATCCAGCCATCTCATCCNGCCACTGTTTTCACTGTTTCCCCATCTATTTGCCATGAAGTGATTGGACCAGATGCCATGATCTTCATTTTCTGAATGTTGAGCTTTAAGCCAACTTTTTCACTCTCCTCTTTCACTTTCATCAAGAGGCTTTTTAGTTCCTCTTCACTTTCTGCCATAAGGGTGGTGTCATTTTCGTATCTGAGGTTATTGATATTTCTCCTGGCAATCTTGATTCCAGCTTGTGCTTCTTCCAGCAGTAAATCACTCACAAAATCAACATTTTTCCCCCTTAGAATTATAGCTGATATATATAGGAAACCTGGCTGTCTACGAAGTTTCATAATGCATACACCACATTAAATTGAAACACTGCCCCTTTTAAATCAGTCATCTTTGGAATGACACTTTAGCTGAACTTTTTTGGCTTGCAATGTATAGCTTGTATAACTCAAATATTATGTATTTCTAAAATTAGTATATTTTGAGATAATTTTTATTTAACCCTTCATTTCTAGTACTCAACAGTTAAATATTCCAACTTGGGCTTTTTGTTCTTTTAAAACAAATTGTCCTTTCCAAAATAGGTTATTTTTCCCCCTTCTGAGAAATTAAATGAAGTAATAATGGCTGTCTATGTTGAAGTGTTTGTCCTTTAAGTGATTTTTAAAAATTTCTGAGATGATCACATTCTAAACATCTGAAATGGCATAGGACCATTAAAGGTATGACTAGTAAGGGAGTGACTCTCGAGGGAAGAATTGTAGAGAGTTGACACCAATGATCTACATATGGATTAGCCAAAACAAATGTTCATTTGGATTTTTCTGTAAGATGTTATGGAAAAATCTGAACGACCTTCTTGGCCAACCCGATACTTCATTACCAAGCCTGTTTTTGCACAGAAATCCTCTCCCTCCTGGCACACTAGTATTTAGCTACAACACCTTTGTGAAAATACTTCCACTAACTGTCAGACTTTTATTTTATGTGATCTCAGTTTATCCAGTACATGTTAATTAGTCCCTGGCAATATTCTATATGAGGCTTCCCTGGTGGCTCAATGGTAAAGAATCTGCCTGCCAATACAGGAGATGCAGGTTCAATCCCTGGTTTGGGAAGATCCCCTGAAAAAGGAAATGGTATCCCACTCCAGTATTCTTGCTTGGGAGATCCCATGGACCCATGGACAGAGGAACCTGGCAAGCTACAGTCCATGGCGTAACAAGAGAGTTGGACATGACTTAGTCATGTCCAGCAACAACAATTACAAATGTGGATAACAGGGAGATAGTGTTAAAAGAAGACTGAAGTCTTCGCCCTCGTGGAGCTTATATTCTCATCCAGAATCAAATTTAAAGTCTTTATCACCAATCTTTAGCAAACATCCAATGTTATGAATTTCTCTTTTCTTTCTATCCAAGGACATACCAGCTTCTAAATAAATCAGTAAAAGAAGTCACGCTGTCTACCTACAAAGGGTTACAGAATTTATGAAGTTTGGAATCTCATGTAGAGAACATACTCATTCCTTATTGGATTTACAATTATTCTCTTAACTTCTCTACCCCATAGCCACCCAGCTACCAATAGATCTTAACAATTATCGACCAAATAATCCTTCAGCTGAGTGCACTTTGCAACCCAAGGAGGAGTCAGAAAGAAAAAAAAAAAAGGGAAAACAAAGAAAACATTTGGGGAAAAAAAGAAAAAACAAAAACCNCTTTGCAACCCAAGGAGGAGTCAGAAAGAAAAAAAAAAGGGGGGAAAAAAAAAAACAAAGAAAACATTTGGGGAAAAAAAGAAAAAACAAAAACCCAGGGAGTCAACTCTTGGGAGTATGAGTGAATGTGCTGGCTAGGAGTTCATGAGGACAAGCCTAAGAGATTTAAAGGCAAAGAAGACCAGAAATGAGAGATCGTCTCTCCTATGATTTGCTACAGAATGTTGTCATCAGTCAGTGGTAACGAGAGACATTAACCAGATAACTACTTTGCAGGAGACACTGTGCTGTACACTGGAACTGAGATGAAGATCCCCCATGTTCAAGTTGCTCACAGACCATGAATTTAATCAGTACCTGCACGATAGTATTGTTTCTCTTAATTACCATAACTCAAGAGGGTAATTAATGAGAAGATCACACAAATGTGTCTCTTTATGGTTGGTGGATTGCAGTAAGGCCCAAATTAGTCCGAATGTCAGCTGGTTATTAATCCTACTTTTATATGATTTGTTGTTTTTTGCCTTGGTGAAAAGTACTGCTCAGAACCAACCATCATCTATTTTTTTCTTCAGTGTTCATTGTGTAGTTTTTACAGGTGAACGTGAAATGGTGGTGGACAGAGAAGCGTGGGTTTTAGGAGTCAAAGTATCTCTGTTACAATCCCAGCCCTGTTACCTGCTAACTGTGTGATTTCATATAGATTTCTTAATTTCTATCTTCATCTGTAGAGTTGGAGAAAATATCCATTCATAAAGTTTTTTAAAAAAGAATGAAATGAGATAACGCATAAGGAATATATCAAACAAAAGCCAGGCACCATTGCCCTAGGTGGAGAGAGGGGTCACCACCATGAACAGGAATTTTTTTAGAGAGCACTGACATTCAGCTGATGGGCACTGGCTCTGCTAGAGTTGTTGTTTATACCTGAGGTCCATTTTGATTGGTAGTGTTTGCATTAGCCTGAGGAGATCAGTCCTGGGTGTTCATTGGAAGGACTGATGTTGAAGCTGAAACTCCAATACTTTGGTCACCTGATGCGAAGAGCTGACTCATTGGAAAAGACCCTGATGCTGGGAAAGGCAGAGGGCGGGAGGAGAAGGGGATGGCAGGTTGAGATGGTTGGATGGCATCACCAACTCAATGGACATGGGTTTGGGTGGACTCTGGGAGTTGGTGATGGACAGGGAGGCCTGGCATGCTGTGGTTCATGGGGTCGCAAAGAGTCAGACACGACTGAGCAACTGAACTGAACTGACTATAAAATATTCTAAAATTCACTCTTGCCTTGCAGGAAGCTCTTTCTAGGATAAAACTACTTGTTGGTCTGCTGGCTCTAGAGCAGTTGAAACAACCTTATAGAAGTCAATGCTCCCTTCTTATAATAATGCCCTTTATTATTTTAAGTAAAATTTGTAAACAATACAACCTACCTACAGTGCAACATGTTTTATATAAAGGAGAGCTAAGACAAAGTAATTGATGAGAAAAATCATATGTGTCTCAATATGTAAATCAGTTCAGTCAGTTCAGTCGCTCAGTCATGTCCGACTCTTTTCGACCCCATGAATTGCAGCATGCCAGGCCTTCCTGTCCGTCACCATCTCCTGGAGTTCACTCAGACTCACGTCCATCGAGTTGGTGATGGCATCCAGCCATCCCATCCTGGGTCGTCCCCTTCTCCTCCTGCCCCCAATCCCTCCCAGCATCAGAGTCTTTTCCAATGAGTCAACTCTTCGCATGAGGTGGCCAAGGTCCTGGAGCTTCAGCTTTAGCATCATTCCTTCCAAAGAAATCCCAGGGTTGATCTCCTTCAGAATGGACTGGTTGGATCTCCTTGCAGTCCAAGGGACTCGCAAGAGTCTTCTCCAACACCACAGTTTAAACGCATCAATTCTTCGGCGCTCAGCCTTCTTCACAGTCCAACTCTCACATCCATACATGACCACAGGACAAACCATAGCCTTGACTATACATGGTCATTAATACACTGAAAAATATAATAATAAAGTGGCTATATGCTTGCACTTCTTTATAGTGAATAAGGCTGGCATTAAGAAGTCATTCTGGGGGTATTCCTTGGCAGTCCAGTGTTTAGAACTTGGTACTTTCACTGCGGGGACTGGGGTCAATCCCTAGTTAGGGAACTAGGATTCACAAACAGTGTGGTGTGGTTAAAAAAAAAAAAAAAGTCATTCTGTATAGGAACTATAGAAAAATTAAGGAGTAAAAGTACAAATGGATATTGAATAAAAACTAGTATTAAGGTAAATAATAACTATATATATTTGCAAATAATGATAAAAATAAAATTAATCTTAAGTAAAGGGAAATGTCAAGAAGAAATACAGGGTCAAAGTGCAGAAAGTGAAGTCCAATACTTTTTCAAAATGAGCTGGGTTCTGTTTGTAACTGTAATATCTAAATGACTTCAAATTTATGACATGGATTAGGATAAAAACAAAATATTAAAAGAAAATTCTATCTCCTATCTTACCAGACATGTATTTCGTCTCTAGGGTTTTGAAAGTCCTTTGAGGTTGTAATTTTTGATGGATAATGAGGAATAGAAGATTTGGGAAAGGGAACTAGTAGTTCAAGAGCTTGTTGAGTTGTGTGGTGGTACATGCTTGGGGACAAGTCAGAGTCAGACTGAAAAACAGCAACCCCCCCAAAATTAGCAAGTAAATACTTTCAAAACAGATTTTTTCAAAACAGATTTCTTATATTGCCTTCAAATTTTTGAATATGAAATATTACAACCAAGCCTTTGTTTTTAAATGGGCCTCAATCTGATCTCTGTGTTTTGTGTGTCTCTGTTCATATAATATTTGAATGTTAAATTCATTAAAATACATCTCAGATGTCTTTTACTATGAATTTTGGTGACATCTATAGATGTAGACTGAAACGTTTATTTTGCAGACTGTTGAAGACCTTGAACCGCATGGCAGCTGGTAGCACACCTCTTAAAATGGCGAATAGCTCTTACTAACCTTTTAAATCAAAGAAAAGAGCATTCTTCCTTTGATTTGCATGATCTGTTGCTCTCCTGGAAAGTCGGTGTTTATTAAAGCTCTTTAAAAATTCTGTATGTAAAGTAGCTTTAGGTTTCAGCCTCAGATAATTGTAAAAAATTTCTCATTGATATGACTATTTGCTGGGATATTTGAAAGTTGTACAAAGCTCAGCGTCTTAATTGAACAGACTGTCTCCTGCCCTGGGAGACCTCTAGCATGCCTGCTCTGTCAACTGCTAGAAGTATATCCCAATCGTCCTGAAAACAAAAATAACCCCACAGATTTCCAAAATGCCCTCTAGGGGGTGGTACCACCTCTGTTGAGAATCAATAATCCAAATCTGTGAACTTGAAACTATTAGGATGGCCATTCTCATCTAGCCTGGGAATACATCCTTTCTCCTTTGTGTCTGTGTTGCATGATACAGGCAATTCTATGTGAGATTTCCAGTTTTAATGAGAAAAGAATTATAGGATAATTGAAATATTTCTAAAGGTAACGCCTGGCTATAAGTTTAATTTGATTGGACCCTGATTTTAATCTATCTGCTTAACACGCAAGATGTGATCTAGTGAGGGAGATGCTTTATGAGTTATAGATCTGGGCCTTCCTAGAGGTGGCTGAGAGCTGCAGATCTCTTGAGCCCAGGATTTGCCTTTTTTGTCTCTTCATCAGCTAGGACAATGCCTGGCCCATAGCAGCTGCCACTGTTTGTTTCTGTTGGGTCAGTGTTGAATGTGGCATGAGACACACCTGTTACAATGCAAGGAAGAGGAAGGAGGGACAGTGTCAGAGCTTGGCATCATACTCATCCACTAGGGAGGATGGTCTTTTGTGGAACTGGTACCTGAGGGGCATACCACGCAAGTTTTAATCCTGGAGCTTGTGAGCCCAGGGGCTGTGTAAGCTGAGTGGGAAGGGAGAGGAGTTATATGGGGTTCTAAAGGCTGGGGTAAAGGGCAGAGTAACCAAGTGTCTTGGGACAGCACCTGGGCAAGCAGGAACCAGGTTGTGCATCACTGGTTCCCAGCCCCAGGGCTGGGCTGAACTCCTGGGGTGAGGCTCTCGGTCCTCCTGAGAGGACCTTCGGGCACACAGTACGGCACAGGGGCTCTGGCATCAGCTTAGATGTTAGGATCATGGCCCAGGTCTCAGGGAGCTCAGAGGAAGTAAGCAAGGCGACAGGCTGGACATTTCGGGTCAGAGTCAAAGGAAGAGGCCCCGTGCGATGGCCTGAAGGGAAGTGTGCAGGCTAGGGATGGGATGATGTGTGCTGGGGGCACTTGGACCACCACGGGCCGTGGTCTCAAGTCTCAGGTATGGCTGATAGTGAACGGGAGTTTGGGAGCCGTGTGGTGGGATGGAGTCTGCCATGGGGCCCTGTGGGTGGGAGTGTGGCATGTTGAGATGCTTCCCAGTGAAAGAGAACCTGAGTGTTTTCTGGAAAGTAGGGTCAGGCTGGTCTCGGCTTTGAAGGACTGGATGAGGCAGAAGGAAGGGAAACTAGCTGAGTGGGTGGTACAAGTGAGCTGAGGTAGGCAGCATCATTTTTCAAGTATAAATTTGAATTAGGTGATGTATTTTGACCTATAATATGCTGTGAGGTTCTTGAATTATGGTTAGTTTTAACTGTATAAGTAAATCACGGGGACTTACTAAGAAAGGCTTAATTCTTAGTTGCCCCAACCAGAGGGCAAGCAGACCAAAATTTCCAGGTTAATTTTCAGTAACTAAAATGCTGGGGAAAGGTCTAAAGTCTTCCAGATGGAATGTAACTTGAAGTGGGAAGCAGGAAGGAGGGAGCAGTGTGTGCCATTTCTCACCTTGACTTTACATCTGTTATTACTTTCTTATTTCCCTGAAATACTAGGCTTGTCTCCACAAAAAACAATCCCTTCTTCATACACACTAGGCTCCTCCCGCCTACCCTCCCATAACAAAAAGAAGGCAGTAATATAAATGTGAGGCTTTTTTGTTTCTAAACCTATCAATAGGATTGATTTTATTTGAGCATCAGTTAACTTATATTTCAATATTATTTT
This sequence comes from Redunca redunca, assembly GCA_006410935.1. Classification (NCBI taxonomy): domain Eukaryota; kingdom Metazoa; phylum Chordata; class Mammalia; order Artiodactyla; family Bovidae; genus Redunca; species Redunca redunca. The sequence goes on along the minus strand of SJYQ01093863.1, from coordinate 903,525 downwards.
ATCCTCAAGCAAGTAGTGACTGCTTATGTAGAAACAAATATCACACCACTGTTTAATGAAAGGGGTGTGAGGACAGCATATTTTACTATAAAGAGGAATCTCGACATTAACAATTTTCATGTTATTGAAATCTCAAAATTTTTTAGCCGCATGGCCTCATATTATGGATTCTTGGTCCTCATTACTCCCAGGATGGATCCACTGGGAATGTCAAGTAGTTATTTGAACCTAACATTTTGTATAGATGAAAACAAAGAATCAAAGAGAATTGTTTAAAACAACAGAGAGCAGATTAAGTAGAAGAAATTTAAGCCATTATATCAGCCTCAAGGTCTAGTAAGCTGTATTGATTTAAGAAGAATATCTTGTCAGTTTTGTTGGTCCATTCATGCATTAGATTAGAAGCAGAGAATTTAAATTCTGGGACGTTTACAAAGCAAAGAGGAGGTTTTTCACAGTCATCCTTCATGGTCATCAAGTAGCTGTGGACAGAGATCTATGAGAAGATGCTGTGAGCCTAATAAAATAGCTGCTAAAGGCCAGATCTGTTCACCTGGATGATAACTAGTGAAACATTGTTGCCACACTGTCAGTATCAGTTCTTGCTGTTTCCCAAGATCCTCTTCTCACAGTTTAAAGTTAGGTTAACCTACGGGAGCAAGTAAGCCTTCCGCACTTAATAAGAACCATGGTTGGAAATACAGTGAAAAGATCCTAACCATGTTGGATAAATTAAGCCTATCATTGCTATTTTGCAAATAGGCTGCATTCTCTTCTCCTTACCTAGAACACCCTCTCCACACCCTCCAATGATCTAAACACCATGCCTCAAGGCCTGGGGAAAGTCATTCATCATCCTGGACCCTGACCTTCACTGAAGCCCCCTACAGTCCTGAGAGTCTCAACTGTATATTTCAAGCTGCCTTTCTCTGGGTTTTTCTTTTTTTCTTTCTATTTCTTCTTCTTTTTTTAATGCATGCTATTGCTTTCAGTGTTAATCTTGCCTCCTCCACCAGAACGCTTCACTTATCCCCTTAAGGCAGGTTTCACATAGTAAGCATCTTTTGCCTTCTGGTACAGAAATGAGTTACTATTTTTGGCAAAATGAGTTGAAGATTTACAAAGCACTTTCCTATATATTCTCCTTTAATCCTCATGTTAGTTCAGTGAGATGATACTATCATTATCCTCATTTTATACATAAGGAAACAGACTCACACAGGTCAAATTATTTACCTGGGATCACACCCTCAGGGAATGCTGGGGCTAGAGTTGAGCTCAGTATTCTGGATTCTAAATCCTTGGCAATTTCCACTCTGTAGTGGAAATTTCTTCTCATATAATAATTCTGTTATATAAAGGTGAGGGCATGTTTATGATTGTTGTGGTTTACAAGATAGAATTTAGTTTGAGAAAATTCAAATATTTTAAAGGTTCATTCATGCTTATAAAAACTTTAAATTCATCAATATTGTGGTAAAAGATTGATGTGAATTTCATTTCCATAATTGCCTGGAACCATGTAGTTTTATACTTATATGTACATACAGACTGTAATGTTCAGTTGTCTTTCCTTTTTTTTTTAACTAAGTAATTTAATTTTGAAATTAAAGATTTCATACAGTTGATAACCTTCACTAATTTAACCCGTTTCCAAATCTCCTTATACCTGGTAATCTCCATTCTGTTCTCTGTATCTATTAGTTCGTTTTATTTTTTGTTTGTTTTATTTTTTAGATTCCACATATCAGTGAGATCATATCAGTTCAGTTCAGTTCAATTGTTCAGTGTGACCCCATGAACTGAAGCACTGGTATTATTTCTCTATCTCCACTTGACTCAGTGGAAACAGTGACAGACTTTATTTTTTGGGCCCCAAAATCACTGCAGATGATGACTGCAGCCATGAAATTAAAAGACGCTTGCTCCTTGGAAGAAAACTATGACCAACCTAGACAGCATATTAAAAAGCAGAGACATTACTTTGCCGACAAAGGTCCATCTAGACAAAGGTCCATCTAGTCAAATCTATGGGTTTTCCAGTGGTCATGTATGGATGTGAGAGTTGGACTGCGTAGAAAGCTGAGCACCAAAGAATTAATGCTTTTGATCTGTTGGTTCTGCAGAAGACTCTTCAGAGTCCCTTGGACTTCAAGGAGATCCAACTAGTCCATCCTAAAGGAAATCAGTCCTGAATATTCATTGGAAGGACTGATGTTGAAGCTGAAACTCCAATACTTTGGCCACCTGATGTGAAGAGCTGACTCATTTGAAAAGACCCCGATGCTGGGAAAGATTGAGTGCAGGAGGAGAAGTGGACGACAGAGGATGGGATGGTTGGATGGCATCACTGACTCAATGAACATGAGTTTGAGTAACTTCTGGGAGTTGGTGATGGACAGGGAGGCCTGACGTGTTAGTCCGTGGGGTCGCAGAGTCGGAACATGACTGAGCAACTGAACTGAACTGAACTGAACCACTTGACTCAGTTTGCTTAATGTAATACTGTCAAGGTTCATCCATATTGTCACAAATGGCAGGACTTCATTCTTCTTCATGACTGAGTAGCATTCCATTGGATAGCTTTATCCATTCCTCCATTGATGAGACACACGTTGTTTCCATATCTTGGCTATTATAAATAAGCCACAATGAACATAGAGATGCATGTGTCTTTTCAAATTAGTGTTTTTGTGTCCTTCAGATGGGCTTGTGCTCTGTCATGTCCAGCTCTTTGGGACCCCATGGTCCTCTGTCCATGAAATTGTCCAGGCAAGAATACCGGTGTGCTTCTCCAGGGTTTCTTCCCAACCCAGGGAATGAACCCAAGTGTTTTGTGTCTCATGCATTGGCAGGCAAATTCTTTACCACCAGAAATCTAATAGCTGTGTAATACGGTAGTTCCATTCTTAACTTTTTGGAGGAATCGTCAAACTGTTTTTCCATAGTGACTGAACCAATTTATAGTCCCACAAACTGTGTACAAGGGTTCTTCTTTTCCTCCACATTCTTGCCAATATTTATTACTCCTTGTTTTTTTCGGTAATAGCCATTCTAACAAGTATAAGGGGACATCTCTTTTGATTTGCATTTTTGTAATAATTAGTGATGTTGAGCATCTTTTCATGTGCCCATTGGCTATACACATGTCTTCTTCGGAAAAATAATGGTTTAGATCCTCCGTCCATTTTTTTTAAAGTTTTTTTTTTAATAAACTTTAAAAAAATATTTATTTGGCTGGTCTGGGTCCTCATTGCTGTGTGTGGGTTTTCTCTAGTTGTAGCAGGAGGGAGCTACTCTGCATTTGCAGGGCACAGGTTTCTCACTGTGGTGGTTTCTCTTGTTGCTGAACATGAACTCTAGGGGCCATGGACTTCAGTAGTTACAGCACATGGACTCAGTAGTTGTGGCTCCTAGGCGCTGGAGCACGGGCTCAGTGTTGGTGGCACACAGGCTTAACTGCTCCATGGCAAGTGGGGTCTTCCTGGACCAGATATTCTACCCCTGTCTCCTGCACTGGCAGATGGATTCTTTATCACTGAGCCACCAGGGAAGCCCCATATTTAGTTCTTTCAGTTCCATCACTCGGTCATGTCTGACTCTTTGCGACCTTGAATTGCAGCACACCAGGCCTCCCTGTCCATCGCCAACTCCCGGAGTTCACCCAAACCCATGTCCATTGAATCGGTGATGCCATCCAGCCATCTCATCCTCTGTCGTCCCCTTTTCCTCCTGCCCCCAATCCCTCCCAGCATCAGGGTCTTTTCCAATGAGTCAACTCTTCGCATGAGGTGGCCAAAATACTGGAGTTTCAGCTTTAGCATCATTCCTTCCAAAGAACACCCAGGACCAATCTCCTTTACAATGGACTGGTTGGATCTCCTTGCAGTCCAAGAATCTCAAGAGTCTTCTCCAATACCACAGTTCAAAAGCATCAATTCTTTGGTGCTCAGCTTTCTTCACAGTCCAACTCTCACATCCATATATGACCACAGGAAAAACCATAGCCTTGACTAGATGGACCTTTGTTGACAAAGTAATGTCTCTGCTTTTCAATATGCTATCTAGGTTGGTCAAAACTTTCCTTCCAAGGAGTAAGCATCTTTTAATTTCATGGCTGCAATCACCATCTGCAGTGATTTTGGAGCCCAAAGAAATAAAGTCTGCCACTGTTTCCACTGTTTCCCCATCTATTTGCCATGAAGTGATGGGACCAGATGCCATGATCTTAGTTTTCTGAATGTTGAGCTTTAAGCCAGCTTTGTCACTCTCCTCTTTCATTTTCATCAAGAGGCTTTTTAGTTCCTCTTCACTTTCTGCCATAAGGGTGGTATCATCTGCATATCTGAGGTTATTGATATTTCTCCTTGCATTCTTGATGCCAGCTTGTGCTTCTTCCAGCCCAGCGTTTCTCATGATGTTCTCTGCATATAAGTTATATAAACAGGGTGACAATATACAGCCTTGACATATTCCTTTTCCTATTTGGAACCAGTCTGTTGTTCTATGTCCAGTTCTAACTGTTACTTCCTGACCTGCATATAGATTTCTCAAGAGGCAGGTCAGGTGGTCTGGTATTCCCACCTGTTGAAGAATTTTCCACAGTTGATTGTGATCCACACAGTCAAAGGCTTTGGCATAGTCAATAAAGCAGAAATAGATGTTTTTCTGGAACTCTCTTGCTTTTTTGATGGTCCAGCAGATGTTGGCAATTTGATCTCTGGTTCCTCTGCCTTTTCTAAAACCAGCTTGAACATCTGGAAGTTCACGGTTCACATATTGCTGAAGCCTGGCTTGGAGAATTTTGAGCATTACTTTACTAGCATGTGAGATGAGTGCAATTTTGCGGTAGTTGGAGCAATCTTTGGCATTGCCTTTCTTTGGGATTGGAATGAAAACAGGCCTTTTCCAGTCCTGTGGCCACTGCAGAGTTTTCCAAATTTGCTGGCATATTGAGTGCAGCACTTTCACAGAATCATCTTCCAGTTCTTTATTCAACCTTAAATTTCTTTTTTAAGTATGGTGTGAGGCAGGGATTCAATTTATTTTTCCATTTGGAAGACTAACTGTCCCACACTATTTGATGAGTAATCCATCATTTTCATTGACCTTCAGTACCATTTCTACACTCATTAAGTTCATGTAGGTTTTTGATTCTGGACTTTTCATTTGAATCCATTAGTTTGTCTATCTTTGTGCTAATAACTTTATAGCTCCTTAATATTTTAGGGAAAATTCCTTACTCTTCAAAACCATTGTGATTCTTCTTGGCTCTTTGTTCTTCTAGGCTGTTAACCAGTTTAATAAGTTTCACAAAAAATCCTTTCGTATGTTGATTATAATTGCATTGAATTTATATGGATCCTATACCCATATTAGAGAAAACTCAGAAACAATAAAATCTCTATAACCCTAATACCATCATTCATGGATACATACATAGTCATACATGTGTTTATTGTGTATTTCCAACTAGAAAGTTTCCTCCCTGAGAACAGGAAGGATGCGTAGCTTGTATCACTACGTACTGGTACCTGGAAAAGTGCCCACCACACAGCCGATACTCGGTATTTTAAAAAATAAATAAGCAAACATAGGTACATTTTCTTATCATCTTTTTTCATCACTGCATTTTTAAGTAGTTTTAAACCTTTAACAGAGGGGCTGGGTTTTTTTTTCCCCATGTAGATCTGTGAAGAGTAAGACGTTATTCTAAGAAGACATTTCCCATAATGTGTTGCACAGATATTAGACTTGCAGGATGCTGTGGGAAATGAGAGCTCAGTGGGCAAACATGTTTGAGAAATGCCCCATGTGATACTTGTCTCTTAGAGTCACCGTGTATATTAGAGTATTAATTGTTCTAAGAAGTTTTATAGTCTACAGCTAGCTTAATTTTTTTTCAGAAATGATCTGCTCCCCCGACCCCCTTTAAAAGTACCAAACCCCCTGTGATACCAAACACAGATGCTATTCTAAGAAACAAATATACTATATCTGGGAACATGTAGAATTGTAGAATTGGAAAATATTAGAAAATGTAAAATGATTTAAATATCTTCTCCTATATAATCACACGTTTACTGTAGTAATGTTATATGCCATAGAAAAGGTTAGTTAATGGGACTGACACATCCCTTCAGAAATCTTCAACTTTAATAACTTTTCCCCTGCTGCTGCTGCTAAGTCGCTCAGTCGTGTCCGACTCTATGCGACCCCATAGACAGCAGCCCACCAGGCTTTCCCCTGCTAGTATTTGATAAAGTGGAAATGATGAGTTTCTGTAAACTTCCAAATTTTTGCTAGTTCACAGAAGGAAAATGTAGTCAGAGAAATAAATTTTAAAATAGCAATTTCATTAATTTTGCTGCTGAAAGAGAATAAACTTGTAAAAGCTGTCTTGTATTTGCATGTCTGTGTATTAGGCTGGCGTGGCAGCCAAGCAACCTCTGTGCTATAGTCCTTTTTTGTTACTCTGATTATTTGGTTCCCAGAGGAGGAAAGTTATTTAAATAATTGAATATTATATACTGTGACCACCATAATTTCCAGATTTTACTGACAGGCAGTATTTCCTATCCTGGACCAAACACTAAATTTATAAAATTTCTTCTAATTTTATAATCATCCTGCAATTGATTTTACATTGAATAACTATAGTTTGCCAGGACTTCCCTGAGAGTCAGTGAGGGCACTGTTCTTACATCAAGATAGTAGACACAAACTAGGACTGTCCCCAGCAAGTCAGGCACACAGTTATTCTAATTACATAAGACTCATTTCAAATGACTCCTTTGGTGCATGATAACTGATTGTAACTATCTTATTTTTGAAGGCTTTAAAACATATATATTTTATTAGAATTGATGGAGTCGTTTAAAAAATTACCCATAATTTTATGATTCCATCATAAAATCAAGATTGTGAGGGAGTTGTTAAGTGTTAAATATCAGTCGTACCAGGCATTAGAAAATATAGGATCTCTTTTTATAAAGCATCATAACAGGGAACTCCAAGACCCAGAATAAAGACAAAGCCAGTGTGTTTCTTTTTGTTTTCAGGTCTTTTAAAATAAAATTTATATATCATAGCTTTGAAAAATGCCCTGGATATGTCAGCTACCCTGGAGGTGACTGCATTGGAATTGGTAACCCATCTTCCACTTCTGGTTTGGGGAGGAGGGTGTGGCGCTTTCCAACGGGAGACCTTAAAGATAAAGCAGTGGTGGCATTTTCACATTTTTTCAAATGATAAAGTAAGATTTCTTATGCTACTTAGAATTATTAATTTATCTTTTGGGGACCTCTTTTCAACATCTCCTTAGAAGATAGTAACAAAAATAATTCCCCAGATTGTGTTTTATGAGTCATCTTCTTGCTGTAGATGACAGATCTAGTTGGTCTGTAACGATAGCCTGGGAGTGCTTAAATTGAAGTCTTAGGTATACATAATACAATTATAAGCATAGCCAGGTACAGATATAGATACACATGTTATAGATACACAGATATCCATCCTACTTCCGAGGAGTTTCCCAGGAGGACAGTTTGCTTCTTTCAAAAGTAAGTTAATCAGGTGTTAGGCCTTAGTACTAACATAACTGTCATATGTCTAGCAGCACATTGATAAATGATAGATAGGCAGGTAGATAGATAGATGTAGGTGTGGGTATAACCAGAGTATATAGCATATTTCAAATGTAAATATAGATGTCAACGATACAAATATATGTGCAATTAGAGAAATGTCATTGAACGTGTTAGTCGCTTAGTCATGCCTGACTCTTTGTGACCCCATGGACTGTAGCCTGTCAGGCTCCTCTGTCCATGGGATTCTCCAGGCAAGAATACTTGGAGTGGGTCACCATTCCCTTCTCCAGGGGGTCTTCCCGACCCGGGAATCAAACCCCAGTCTCCTCACTGCAGGCAGATTCTTTACCGTCTGAGCCACTAGGGAAGCCCAAGACAGAGACACAGACATTAATTGTATAGCTAATTCTTCCCTATTTTAATGAATGCACCTTAATAGCAGCAAACTCTTACTTTCATTTTGGTTTATTTTTCCAAAATGTATTTCGAATGTTATATAAATGAAACCCAAGGAATGGCTAAGATTCACATTAAGATGATAGACTTCCTCCCTCACATGCTAATTGAGTTATAAGTATAGAGAATAACTGATTTAGAAGACTCCTTAAAGCCTTGTTCCCTGCTGGCTCCTCAGCCTGGAGTGTTCTTTCCAGAGATTTCCAAGGCACAGTGTTAATTTCGTTTACTCAGGGAGCCCTTTCTGAGCACTCTGACCAAGAGAGGGAACCACCCCCCAACTCTAATACCCTGCTTGGTTTCATTCTCTTACATTTGTCATTCCTGACTCCTTCCTTCCTTTTTGCCTTGCTTCCTTCCTTCCCTCTTTCTTCCTTTTCAATTGTCTCTGTCACTAAGGGCTGGAACTTCATTTACATCATTGTGTTTTCAGTGACTTGAATATCACCTGTCGCAAAGTAGATGCTCAGAATATCTTTGTTACAAGGGTGAATGGATGAATGAATTAAAATTGACCCAATTTAACTCATCGGAAAATGAGAATTTTGTGATCCTCCACAAAGAAGAGAACTTCGTATTTTTTTTTAAACTTTAACTATATTGCAGGCACTGTGCTAGGAAAAGGAGAAGGCAATGGCACCCCACTCCAGTACTCTTGCCTGGAAAATCCCATGGACAGAGGAGCCTGGTAGGCTGCAGTCCATGGGGTCGCTAAGAGTCGGACGTGACTGAGCGACTTCACTTTCACTTTTCACTTTCATGCATTGGAGAAGGAAATGGCAACCCACTCCAGTGTTCTTGCCTGGAGAATCCCAGGGACGGGGGAGCCTGGTGGGCTGCCATCTGTGGGGTCGCACAGAGTCGGACACGACTGAAGCGACTTAGCAGCTGCAGTAGCAGCAGTGCTAGGAATTGCTAGGAATATCATTCAACAAAATTACATTGTGTGAAATGAAACTGTTCTCATGTTTCTTTGAAAGTGAAAGTGTTGATCGCTCCATGGTATCTGATTCTCTGTGAGCCCGTGGGCTGTAGCCTGCCAGGCTCCTCTGTCCATGGGAATCTCCAGGCAAGAATACTGGAGTGAGTAGCCATTCCCTTCTCCAGGGGATCTTTCCGACCCAGACAGTTCTCCTGCATTGCAGGCAGATTCTTTACTGTCTGAGCCATATGGTGCCCAAACAATGATTTAAAGAAAAGAGAGTGAAAAGAAAGGTTAGCAACTATATGGTAAAACATAGATAAAACATTCATTTGGACTTTTTTCCTTATCAAAAAGATTTGCCATTTTCTGTACAAATCCAATGAATGAATGCTGGTCAAAGTGACTTTCTCACTTTTCAGCAGTGCTGGTCACTGGCTCTGTCTCCTCAGCCTTTAGTTTAACTAACTTGGCACATTTGAAAAATGTTTACTATTTTGTCCTCAGATTTTTGCTGTTTCTTGAATGGCCATGACCTTGTGTTATGGTCAGTTGCTCATTTTCTTTCTGCCCATCCCCCAAAGAGAAAGCTTTTGTAGAGGCCTTACACAGAACAGCTGCTTGGAACATGCATAGGCCAGTTTACATTAGGCTGTTTTTTCTTGAGAAAGTCATAGTTTAAACAAATGGTTGTGTCTATTTTAATCATTTTTGCCCTCTTTTGAAGTGTTTTTTCAAACATAAGTTTTTTTTTTTAGAATAGAGTTTTGCATTATAAATTAGTCTGCTCTGTCATGTCCCTTTTAAACACAGCTGTTACTACAATGTAAACAGAGTTTTAAAAATGTAGATAAACAGTTACAAGAGGAAGAGTTTCAAGTGTTTTTAACACATGGTCAGTTTTTGCTTACTCAAATTCTGTGGTTTGAAAGTTGAATTCAAAATACACTTTTGATTTCACAGATGTCAGGCTATTCAATACAGCTGTTCCTGGATGCCCTAAAAGACATCTTAATTTCACAGTCATTGCAGTTTTGACAATATCATATTTTTGAAGTCATATTGGTAGTAAACCTAAGATGAATATGGAAATTTTATAGTGGTACACTGCATAATACCCTTTTGAGGCATACAAGTGGAATGGAAAAGATATCTAATGGCCCAAAGCTAAAATGTGAAATCACTTTGTGTGGCCAAACCAACAATGTGAAATACATAGTAAATTTTGGTGTCTTGGAAGGAATACCAAAATTTAGTATTAATTTTGGTAGTCTTGCTAGGAGAGTTCTAATTCTTCAGTGGGCTTCCCTGATGGCTCAGTGGTAAAGACTCTGCCTGCCAGTGCAGGAGACCTGGGTTTGATCCCTAGGTCAGGAAGATCCCCTGTAGAAGGAAATGGCAACCCACTCTAGTATTCTTGCCTGGGAAATCCCATGGACAGAGAAGCCTGGCAGGTTACAATCCATGGGTTCACAAAGAAATTGGAAATGACTTAACTACTAAACAACAATAATTCTTCAGTAGAGTGATCTGATATATGTCGTCTAAGACTTGTACCTAAACCTGTACCTTGGAATGTGAAAAATTAGGCACTATTTGAACATAAAGCTGATCTAAGTTTATTGTTTAAGAAATTTTTTAAAAATGGACCTGGATACACCATGAATCTCATATTTTTTGAACACCAAACCAAGTTTTCCAGGTACACAAGAAACACAGCATTTGAAACTGAGAGAATATTAGAACTAGAACATTTCAATGATTTTTGATGGCACGGTGACAATGTATTTGAAATCAAATGCTTCCATGAAATATCTGGAAATCTATTATCAAAATACTCTAATGGATGTTTAAGGATATCACTGTATAAATTAGTATCTAATTCATTGTTATTAATGAATGATTCATTTTTGTTAATAACAATGACTCATTGTTTATCTATAATACCATGACTTACATAACTTGAGTGATAAATTTTGGAACCACAAAATTTTAGATGATTATTTGGAAAATGAAAACATGAAAAATTGGAAAATGTTCTCCCAGGCAATGTCACATAAACTAAAAATGAAAGTAAAATTATGTCCTAGCTAAAAAGTAGTCTAGTTATAAAGTGACATTGATTTGAATGTCCAAGAAAAACATACACAATTTCTATCCCTATTGTTCCCAAACCACCATGTCTGAGTTATGGATCTTAGGAGGAAGCCATGTTACTAAACCTAATTACTCTGTGTTTGGCTTGGAAAAACAGTTAACTGATTATTTAGCTATACCACACAACCCAATATGACCTCATTTTCAATAAAAACATCTGATTTGATCCAAAGCCTTCTGCAGTACTCCATAATTAGACACCTTATCCATCAAGCTGCAAGGAAACCTTGGTAAAGAGTAAAACAAGAATTTTCATGTGTTAAGTTATACAGTAGAGGGAGTCCCGTGAATATAATACAAACATACTGATATTGCCAAAGAAAAGTCAATTAAAAATTATATGCACTCTTAAAGAGTTACAAAGCTCAAAACGTGCTGTGTAATTCAGGTCAAATAGCCCTTTAGTAAAGGTATTCATGAAAATTAGGCTTCATTTATTAGAGTTTTCATCTCTAAGAGCTTCTAAGACTTTTCCTAAGTGAATTTTGGAACTGATCTAAAAAGTATAAACATTTTTTCTTCATCAGAATGTTCAGAATACATTTGTATGTATGAACACGCATATTGTGTATTTATAAGTAGTGCCATGTTTGGAATCTTATATTTTCCCCTAAAATGTGATCACATACCTGATCCTTTAATGTTTTTACCTCCAAAGTACATAAATCTTGTTTCAAGGTAAATTGAATTGACTTCCTTAAATAAGAGAGAATCTGGATCTCTTCCAAAAAGTCACCTCTTATTTTTATTCACTGTGATGGCTGTCCCTTATACCTCTCTAAGTCATGTAAGTGAAAGTTAATACCAAGATGTTGTGCCAAATTTTTTCCCTTTACTTCTCTTTCTTGTTCAGCCTCACACTGTACAATTGACATGGAGAATCTTGCCAAATGCAAGTAACAGTAACTCTTTAGACTACAGTGATTATGGCCCCCAAAGAGCTTTGAATAGTGCTTGGAAATTTAAGGTCAAGGAAAACTGTTAATATCTTCACAGGCTCTTCATTTACTTATTTATATTTTAAAAAACCCATTTCTCTGGAGGTAATTTTGCCTATTACTATAGACCATTGGTATAATTAGTATAAAATATAGTCAACTGCTATTTTTTAAACTTAATACAAAAGGACCCACTCCAACATGTAAGCCATTTCTTTACTAGTTAAGAAGAAAGAATTAGTGAGATGTTGAAAGATTTAGGCAAGGTGTTAAATTGCTGCTGAAAATGTAGACTCTCCTGGGTGGACAGTTACTGTTTTACTGGAGAAGCTATCTTACTGGTAGACTTTCCTGTTTCTTTTAAATATTCTTAATATGGCTTGGAAGGAATTGTCTTGAGGTCAGACATTGAGATGTAAAGTGATGAAGAGATGATTGAGTTGACTATTATGAAATTTTCACTCTTCATTATTTTGGCATAACTCCGTCTTATGCCATTTAATCATTTCTGCAATATATGAAGGGCATGTATGGAATGATGAAAAGAAAACGGCTTCATTTCCTGTTTTAATTATAGTTTTTTTGACTTCTTTATTGTTAATTTCCTTTATTCCAACAACAAGAAAAAAATGTGTGTACAAATAGGAGTAACTTATAGGTACAGTGCTAGTCATTGCCATTTTTGTAAAGAAAGCCCAGCTAACTTGAAGGAATATAATTTGGTAAATATTTATGCCTTATCACCTCCCTGCATTTCTGACCAGTTTCCTCTTGCCCTGGTCCCTTTTCCCCACGCTCTCCCTTTTCACGTTTTCTAGTAGCTTTGTCCAGGATTACCTAGTGACCTTCCTAGTCTTCCTCTAATTCCCTTATGTTGCTCAGTGTATTTCCTGGAGATTGATCAGATAGTCCTTTCTCCTTGAGGGAAAATGTTAGGTTCCCCCTGGAGGCTTTGTGGCACTGAATAAATTCCATGACAGTGGTGGTGTCCTGGTCAAAGGATGAAATAATTCACACTCTCAACAAATAAAACAAAAATGTCCCTTGGGTACAGCCTCAGTTCAGTAAGTTTTCCTGCCCCGTGCACCACACCATTTCCACTGGGCAACCTAGTATTTAGAATCATAAATATGTTTTATTAAAGTTTTTAAAACATTAGTTATGGTTTTAATTTGGAGAAAGAAATGGCAACCCACTCCAGTATTCTTGCCTGGGAAATCCCATGGACAGAGGAACCTGGCAGGCTACAGTCCATGGGGTCATGAAGAATTGGACACAATTTAACAAATAAAAACAACAACAAATGGTTTTATTTTTTATTTATTTAAATTTTGGGGATGATTTTCTTCTGATGTGGACCATTTTTAAAGTTTTTATTGAATTTGTTACAATGTTAACTTAAAAAAAACGTTTTGCTTTTTTGGACTTGAAGCATAGGGATCATAGCTTCCAGATGGGGGATCAAACCTGCATCCCCTGCCTTGGAAGGTGAAGTCTTAACCACTGGACCACCAGGGAAGTCCTGGTTATGATTTTAAATGACAGAGAAAAATCAATAAGCAATAAGAGAAATGTATTGGTTTATTGGTTCAGTTCAGTTCAGTCGCTCAGTCTTGTCCGACTCTTTGTGACCCCATGAACCGCAGCACACCAGGCCTCCCTGTCCATCACCAACTCCCAGAGTCTACCCAAACCCACGTCCATTGAGTCAGTGATGCCATTCAACCATCTCATCCTCTGTCATCTCCTTCTCCTCCTGCCCTCAATCTTTCCCAGCATCAGGGTCTTTTCAAATGAGTCAGCTCTTTGCATCAGGTGGCCAAAGTATTGGAGTTTCAGCTTTAGCATCAGTCCTTCCAATGAACACCCAGGACTGATCTCCTTTAGGATGGACTGGTTGGATCTCCTTGCTATCCAAGGGACTCTCAAGAGTCTTCTCCAACACCACAGTTCAAAAGCATCAATTCTTTGGCGCTTAAGCCTTCTTCACAGTCCAACTCTCACATCCATACATGACCACTGGAAAAACCATAACCTTGACTAGACGGACCTTTGTTGACAAAGTAATGTCTCTGCTTTTGAATATGCTGTCTAGGTTGGTCATAACTTTCCTTCCAAGGAGTAAGCATCTTTTATTGGTTCAGGTAGCTGAAAAGCCTGGGAGTAGATTCGGCTTCAAGTGTGATCTGATTTAGTGACTGAAAGGATGTCACTGGGATCTTTGAGTCTTGGTTTTGCCTTTTCTCGGTTAGCTTCGGGCTCCAGACACACATATTTGCTGATACAAGTTGAGAGGAAAACTCAGTTCTTCCTGGTGGGTCCCACCGAAATCCCCAAACTCATTTTTATTAGACCAATTTGCAGCAAATGCACATTTGTAAACCCACAGCTATAGTTAGGGAGAAGCAGTTTCCATTGATTAAACAATGCCTGAGTCACAAGTTCCAGTCCCAGGGTTGGGAATAGAGATCATTTAATCACATCATGTCAAAGTAGAAGAGAGCTGGTTCCCCAAAGAAAGGTATGAGAAAGTTAAAGAAAGTTTCCAAAAAAGGGAGGTGAACACTGGCAAATGTTATCTTCTCAACTCTAGGCAAAGACACAAAATGTCCTAACCTGTTTTCAAGGCGGACTTTTATGTGGCTCCAGAAGAATGAGGCCATGTTCAAGGAAAGTAAAAAACAGGTGTCATCATCTGATTGGGCACTATAATGTCCAATATGATAGTAGGTGTATTTTAAATAAAGCAAAAGTTGTGTTCCAAATCAGTTCCTTCTCTTTAATTATCCATTTTTGTAAGCAAAACCACCGTTCTGCTAATGTTCTAGCCCCAAATAGTTCAGGGCTGGGTCCATGGTAGGTGAGGAGAGTGAAGGGAGGTACTTTTCCTAGTTGCAAAATTTAAAACTCCGTGTGGTAGACTAAAAACTAGCCTCTGCCCTGCCCCCAACATGGAAAAGTGGAACAACAGACTTGTTCCAAATCGGGAAAGGTATATGTCAAGGCTATATATTGTCACCCTGCTTATATAACTTATATGCAGAGTACATCATGTGAAATGCTGGGATGGATGAAACACAAATTGGAATCAAGATTGCTGGGAGAAATATCAATAACCTCATATACACAGATGACACTACCCTTATGGCAGAAAGTGAAGAAGAGCTAAAGAGCCTCTTGATGAAAGTGAAAGAGGAGAATGAAAAAGTTGGCTTAAAGCTCAACATTCAGAAAACAAAAATCATGGCATCCAGTCCCATCACTTCATGGAAAATAGATGGAGAAACAGTGGCAGACTTTATTTTTTGGGCTCCAAAATCACTGCAGATGGTGACTGCAGTCATGAAATTAAAAGATACTTGCTCCTTGGAACAAAAACTATGACCAACCTAGAAAGCATGTTAAAAAGCAGAGACATTACTTTGCCAACAAAGGTCCATCTAGTCAAAGCTATGGTTTTTCCAGTAGTCATGTGTGGATGTGAGAGTTGGACTATAAAGAAAGCTGAGTGCCAAAGAATTAATGCTTTTGAACTGTGGTGTTGGAGAAGACTCTTGAGAGTCCCTTGGACTGCAAGGAGATCCGACCTGTCCATCCTAAAGGAAATCAGTCCTGAATATTCATTGGAAGGACTGATGTTAAAGCTGAAACTCCAATGCTTTGGCCACCTGATGTGAAGAACTGACTCATTTGAAAAGACCCTGATGCTGGGAAAGATTGAAAGCAGGAGGAGAAAGGGATGACAGAGAATGAGATGGTTGGATGGCATCACCATCTGATGGACATGAGTTTGAGCTCTGGGAGTTGGTGATGAATAGGGAGGCCTGGCGTGCTTCAGTCCATGGGGTCTCAAAGAGTTGGACGTGACTGAGTGACTGAACTGACCCGCCCCCATCCAAATCTTAATCTCTGGAACCTGTGACTGACAGCTTTGCAGATATTGTTAAGATTCATAAAATGGAGATATTATCCGGGGTTATCTGAGTGAGCCCTAAATGCAATCACAGATGTCCTTGCAAGAGAGAGGCAGAGCCAGATTTTACACAAAAAGAAGAAATGGTGGTGTGACTACTAAGTAGAGGTGTAAGTGTCTGACTGTGGCCTACTATGCTCCTCTGTCCATGGAATACTCCAGGCAAGAATACCGGAGTAGGTTGCCATTTCCTTCTCCAGGGGATCTTCCTGATCCAGGGATTGAACTTTGGTCTCCTGCATTGCAGGCAGATTCTTTACTGTCTGAGAAAATCAGGAAAGCCCAGGGATGGAAGTGATGCAGCCACACACCAAGGAATGCTGGCAGCTATCAGAAGCTAAAAGAGGCAAGGAATGAGTTCTCCCATAGAGCCTCTAGAGGGAGTGTGGTCCTGCTGACATCTCAGTTTCAGACTTCTGGCCTCCAGAACTGTGAGAGAATACATTTTTGTTGTTTTAAGCCACTAAGTTTACAGTAATTTCTTAGAGCAGCCACAGGAAATTAATGTACTCTGTAATCAAGATCAATATTCTAATGCAATATTTATTTTTAAACATCAAAATTAATGCAAACCATCCATGGTAAACAAAATATCAAAACTTTAAACAAAGATGGACTGTCTTGGAGTAGCTTTTACTTCTTTTGCTCCCTTATTTCCTACAGCCAATCATTTGATTGCCCCTGTGGTCTGTGCCACAATAATTTCCTTTGACTTGCTCTTTTACTTATCTTTCCATGGGGGTTAGTTTTCAAATGCCCATGATTTCTCACTATTGTGGTTTCAATAAGCGGTTATCTACTTTGCCTGTCTCTGCTTTCTTCTCCTTTCTAATCCATCCTCATTACAGATAGACTTTTCCTAAAGCATATATTGGGTCATGTTCTTCTACTTTTCAGAAATCTTTAATGGGTCTTTAAAGGCCTTGGAAAGCTTTCCAGTCTCATTTAACACTATTCCGTTTCACATAGCCTTCAGTTCAGTTCAGTTCAGTCACTCAGTCGTATCCGACTCTTTGTGACCCCATGAATTGCAGCACACCAGGCCTCCCTGTCCATCACCAACTCCAGAAGTTCACCCAAACCCATGTCCATCGAGTCGGTGATGCCATCCAGCCATCCCATACTCTGTCGTCCCCTTCTCCTCCTGCCCCCAATCTCTCCCAGCATCAGGGTCTTTTCCAATGAGTCAACTCTTCGCATGAGGTGGCCAAAGTATTGCAGTTTCAGCTTTAGCAACATTCCTTCCAATGAACACCCAGGACTGATCTCCTTTAGAATGGACCAGTCGGATCTCCTTGCAGTCCAAGGGACTCTCAAGAGTCTTCTCCAACACCACAGTTCAAAAGCATCAATTCTTCAGCGCTCAGCTTTCTTCACAGTCGAACTCTCACATCCATACATGACCACAGGAAAAACCATAACCTTGACTAGATGGACCTTTGTTGGCAAAGTAATGTCTCTGTTTTTGAATATGCTCTCTAGGTTGGTCATAACTTTCCTTCCAAGGAGTAAGCATCTTTTAATTTCATGGCTTCAATCATCATCTACAGTGATTTTGGAGCCCAAAAAATAAAGTCTGCCACTGTTTCCACTGTTTCCCCCTATTTGCCATGAAGTGATGGGACCAGATGCCATGATCTTCATTTTCTGAATGTTGAGCTTTAAGCCAACTTTTTCACTCTCCTCTTTCACTTTCAAGAGGCTTTTTAGTTCCTCTTCACTTTCTGCCATAAGGGTGGTATCATCTGCAGAGGGCAGACATGTAGCCTTACATGATTCAAATACACCCTACTCTTTTCTAGCCAGCTATCTTTCTCATGCACTTTCCTTTTATTTCTCATCTATTTATGTTTTATAGAGAGACCATGGTGTAAGTCTTAAAATTAAGGCCCTATATTATATGCTGTCTTGCCATTTGATCAAATTGGAAGGACTTCAGATGGTCTAACTGCAAATTCCCCTTTCCACCCTGCTTCTGCAGATAAGGTCTCCGAGGCAAACAACTCTTCCTATTAAGGGGATCACAGACAGCTCCTGACTATCCCTGAGGAGCGGTTTTCAGATCCTTAAAAGCCTGCAGGATTATTCAAACAAGCCAGTCATATTCTCCTGTGGAATAGGTGGTACTTCACCCTATTGATGGGGCTTCCCTGGTGGCTCATACTGTAAGGAATCTGCCTGCAATCCAGGAGACCGAGGTTCGATCCCTGGGTCAGAAGATCCTCTGGAGGAAGGCATGGCAACCCACTCCAGTATTCTTGCCTGGAGAATCCCATGGACAGAGGAGCCTGGTGGGCTACAGTCCATGGGGTCGCAAAGAGTAGGACATGACCGAGTGACTAACACTTTACTTCACCCTACTGACACTACAGAGTCTGCTTCTCCCAGGTTCTGCTTTTCTCCATTTCTGAATGTAACCTTGGCCTGCAATGTCCCCCTCCCCCAGGTGGTGTGTAGCTGTGACTAATGAGCTGCTGGCCACGTCATCTGTCCAGTGTTGGGTGTGGTGTATTCAGCCCTCCCCATAATCCTAGCGTAGGAATCCCTCCCTCACCAGTCAGTTCAGTTCCATCACTCTGTGGTGTCTGACTTCGACCCCATGGACTGTAGCACCAGTGGAGTGAATTGGAAATTAAAACTGAGATTCCCATCCGGACCCCAATATATCACTTACTATATGTGTGACTTAAGGAAAATAAGGACAGGGAAATCATTTTAAAATTAAACAAATTAGGAGCATTATCACCTCATTTGAAAGTTAAAAAAAAAAAAAAGGCTGCCAAGAAGCAGCTTCCAGGTTCAAAGTCCTGGACTCTATGGGGGTGCCATTCTATAGCAGTCAAACCTTCATGTTCTGGAGTCAGTTTTCCTGGGTGAAAATTGTGGCTCCATCACTTACTAGCTGTGCAATCCTGGTCAGGTTTCTTAGTCTTCCTAAGCTCTAGATTCCTCAAGAATCCAGACGGTGATAATTTCTACTTGTAGCGCTGTTGTATTGACCATATCAAGGAGATAATCTGTGGAAAAGCCCTCTAGCACAAAAGTGCTTAGCAAATATTAGTTTTTATTATTAATCATATTATAGCATGAGCCAGGGCAAATAGACCTACATTTAGCTCTGCTACTGAGATTATATTTGATTTCAAACAATGAAGGCTCCAGAGGCTCCTGAAGTCCTTAATCCTATAGTTTCATGTCTGCCATTTCATACATATTGTCTTAATTGGAACAAAAATGATATTTCTAAGAATTCTTATCATAGAGGCTGCAGGGTTCAGGTTGCCCTGGGTGGAATGCCACCCTGCTGGTTGAGCCCTCACCTTTCACACTTTTTGATTCTATTGGAAGTGACAATCCTCAAGTTAATCCTCAGGATTACCCAGGTGATCATTCTAGCCCCTTTTTTGAGGCTTGTCCTGCTTGACACCTTGGAACTGTATTCGGATGAGTGATGTGAAGGGATGAGGGGTGAGGGCAGTTTACGTTCAGCAGCATCTGTCTTTCTACCATACAATTTTCTCCCGTAGTGGGAGCAGAATAGAAACATCTTAACATACTAGTCAGATTTTTGTGTGTTGTATTCTGCCAAGTGCCAGACACTCTAGGTAAATGAGATTATACTCCATGTTTTGCAAAGTCATTTCGAATTAAACAGCTTTGATTCTGAGTTTTCAGAGTGCATCCCAGAACCCTGTCTGGTTAAACATGTTTTTGTTTCCTTTTAGTCTCTTGAGTGTCATTCCATAAATATTGATTTTTTTTTAAACTAATCTTTCTACAGGACTTCATTACTGTCCCCAGTTGCACTAAGGTTTACAACAACCTCGGAGTTCCTCTCACCTTATAGCAGGGTAAATAAAACTTCTCAAAAGACAAGTAGAAAGATGGTTGATATCATCCATTCATCACAGAGGAAGAATGATTGCCTGAAAGCTTCCATCTCCCAGATTTAGTTTCAGATCCTAGTGTGGTTAGGGACCTGTTTAGTTTTAGATGTTTTGAACTTTTAATTTCCACTTTGGCAAACCCTCTATGGCACTTCTTCTGCCTTCCTTTCTTTTTCTTTCCTCCATTAAAAAAAAAAATCCTAAAGAAGCAGACTTTGTATGGTGGGCGACCCAAGCATTATGTAGATGGTTGTTAGTTGTGGAGAGGCTAGGAAGGGGCAGAAAGGGAAGAAAAGTGGTATCAGGAATAAGAAAAATATAATGGGGGCAAATTGTCTTCAGTGTAACCTTTTTAATTGTAATATTTTTAAATTTTTTAATTAAAAACTTTAAAAATTAAGTTTCAAAGTATAGTTGAATATGTGTAAATCAAAGTATAGTCGATTTACAATGTTGTGTTAGTGTTTAGTGTACAATAAAGAGATTCAGTTATATACATGTATATGCTCTATTTCATATTTTTCCATTATGATTTATTACAGTATATTGAACATTGTTTCCTGTGCTATACAGTAGGACCTTGTTTATCTATTTTATATGTAGTAGTTTATGTCTGCTAATCCCAAACTCTTAATTTGTCCTTGCCCACCCCATTTTTCCTTTGGTAACTATAAGTTTGTTTACTCTCTGTGAGTTTGTTTCTATTTTGGAAATAAATTCATTTATACCATATTTTAGATTTTACCTATTAGTGATATCATATGGTATTTGTCTTTCTCTATCTGATGACTTCTGGAGAAGGCAATGGCACCCCACTCCAGTACTCTTGCCTGGAAAATCCCATGGATGGAGGAGCCTGGTGGACTGCAGTCCATGGGGTCACTAGGAGTCAGACATGACTGAGCAACTTCCCTTTCACTTTTCACTTTATGCATTGGAGAAGGAAATGGCAACTCACTCCAGTGTTCTTGCCTGGAGAATCCCATGGATGGAGGAGCCTGGTGGGCTGCCGTCTCTGGGGTCGCACAGAGTCGGACACGACTGCAGCAACTTAGCAGCAACAGCAGCAGCATCTGATGGCTTCATTTAGTATTACAGTCTTTAGGTCCATCCATGTTGCTGCAAATGACATTATTTCATTCTTTTTATGGCTGAGTATATTCCATTATATATATAGGAGTTTCATGATGTCATGTCTTATATTTAAGTCTTTAAGCCATTTTTAGTTTATTTTGTGTATAATGTGAAAGTGTTCTAACTTCATTGATTTACATGATGCTGTCCAGCTTTCCTCACACAACTTGCTGAAGAGACTGTTTTTTCTCTGTTGTATATTCTTGCCTCCTTTGTTAAAAATTAATTGACTGTAGGTGTGTGGATTTATTTTTGGCCTCTCTATTTTGTTCCATTGATCCATATGCCTATTTTTGTGCTCATACCATGCTGTGTTGATTACTATAGCTTTGTAGTAGTGTCTGAAGTCTGGAAGGGTTATGCCTCCAGCTTTGTTCTTTTTCCTCAGGATTGCTTTGGCAGTTCTGGGTCTTTTAAGGTTCCACATAAATTTTAGGACTATTTGTTGTAGTTCTGTGAAAAATGTCATGGGTAGTTAGATAGGGGTCACATTAAATCTGTAGACTGCTTTGAATATATGGCTATTTAAATAATATTAATTCTTCCAATCCAAGAACATGGGATATATTTCCATTTCTTTGAATCATCTTCAGTTTCCTTTATCAAAGTTTTATAGTTCTCACATGTAAATATTTCACCTCCTTTGCTAGATTTATTCCTAAGTATTTCATTTTTGGGGATGTGATTTTAAGAGTTTTGTTTTTTTGTTTTTTTTTTTTTTTAACTCTTCAGTGTAATCTTAACCCCTAGCTAGGGATCAATATATATTTGGTAAGTTAATTCTTGTATTTATTGCAGTCTCTTTAATGTAGCTGTGGGGCATTGTTAACAAGCAAAAAAATGTGGAAAATGTACATACCTTTTTCTCAACAGCTGAGAATATGTATGAGAAGATATATGAGAGTTTATTTCTCAAGCCTATTTCATTTGTAGAGAGAGAGAACACAAAATTCCACACTCTTAGCAACCTGACCCCTGGGCAAACAGGAACAAACACAAGATGATGTGTAATGAGTGAAGGTTACATCGCCGGCTGGCAGTGTTCACACCCCATAAGGCCCTACTGTCTGCCTTCTGGGATTTTGTGAGAAAATTCTCATGCGGGGAAATTTGTACAACCCACTAGCAATACAACTATCACCAAATAACTTCAAGAAACATAAAATATCAACCTGAGGACTGTTCTTGTCACGAGGCCAATGTTTTGGTGTCAACAGCTCCTACCAGCTGTGCACGATGATGGACTGTGGACAGCTGTTGTTTTTGCCTGCCCGGCATCTAGCTGCTTTTTTTCCGGTATAAGCACCTCCATTTCCACTTGGGAAATCACCCAGTGACCGTCACATGCAGGATTGGCAGGACCAGTACTTGATTTGCCAAGGAGTGGGAACAACAGCCAAACTACGACTCTCCTATTTTTCCTCCTGGGAATGTGATTATCGAATGGAGTGACACAGTAAAGTGAGAGGATCAGAGTGCATTTATCCAGCAAGAAGCACAGTGTATATCCAGCAGCGGGAGATTCATTTTGCTCATGTTAAGACTTTGACATCCCTATTAGATACCTGGTGGAGCTGTCACACAGGAAGTTGACTATATGTATCTGGAGCTCAAGGGAAGTTGGAGATAAATATTTGAAAATCAGCTACATGAAGATGACCTTCAAAGCTACATTTCCTTTGAGATGAAGCATAAACAGAGAAGAAGGCTGAAGACCAAAACTTGAGATGCTTCAACATTAGAGGTAAAGTAACAAATGGTGGCATGAGTGGTAAAGAACCCGCCTGTCAATGTGGGAGACAAAAGAGATGGGGGTTCGGTCCCTGGGTTGGGAAGATCCCCTGAAGTAGGAAATGGCAACTCACTCCAGTATTCTTGCCTGGAAAATTCCATGGACAGAGGCACCTGGCAGTCTTCAGTCCATGGGGCTGCAAAGAGCCAGATATGACTGAACACAAGCATAACAGATGAGATTCTAGCTAAGGAGGATGAAAAGAAGTAACCAGGTAGGAGTGGCGGGGGGGAAATTCAGGAGAGTGCGGTATGATAGAAGCTGGAAGTGGAGATTATTTCATGAGGGAGAGAGAATGGTCGACTATGTTCAGTGCTTCTGAATGTCTTAGGAGCATGGACTTAGCAATATGGAAGCCACTGGTGATGACAACCAGGGAAGTTTTAGTAGAGTGGTGGAAATGGAAGCTAGATTAGAGTGCACTGAAGACTGAATGAATGGGAAATGATTTGCGCTGATAGTATGTTTAGGGATCTTGTGAGAAAGTCTGCTCTGAAAGGAAACAGAGAAAAGGGGCAACAGTTAAATAGTTGAATGAAAGGTTGTCAGAGGATGATGCTAACATGGCCCTATAAAAATGATTCAGTACAGAGAGATTCCTAATACACAAAAGCTGAAATAGCTGGTCAAGAAATGTCCCTAGGAAAGGAGAGGAGATGGTGGTGGTGGTTTAGTTGCCAAGTTATATCCAGATTCTTGCAACCCTATGGACTGCATGCCAGTCAGGCTTCCCTGCCCATGGGATTTCCCAGGCAAGAGTACTAGCGTGGGTTGCCATTTCCTTCCAAGGAGATGTATTAGAGTACAAATGAAAGGACTTCTTACCTTTTTATAGGTGTAAAGATGATTTTTCTATAAAAGCAGGGAAAATGCTTAAAGAAGGGGATAAATGTATAAATACATCGTTGACCAATCAGAATGCTAGGGAGTTGCTTTTAAGGCAACAGGAGAAAGTATTAAGTGTTAATTGGGAAACTTCCCTGGTAGTCCAATGGTTAAGACTCCCATGCTCCCAACACTGGGAGCACAAGTTCCATCCCTGTTGGGGGAACTAAGATCCCACATGCTGCACGGTCAAAGAAATGCTTACTCAAAGAGCAAGGAAGGAAGTTACAGAGCAGATGATTTAGAACTATTGGCAGTGATTTGGGGATTTGGAGTATTGGGTCATGATTTCTAAATAAATTCTGTTGGCTGGATCTCATCTGGCATTGTTGTTTGTTCACAGAGATAGAAGAGAATTAGGTTTGAGATTAGGATAAGTAAGGTTGTATTGAGGTTTTTTGGTTTGTTGGTTTTTTCTGTGTTTTCTTTTGCTTTGCTTTATTTTAACCAGCAGAGTAGGACAAAGAAAAGACAATGAAGGGAGTTGAGGGTGTTTACAGGGATACACAGTAAAATCTAAATTGAATTTTAAAAAGGAGGTGAAGATACGGAGGATCATGAATAGTGTGACAGTTGTAGGATAAAAGAACAGTAAAAAGAAGGTGGGGTCACCAAAGTAGAAAATTGTTGCAGTGGAAGGCATCAGAGTCAGTGAGTAGGAGGTAGGGATTCAGTGTTTAAAATCAAGATTTTGGAAGAGGCATGATGGATTTGTAATGGAGTTGGGGGTGGAGTGTACAATAAATAAGAAAAAATGCTGCAGGGAGAAAGGGAGGCAGACCCTACCTTTTATTCCTTGTAGACCTTTTGCTGATTGATTTTTTTTTTTTTTTTTGGTCAAATTCACTTGGTGAGATTTAGGCCTACTTTTTAAAACCTACAGTGATCACTCCAAGTTCCAAATGTGTCATGGTTTTCAGAGTGTCAGATTAAGCTGAGGCTGGATGTGTTCTGATGGAGATGTATTTTGCTGCTGATAATAAAAGATTCAACCAACACTTGGAGAAGGCAATGGCAACCCACTCCAGTGTTCTTGCCTGGAGAATCCCAGGGATGGGGGAGACTGGTGGGCTGCTGTCTATGGGGTCGCACAGAGTCAGACACAACTGAAGTGACTTAGCAGCAGCAGCAGCAGCAACCAACACGGGCTTAAACAACTAGATGATTATTTTTCTAATATCCTAAGGAGTTTGGAGAGATGTGACTACTGGCCTCAGTTTAGTGCCTCTAAAATGTAAAGGCCAAAGTTTTTGATCTTTTGGCCTTTTCCTCTTGGTTACAAGGTGGCTGCTGCATCTTCATATATAACGACTTCCAGGTCAGTTCTCTACGGGGACCAGGTGAAACCATTTCAGATTCCAGGAAGACGATGGAAGAAAAGAGTTAAACTGGACAGTCACTAGGGTATATAAATTATTGTTGTTGTTGTTGTTGTTATTAAGAACTGTTATATGAGTGCAAATGAGCTTAAAACTAAAAATATTTTCAGCCTCTCATCAGATATGTCCCTTCCCCCATTCCTACCCATCTCTCCAAAAAATGTGTTTATAGACATGCACACTAGATTTATCAGAAATCTATAATTTGGTTATCTTTGGGCAAAGAAACTGCTCTACACATATTGTTGAGATTCTAGATACAAATGGAAAACTACAAACAGTCAAAGAAATATGGGTTTCACCTACAAGGCTTTTCCGGCCATTTCTGCAACCCCACTTTAGGCAACCTCCTCCCACCACCCATAAATCCTAAGGAATATCAAGTTTCTTATTGGAAGCAGATGGGATGTCTTCAGGAGCTGCCACCTCTATGTCAATGACTTAAACTTTAAGTGCTGGGGCATCTGTGGAATTCTGAACTATATGAATGGAAATGGCTAGTGAATGGAAAGTAATTAAAATTCTATCTTTAAAAGTAGTCACCACCCAACTTGAGAGGGGTTATTTAGCCATTTTCAATTCTGCTAATCTTGCTTATCTAAATAAAAATCATAGCTAGATAGTCTATATTTTGTTTGATCTTTGGCTTTTATTGTTTTAGACATTGGATTTTATTAAGTTATTTAGAAATATTTGATTTCTTAATTCTTTCCTGCTTTATAACTTCATGAAAGTCCAGTATAAGAATTTCTTAGTGTTGAATTTAACCTATAGATTAGTAAATTTGTGCCTTTAGTTGAAAGGATGGCATCCATGGACCTACATATCTTCTGTTAGTAATTGCTATATATGAAATCTACTCTGTGCAGAATTTTAAAAGAAAAGCATAGATGACCCTGAAAATCAAATCACTCGGAAGGGTCACAATAGCAAGAATCCCTACCAGCACGGAGTTTTAAAACTCTGTTAATTTCCAGTTTCACCGAAGTGAATTTCTGTGCTTTACCCTGTTGTGTTTGATGTGTTTCTGATCTAGCCATCTTGTTATTGTTACTCTAAAAAGTGCTCTTAATGTCAGCTGCCTTCTTAACTATATCCCCACTTTCTGTTTTAGAAAAAGAGTCATAAAAACAATGGACAAGTTAAACATACACTTACTTTTGACCTTAATGTTGACCAGTGAGGATTCTATTGGTAATTATTTTCTTGTATCTAAAGGGGAAGGGAGGGCTCTCTGATTTATAGTTCACTTAACTTAGTAACACTGCTATCACAAAGTACCGAAGGTCAGCTCACCATCGGTATGGTCATTGTCATAAATAAAGACAAAAGCTTCTGAAATTGCTGAAATATACGCCCGTAATTTCACTTTGATCTCTTTTTCCTTAAGACATGAATGACAACATCTACTTTAGGCACCATCACTCAAAAGCAATATAAAAGACTATGAGGAGTTTATAGTGGAATGACCCACCCTGTGGGCAGGATTTATAAGCTATGCTAATATGGAAATTCTCCATGAGTATCCAGACTCATATTCCCATTCACTGGTGTGTGTCCAGTCTTATGATGTTAGAACGCACTTAAGTTTCCCCTCACATCCCAAGGTGCAGTAGACAATTTCCGCACTGGTTGTGATGCTGTTGACTTTGCCCTTTCTCATTGTAGTCTTTATTTTTAACTATGAAGACCGTTTGTGGGGCTCAGGTCTTTGATGAGAGATGGGGAGGGTTGAGCTTTGGGGGTATAACAGAGATATGGGTGATAGTTCAGAAATCAAGAAACTGGATGTTGATATACAACTGAGTAAAATTTACTGAGCACCTAGTTTAAGCTAGGCGCTATTCTAAACATCACACAAGGTAAACTCTTCCTGCATTCTTATGGCTCATCATCTCTAGTAGACTTTCCCAAGGCTTCAAAGATTTAAGAAGGTGAAGGAAGAGAAACGATTAGTACCTAATGAAAGAAAGGATTTTTGATGTTGCCTTTCTTATCCTTTGACTAAAGGAATTGCAAATGTTACCACACGAATAGATCAACAGCAAAACCACACTTTTAAACTACTAATTGCTCTACACAGGATGCAGGTGTTTCTAACAAAGTCTTTAGACTACTAGAAACAGTTATCACCCTAGAAGACTAATAGGTCCAGCTTTGTTGACAAACCGTTAGAACTATTACCAGGTGTTTAGTGCTGTCTTTGAGTTGAGCAGCTCAAACCCTAGCAGACTCAGGAAAGTGTTAATAGCTCCCTTCCCACGCTTGGTTGGCATGCCAGATTGGGAGGTGAAAGACTCTGAGCCTTTCCATTCATATTAATTCAATTCAGTAATGTTCAATTCATTTAAAATGAACTAAGACATGACACTGCCTTATGTTTGGAAACTGCTTCATACCCAATCTATCCACTAAATCCGGGTCTAGTTGACTTCCTACTGGGTTTTTCCACAGGACTATCTCACAA
Organism: Redunca redunca; assembly: GCA_006410935.1. Classification (NCBI taxonomy): domain Eukaryota; kingdom Metazoa; phylum Chordata; class Mammalia; order Artiodactyla; family Bovidae; genus Redunca; species Redunca redunca. The sequence goes on along the minus strand of SJYQ01093863.1, from coordinate 875,946 downwards.
GCACATAGAACTCAACGTTTTCAAAGTTTGTTCCCCCAGTGCACGCCTTGTTCTGTGTTCCCTGGCTGAGGGAGTAAAGCACTGTCATCTCAACTCACCAAACCTGGAAGATGGGCGTCTCCCCTTCCTTCAGCCTCTCATCCAGTCAACACATTCCCCCACTCTCAACGTGTTCAAAGAAGCAGTGTTCCAGCCACTGGAACCCAGCAGTGTGTAAAACAGGTAAAATTCCCTGCCCTCAAGGAACTTAAATTCTAGTGGATAGGGCCGAGGGAGGTGGGGGGAACTTCCCTGGTCCAGTGGCTAAGATTCCATGCTTCCAGTGTAGGGGCCTCTGGTCAGGGAACTGGAGGGAACGAGACCCCACATACCACAACTAAGACCTGGCACGGCCAAGCAAATAAATAAATATAAAATGCAATAAATTGGGGGCAGACTAAATAAAATAAATCTAAGAAGGTAGTAAGATTGCTAGAGAAAGTCTGGTGAATGGGAACTATTAAAGTCAGGTGAATGGGGAGTGTTGGCTTTAAATTAAAAAAAAAAAAGTTGTCCAATGACTTTGAGAAAACATGTGAGGAACAAAACCAAATGAATATCTGGGATGGGGGATTACAAAGAGAGGGAACGGTGGGGCCAGAGACCTCGAGGCAGGAGCATCCTTGTTGGAGGAGTAGTCGGGAGGCCAGATGACTGGGTCTGGGAGCAGAGGGAGATGAGGCCACAGAAGAACGCGGGACTCAGTCATGCCGGGCCTTGTAGGTCATGGTAAGGACATTGTCTTTTACTCTTGAGTGATACAAGAAGTCATCAGTGTGGTTTCAGTCGAGTAGAAGAGTAGACCATGATCTGATACATATTTTCTAATGACTCCATGGTAGCTAATTATAATACATTGAATGAAAAAGAATCTGTGAGTCTACTGTGAAAGTCAAAAGAAGAGAGAGGAGAAGGACAAGGAGGAGGCCAGAAGGAAAAAGAGGAGGAAGGGAAGGACAAGAAGAGGAGTCAGGGATGAAGAAAAAGGGAAAATAGGGAAAGAAATTGTTTACTAAAATGTCTGCTAAAAAAAGAGAGCGGGAGTATTTTGAAATCACTGCTTTCCAACTTCTAGTGTATTAAATAATGCAGGAACAGTTATTAATAGACCTTAAAACCAGTGGGTAAAATACTGTTGTGGATAAGATATTTGGAAGGTGCCAAAATATTGCCCTACAATTTTTTACTAATTACATAGAAGAAAATTTACCTTCACCATGGAAAATTCTGGCAGGTCCCCACATTAACCAGGTGATCAAGCAGCATCACTAAATAATATGTGGACAACCTGACATTATCTACCTCTTGATATGATGCAATATGAAATGTATGACATCATCTGTGAGGACACTCACAAATTTAGAATGTGTGAGACTGTATATGGAAAAGTGAATGTCATTTTAAAAAGCAAGGGAATGGATCTATAGTAAGAGACACTGAAAAGGTATAACAAATGAATTCATGAATATGATGGGATCCTGGATCAGAGAAAAAGAAACTATAAAAGACATTTTATACTTGATTGTTTAAAAATTTTTTTCTGTATGCCTGACAAGTTTCAAATAAAAAGTTTGCATGGCAGTTTTATTCTTCTGGCTGGAACAGACTGCAGGGGACAGGGGAAGAAGCAGGGACACAGGTTAGGAAGTTATTTTAAGATCCAGGAGGAAAATGGTGATGCCTTAGACCAGGATGGTAGCAGTGGAGGTGCTCAGAAGTGGTCAGGTTCTTCATACATTTTGAAGTTAAAGCCACATGCATGTGCTGATGGACTAAATGTGAAGTAATTACAAATAGCCAAGAATTAGTAACATCAAAGTTTTGGATCCATGAAACCAACAGTGAAATTGCTGTTCCCCAGAATGGAGAAGACTGCAGGTAAAAGAGGTCTCAAGGGAGGGCTCACATTCAGATTGGAGCTCGTTAAGTTTGCTATCTGCCCTAAACATCCAAGTGAAGATGTTCATTGAATATTCAGGTCTACAGTTCAGAAAAGTGTGAGTTGGCATTATGAATTTGGGTATCATCGCAGGTTGATTGAGACTGACATGGGTGTGAGTGTATCTACAAAAAAAAGAAAAGGACCAAGGATTGTGCCCTTGGGGTGGGGCAGGGGATTGGGCTCCAACAACAAGAGTCTCATCATCAGGACCCTAAGCCACAGCCTGGAGTCCATCCCCAGGCCCTGCCTCTTCTATTTCCTTTTTCAAAAATTTTTTATTTGTTTGCTTGGCTGCTTCAGGTCTTACTTGCATCATGTGAGATCTTTTGTTGGGGGCCCTTCAGAAGTTGCAGGACATGGGGTTTGTAGTCCGCTGCACATAGTATCTTAGTTACCTGACTAGGGATTGAACCTGCATCCCCTACAAGGTGAATTCTTAACCACTAGACTTCCCACCAGGGGAGTCCTTCTTCTGGTTCCTTTACTTGCTCTCTGTTCCCACTGAGCTTACTTTCATTCCTGCTCAATGCCCTTTTCCCTTTGGATCATCAAGATAGGGCTCCTAACGGATCTGCTTACCTACAACCTTCCTTTGCCCTCATCTAATCTCTCCTAAGCACCTCTGCATATGGTCTCCTGTCTCCCCTTTCAGGGCTCCTCCTGGGTACCATAGAAAGTCATGGAGCTCTTTAAGATCCAGCTCCTGGCTTCTCTCCCTGATTGCATACCTTACATGTTCCCTAGTACTACTCACAATCTGCATTTTTCTCAAGCTTAACTAACCTTTTTGTAACCATCTTCTCCCCTGATGTCTTGCCTCTGGACATGCCTTTTTGTAGGTCTGTCATTTACCCATTTTGTGTACTCTGTGACCTTGCCTGTCAGGGCACGTGCCGTATTTAACTGTATGTTTCCCCCCTCATCTTTAAGCTTATTGAGGTCAGGGACCTCATCTTAATTCCTCTCTCTATGTCTCAATAAGTGGGACACATTTATTTATCCAATAAATATTCATTGAATGAATGAATAAATAAAGATTTGCTTTTAGGAATACTGAAGTTGAGGATGGTGGCATGAACTTAATCTGGGGGAAAAAAAAACCCTCAGATGTTATTGTATCCTGACTGCTATAGTCTGAATATTTGTGTCCTCCAAATTTATATGTTGAAATCTAATCCCAGTGATTGGATGGTATTTGAAGGTGGGGCTCTTGGGAGGTGATTAGGTCATGAGTGTGGAGCCCTCACAAATAGTATGAGTGTCCTTATAAAAGAGCCCCAAAAGAGCTCTCTCACCCTGCCACCCTGTTATAGGAAGAAGGTAGCTATTTATCAACCAAGAAGCAGATTCTGCTGGTGCCTTCATCTTGGACTTGCCAGCCTCCAGAACTCTGAGAAATGAATTTCTGTTTATAAGCTACCCAGTCTATGGTATTTTGTTACAGTAACCTCAATGGACTAAGACATCTACTTTACTTAGATGAAAAAGTGGGCATTGTAGGTCTTTTAAAAATAAGAATCACAAATGAGTTTGCTGCTGCTGCTGCTAAGTCGCTTCAGTCGTGTCCGACTCTGTGCGACCCCATCGACGGCAGCCCACCAGGCTCCCCCGTCCCTGGGATTCTCCAGGCAAGAACACTGGAGTGGGGTGCCATTTCCTTCTCCAACAAATGAGTCTAGACCAGTTCAACTGTAATCCTGACAAAGGCTGGAGAGAAGTGATCTCAGTTAAGTCCATTTCAAAGCACTGATTGCATATTTCCAGTGTTTCTCCCTCCATATTAAAACTCTGAGCATCTGGGTGCCACATTACTGAATTTGAAAAGCTACACTATGGTGATCCATAGCAAAAGATTCTATGAGTCAGGTGATGATCCATCCATCAGTCATAGGAAACATGAGGCACTAAAAATCTAGTATGAAACCCCAAGCCCACAAAACTAGCCACAGTTTCCTATCACAGGGATGTGACTCATATCTCAGCAGGGGTACACATACCTTATTACAGTCACAAAAGAAAATGCTTCTCAAACAAACTTTTTCCCCCCAACATCATTTGCACAGAGCAGTAATTTGGTGAAAATCTTTTGAAACTTACAAAGTAATTTATTTCTTTGTGGTTGGTGCATATTGCTATGCTTGGTTCTTACCACAATGACTCTTAATTTAGGGAACAAGATGATAGGCAATTAATCCTTTAACCATATTCAGCTGAACCCAAAGTCAAATTGAGGATGGATGGAAAGAAAAAGCCCTTGGCTGACCTAACCTCTGGACCTCCCAGAAAGTGCTCCCACACTCTAGGGATGCTCCCATCCATGGCCAGGAGTTCCGAAATTGGCCATCTCAGTCCTGAGTTCTCTCCTATAAATACACTGCTTTTCTTGGTTGTGGATAAGGAAGAGATGTAAAGGAGGGAGGTGTTGCTGAGAGAGATCACAAAACTACATGTTTAGTATTCATCTGAATTTATAGCAAAGTGCTTTTTCTTAATACATCTTTAAAGTTGCCATACAGAGTTCATGATTTTGTTTCAAAATAAAAAATGAGAGGAATGAATGTGCGGGTGGCATGGAGACCTCACTCATTTGTTCAGCATTAATTCATTACACGTCTATTATATGTCAGAGATTTAATAACAAAAGAACTAAAACATGAGCCATATCCTAGAGAGAGCCAGAATCCAGTGCATGAAATAGCAATGTAAACAAGGAATTACAGCAACATCATAGAATATTCATAAAAGGTCCCTAAGGGAGGATAAAAGGTAAAAGTATCTAATTCTGTCTTGAGGTCAGGGAGCACTAATATGAAGGCGATGTTTGTAAGTTGAGTCTTACAGGAGAAGTCTTGAGTCCTAGAATATGAAACAGAGAAGGAATTCCAGGTATAGGGAACAATGCATGCAAAAGCTGATAGTAAAACACCATCATTCGACTTCCATATGATGAACTGAGGGGTCACAGCATGTTCAGTTCTCACTGCTTTGACTCTGAGGATGTTTTGAGGCTAAAATTATTTTTTTAAAAATAAGCCTTTAAATGAAAATGGTAACAACATTAATGCATTTTTGTCAAAAAGGCATTTTCTGCAGTAATTTTCCTTAATTAGTTAAACCATTTCCAGTTACTTTTTTCCATTTAAAATTTTATTTAAATTTTTATGGAGATTAATTCTTTCTTCTTTGGACTGAATATTTACAAAATGTGATTTATCAATCAGCTCTTTGATCATAGTAATTCTATGGATTCCAGTTTTTGCTGTGGAGGGTGTGGGAATTACTTCAATAAATACAACATGCCTGGGACACATTTTGTAACTCTAGATTTTACTAAGTATCTTTCTACTTGTTGATTTTAATTTGTGTTAATTATTTCTATTAATAGTATTATTTAGAAATTGAATAAAATACATATCCAGACATATCTCNACATATCTGGTTATCACCCAGGAAAATGGAGAGAAATTCCTTTGAATAGTCTGGGATTACTCTGCTATGCAACGTCCTGAACACTTCTGGCGGCTGCCATATTGATTATTAACACCAATTAAGTGAAAGCGTTAGCTGCTCAGTCATGTCTGACCCTGTGCGACCCCATGGACTATAGCCTGCCAGGCTCCTCTGTTCATGGGATTCTCCAGGCAAGAATATTGGAGTGGATAGGCATTTTTTTCTCCAGGGTATCTTCCCAACCCAGGGATCGAACCCAGGTCTCCTGTATTGTAGGCAGATTCTTTACCGTCTGAGCCACTAGGGAAGTCCCTGCTCTACTACATCGGTCTTCTAATTTTTTTATAAACCTGTCTTCATTAGCAGTTCATTAAAAGTTCAAACAACTAATTATAAATGTTGGAGACAAAATGTCCTGCTTCAGGTAGAGCCCATCCATGGCAAGTCACATCCCATGTTAACCCACAGTCCAACTACCAATGCCATATTGCCATTTGGGAATGTTGTCATCCTCTAGAATGGTGGTGGTGGTTTAGTCGCTGAGTCGTGTCTGACTTTTGTGACCCCATGGACTGTAGCCTGCCAGTCTCCTCTGTCCGTGGGATTCTCCAAGCAAGAATACTGGAGTGGGTTGCCCCTTCTTTCTTCAGGGGATCTTACCGACCCAGGGATCAAACCCAGGTCTCCTATATTGCAGGAAGATTCTTTGCCGACTAAGCTATGAGGGAAGGCTGCCTCTAGAATATAATCACCCAATTAAACAGTGTAGACTGCTGGCAAAAGGATCCTTTAAGACCAATCAGTCACCATTCAATCTTAAACAAGGCACTCCATTCTTCCTCACATCTCTGGATTTGATTCGTAAACTCCAGGTGCCATTTTAATCAGCATTCTCCTGGGTTAAACCTTTCTGTGTCAAATGTAATCCTTCTTATCATCAACAGCTCTGTTCAAGGTGTTTCAGTTCATTGATTTCCAAGGGAACCTTTACAGCTGTACTATTTTAAAAATAGAATTGATACCCTTCAGAAGTTACGTAGAATTAGTGGTCTTTAAAAACTGAGATAGGTCTTTTTTGCTTTCATCATTTCAAGGATTATCACCTTCATACACAATCAAATGTTCATAGACAGGATCTCTTAACGTTTAGCACTCTGATGAGTTATTGGTCATCATGCTGTTGTTGCCCAGTCACTAGGCCATGTCCGACTCTTTGTGACCCCATGGACTGCCGCATGCCAGGCTCTCTGTCGTTCACTATCTCCCAGAGTTTGCTCACATTCATGTCCGTTGAGTTGGTGATGCCATCTAACCATCTCAACATCGTTGGTCATTAAGAAAGGCTTTCAATGAGGTGAAGCACCCTTTCATGTGAATCCGCAGCCCATAAAGTGGTGGTTTTGTGTGTCAAGATTTTACAGTATGGTAGGGTAATATATGTATATTAGCTTTTGCTAGATAATCAGGTCTAAGGTTAGAAGTCCAATTAGTTATATTTTCACTTAAAATTCTTGACATCAGGACATTCTCATACCTCCGAGTTGGTGTCATAAGAGAAAAACACCTTCAGAATTCATTAGATTTTTTTTGTCCTAATTGCATTTAAAGACACATTTCGGGCATCTCTTGCTCTCTCAGACCTTGCACACCCCATACCAGGTACCAACTGTCTTAAGACTGATGGGTCCTGGTGCAGAAAGGGCTCTGCACTTACAGTTAATTAGGCTAACACAAATACTTCATATAGCTTCCTTTTCTTAATAGTCTCCATTTAAACAAAAAAAAAAAAATCAAACTTTCATCTTCAAAGTGTTGTTAGACTTTATCTAAATAGTCTTGAAACCCTTAGGAGGAAAAAGAGAAAAGAAACGAGTCGATAATTTTCCAAACCAAGCAGCATGGCTGTATCTGCATCTTAAAGGCATTTCCTAACTAAAGAGTGAGAGGATATGTTGGTATCTGTATGTTAATTAAAAATCTGAACATTGACATCTTTCAAAATATCCTATCTTAACAGGTTGTGTTGGCACGAGAAATGTCAATGTTGTATGTTCCCTTTCTGCTACAGAGGGAAGTTTTCACTGATCATTCTCCTGGAACCAAAGATGGAAGAGTTTCTGCAAAGGTGACCTTGGTATTATATAGACGTTTACATACACACATACCCACAGTTTTGTGTGTGTGTAGGGGGGTAGTGAGAAATGGAGGATGGTTCTTATTTCTTCTCCTTTTGTATTGTGCTGGCACATCCAGTAACCCAACTGTCTGCAAGTCATCTTTTATCTGCAGGGCTCTGAAAAGGCAACAAGAGTATTTGCAGTTCACCCACATAGGAGTGGCGAAGGAGCAGCACACAGCTGACACAGCATTAGAAGCTGGAGCACTTTTATCAGCTACTGCAGGGTAGGGCAGGAGAGAGCATTCTGATAAGAGCTCAATCTCATTGACTGCAGCAAAGGTTCAATGAGTAAATGGCTCTAGAAAAACAGGAAATACATCAACCTAAAATCAGGTTAGTCAAGTTGTCTGCATGCACACGGGCTCTCCACAGTTAATAGCAGCGACTTCTGAACAAGGATATTTTTCAAAAGAGAGAGGGAGAGAGCTCTGATTTATTTCAGGCTCAAACAAAGGTCAGTTTTTAAACAATAAATGAACTGCTAATTTTAGAATAATTTTAGATTTACAGAAAAAAATTGAAAGTAGTTTAGAGATTTCCCATGTTCTTCATGCCTGGTTTCTCCTATTCTTAACATTTTTACTTTAGTAATGGTACTTCCCTGGTGCCATTTTTAGTAATGGGCTTCCCTGGTGGCTCAGAGGTTAAAGCATCTGCCTGCGAGAGACCTGGGTTCAATCCCTGGGTCGGGAAGATCCCCTGGAGAAGGAAATAGCTACCCATTCCAGTATTCTTGCCTGGTGAATCCCATGGACGGAGGAGTCTGGTGGGCCACAGTCCATGGGGTCGCAAAGGGCCGGACACAACTGAGTGACTTCACTTTCAATGGTACATTTGTCCCGATTAGTTAACCAGTATTCATGCATTATGTTGTTTGCTTACCAAGTTTTCAGATGAAGAATCATGATCAAGTTGGTCAGTCGGGCTGTTTTATTCCCCTGGCCAAGAAGATGGTCCTTGGGAGGAGGCACTCCAGGGACCCTCACAAGGAAGTTAGGGACTTGAAATGAAATGATCAATTATTTGAAAAGAGACTGGCAGTAATAAAAACACCAATTTACCTCCCTGTTGATAAACAATATAAATCAATCCATTAGAAAATACTTGTGAGATAAACGTTGATATTTCTGCTTTCATCATTTTGAAATTTATCAGAATAATTTTCCATTCAATTGAGTTGTTTTTTTTTTTCTTGACCCGAGAGATCAAGTCACAGCAAATGACTCTAATGACTTTGAATACTTCCAGAGATGGTTCAAAAGCAGGGGCTCTCAAACTTAAGCTTGGATCAGAATTGCTGGGAGAGTTTGTTAAAACACAGATTGCTGGGCCCCTCCTCCAGTGTTTCCAAGTCAGTAAGTCTGGGGTGGAGTCTGAGAATCTTCATTTTTAATAAGTTCCCAGGGACCCCACTTTGAGCGCCACTGCCCTAGAACATTCACAGGACTTTTTACATGTATATTATTTAGACTCTCACATCATTTGACAGAAAGTGAAAGTGTTAATCTCTTAGTCATGTCCAACTCTTTGTGACCCCATGTACTGTAGCTTTCCTGGCTCCTCTGTGCATGGGCAAGAATACTGGAGTGGGGAGCCATTCCCTTTTCCAGGGGGCCTTCCCAACTCAGGGATTGAACCTGGGTCTCCTGCACTGAAGCAGATTCTTTACCACCTGAGCCACCAGGGAAGCCCTATAACAGAAGAGGAATCATTATATTCATCGTTACAAAGAAAGAATCTTATTTCTTTTTATAGCATAGTATAAAAGTTAAACTAGATATCATTTTGGAACTGGAATTTTTGAGAGAGATTTTCAATTTGAACTTATCAAAGCACATACCTGCAGATCCCTCCATGGGCACAGAAATCACCCAAGGACCTTACTAAAACAGAAATGCTCCATCTGGGTTTCTGGGACAGGGCCTGAGAATTTGTGTTTCTGGCAGGCTGCCTGTAACAAAGCCAGCCCACAAAAACAAGGCTAGCCCATATAAATTCTTGGGAAACAAAAGGTTTTCTGCATCTCTGTCCCTACCTGTTGGTGAAAAGATGATTTCCTCAGAGTGAATTAATGGATGATTTGGAATTAGCCCATTGCTTTCTTGCACTCTCCTTTCCTTAAGAGCTGGTCTCAGCCTTTCTTTTTGACAATTTAGTTCAGGTTCCTCAAGTTTTAATTTAGGTAGAATCTTACTGTGACAATTATAATTTAGGTGGAAATTCTAACTTTCCAAACACTTTGTGATCAAAGAAACTGGAGGCTGGGGATAATGCATCCAAGTTCTCTGGTGACTCTTTGCCTTTACACATGTCCAAATGGCCTTATTTTTTAATTAGGTTAGTTTAAGTTGTACATAAAGCCATCTTTGCCCTCCTAGAGGCCATGCCCCCTGCAGCTCTGGCAGCTGCTTCTTTCTCTCCCATTTCCACTCTATCTTTTAATTTTACCCTTTTATTTCAAGAACTTCTGGTTTTGGTTACTGTCTCCAATGGATAAAGTAGCTAGATTTCCTTAAGCAGTTGTGTTCATACAGTTTGGAAGTAGACTTGACTTTTCAGTCAAATCCTTACTTCCTCCCTCAGTGACACGCTGTGGTCCCTGTGTGCTGTGTGCTCAGCTGCTTCAGTCATGTCTGACGCTGTGACCCCATGGACTGTAGCCCGCCAGGCTCCTCTGTCCATGGGATTCTCCAGGCAAGAAGACTGGAGTGGGTTGCCATGCCCTCCTCCAGGGGATCTTCCCCACCCAGGCATCGAACCCTGGTCTCTTAGGTCTCCTGCAGTGGCAGGTGGGTTCTGTACCACTAGCACCACTTGGGAAGCCCATAATGGGCCCCTAGTGCTGCCATATCAAATCTGTACTCCTCTGCCAGCATTTAAAAGCAATAATTTCTGGTGTTGGCTTCCCTGGTGGCTCAGCAGAGAATCCACCTGCCAAATGCAGGAGACAAGGGTTCGATCCCTGGGTCGGGAAGATCCCCTGTAGGAGGAAATGGCAATCAACTCCAGTATTCTTGCCTGGGGAATCCCGTGAACAGAACAGACTGGTGGGCTGCAGTCCATGGGGTCGCAAAAGAATGTCAAACATTCCTTAGCAGCTAAACAACAGTTTCTAATGACCTGACATCTAGCAGGCTGTAGATTTTTACAAGCATCTTTTCTTTCCTTTTTAAAGATTTTTTGCTGTGGACCATTTTTAAAGTCTTTATTGAATTTGTTACAATATTGCTTCTGTTTTATGTTTTAGTTTTTTGGTCTGGAGGCATGTGAGATCTTAGCTCCACGACCAGGGATGGAACCCACATCCCCAGCCCTGGATGGGTGAAGTCTTAACCAGTGGACTGCCAGGGAAGTCCACAAGCATCTTTTCTAACTGAGACCAGCACCTACAGTATCAAGCTGGTAATAATACAGCCAGTGTCCAGCCTAGGTCAGTGTTCTTGAGCTAAAAGCTGAATGATTTAAGAGAAGAGCTCAATGGGAGTTCTGTATCACAGAGCCATAGCTGGCCATCCTTTCTTGAATCTTTTTTTTATTATTTTATATTAATAAGAAACAGGCCAAATTCTTTAATCAGTCTCCTTGAGTGAGTGAAAATGTTCCAGTTCCACACAACAAGGCTGCATCTCTTATAATAAATGAGTGGGAGTTACATAAAAGCAAAAGAAACTCTAGTACATCCGATCTTGTGATTGTTAACATCTATGGATATTCAGCTCAGTGTTGAATTCAATTTGATGTTGAATCACTTCAGGAAATCCAAAGCATTCTCATTACACATGGGTGAGTGTGTTTCCTTAAGGAGGTACAGTACTTGGCATCTCTGAGATGAGTGTGAATCACCACTCCGTCTGGCTGCTATACAAGTACGCATTGTTTTATTGAATAAGAGGGTAAAAAGTCACATAAAACACTGCATACTACAAATGACTGGGGAATAATTTGACCTGCCTTGGTGCAACTTAATTTACACTTTAGACTTCTGGAAAGAAAAAAAGAGATCAACTCTTCCATAAATACAGCTTAGTCTGGGCACATAAACCATGAATGGCTTTGATTATTATTTTTTAGTTAAATTCCTCTTGCCTCCTTTTTTGGATTATAATATTTTAAAGATATAACTACTTGAAGGCAGGGAGAAAATGAAACAGAATGAAAATAGGGTAAGATGGGTTTGCAGGAGGTGAAAAAGAAGACGACTTAGATTTTTCTCAGATTTCTGAAACAAAATCATGTATTCCCAACTCTACCAAATATAGCATACTTCCGTCTTGCAGGGCTGAAATTTTTTCCCCCAAACTTCTGATTTTTAGCCATATTTAAGGCTTGGCATATTGTCTCCAGAAAGAAACTGTATAGTGAACTTGTATTTCAAGCTCAGACAACACTCAGGGGATATTGCTTTAAATAGAATGCTCTTGCTGATTTTGTAAATTATGTTTTTTCTATAGTCTGTCACTATCTCTGAAATTTTGTATACAGGAGGATGTTTGGATAAATATCATATGCAGAGATCCTGATTTGAGCTTTTGTATTAGTAAAGGGAAAAATTAGACTATAGCTAGAACACTGGTGGTGATGACGGTTTAGTCGGTAAGTTGTGCCCAACTTTTATGACCCCATGGATTGTAACCCACCAAGTTCTGCTGTCCATGGAATTTCCCAGGCAAGCATACTGGAGTGGGTTGCCATTTCCTTCTCCAGGGGATCTTCTCAACCCAGGGACAGAACCCTGGTCTCCTTCAATGCAGGCAGATTCTTTACCTACTGAACCTACTGGGAAAGTCCAGTAGCTAGAACATTCTCTGACATTTCCAAACATCGCATGCCTTTGTCCTAAAATATCCTGCTAAGCGATGCTCGAATGTCTTCCGAGGGGAGGTCTGAGTTACTTGGAACATTTACAAGTGAATAGTGGGTATGGATATACACAGATCCAGTTTGAATTGGTTTCTACTCTCAGAATCAGAATTAAGGAAAAGGGAGAGACGGGCACAAAATTTTGTTCTGGAGCTGTTCTTCATTCCTCACCCCGCTGGGGCTATAGAAAGCCTTGCTGTCACCCAGGGTTCGCTATCTAGCAGAGCTGAAGGTATGAATTTCAATCCTCTTTTTGTTTTCAGTAGTTCAGTGCGTATTTTTATTTCTACACATCAGTTCATTGTAACCTCTTAGCTGTCTTTCTGGAAGATAATTTAATAGCAGACTGGGGCTTTGCTATGGTTTCGGGTAGTGCTAATTTTTCTGAGATATCCTTTGGGTTGTAGATTATTCCAGCTCACATGGCCCCATCAGGAGGGGCTTCTTGGGCCACACGGAGGGTAGAGCAACCTTTGGTCTTGAATCCAGGCCTATATCACTTCACAACTACTTCGCATCATCTCCTTCCATGACCTCTAGGTGGTAAAAATCCATCTTCCTCCCCTCCCCCCGACTCTAAAATGTCTTCCTAGTCTAGCTGAAATCTCTCCCTCTTCAAACTCTCTCCTGTTACATGGCTTGAGGCTTAGAAATGAAACCTGAGAAGTCCTGTTTTAGATCTCTCATAGGCAAGGAAGCCCAGTTCAGAGTCTTCTACTAGCTTGAATGCAAGAAGAGAAAATGCAGAACATCTCAAAATTAAACAGCCACACACGGTGTCTTGTTTCTGGACTCTTCAGTTCCTGGATCTGGACCATACTAATCCAATTTTCACAATACAACTTGGATATGAAAGGCTCCTGGGAAGCCAAGTTTCCACCATTTGGTTAAGAAAGATGAACGTCATGTACATGGACTTGGAGCCAAAGATAAGAGTTTGAATCCTGCCTCTTACTGTTACTCAACTGTCATGGCAGATAACCTTCTTAACACTTCCCCTCCTCATTCCTCTTCCCTCGTCAGACCTCCATTGTCTTTCACCTGGACCACCATAAATATCTCCTAACTAATCCCTTGTCTCCAATATTACCCTCTCCGGTCTATCATCTTTCTTAATCTTATACACAAATATGGTCATCTCAGGTCCTTGATCGAAAACTCTCCAGTGACTCCCTGTTGACCAGAGGGTGAAGTTCAGAATCATAGCGATTTGTGATTGGTTTTTTCATGCTACTCAATGGCGGGTACTCCCAGTTGTCTTCCAAATTCCATTCTCTCTTCTTCCCTATATGTATAACTAAACACACTGGTCAGAAAAGAATCTATTAGTCTTAAGTGGTAGAGTGGCCATGTGACTAGTTCTAATGAATGAATTATGAGCAGAAGTGTCCCGTGGCAGCTTCTAAGAATCTCCCTTAAAAGAAAGCTAGCTTATGCCTTTGTTCCTTTTATTTATTTTCCTTCTTTTTGCTGCTCAGAATGTGGATGGGATGGGTCAATCAGGAGTAGCCATTTTGGACCACATGGAGGTCGTGCATGGTGAAAAAAGATCAAATGAATCTGATTTCCTGAAGATTTCTTTTCACCAACTTATCATATACCCAGAACCTTCTTGCTCCTCACTGGTCACATGTTCCTCAGGAAAACACTCTTCAGGCTCATTTTCTTCCCTTCTGTACTCACAACCATGCTCAACTGTTTGCAGTTCTTGCATTCATCTTAGAGTTGCTTACTTCTGCACCTTGCCACTTGCTGCTTCTCTGCTCTATGCTTTATCGTTTCTGGTGGATTTTTTCTTACTAAGACCCACTTTAAAAATCTTCCCCTTTGAAAAGATTGTTCATTCATAGCTGGACAAGTTTGGTAATTCTTTTTTTGCCATCTTTATATTTACATAACATAGTACGTATCACATCCCACTGTCAATGTTTTATTTGCCTACTTGTTTTACATAATAGACAGTGAACTTCATAAAGTTTTTTCATATTTGTATTTCCAGTGCCTAGTACACATTTGGGTCCAAAATTAAAATTACTGAATGGGTGAACAGTTGAATGAAGTTTGCTGCACTCAATCATCTATAAAATGATAATACTATTAATTCCCATCCTATAGAATTTTTTTTTAATTACATGAGGTGAGAAATGAGAAGGTTGTTCACAAATGATAACATGTTATCAAAAAAAGTAAAATAAAGATATTGTGTGTTTATGTAAATTTCAATTATGTGTTCAATCATCTTGCACAAATATAATGTGTTTAGAATCCAGTACTATTGACCTACATTAAACCTACAGGAAATGGAAGCAAAGGATGAATCAGAAAGAGAGCACAATTCTGATTTAGCAATGTAAAAATTAGTAGTTTCTGGATAAAAATTTCTTTTTCCAGAAGGGGAAAGGTAATATTTTAAGAAACTCTCTTGATTGAGTTAAGGCATATAAGTCATTAGAAATTTAAAAAAAGACTCGGATAATTCTGCACTATACATGAGTGATAACTATAGATAAATCATACTTGTGTAACAGTCCTTAGTTAGGTGGAAATAGTAGTACTTAAAAATTTTTTCTTGATTTCAATTTTAAAGATTTTAATTCATAAAGTCCAAGCTAAGTACTAGAGCTGTCAGGGCCTCCAAATCAATCGCTGCATAACCAAGGGTTCTTATGATCAATTTAATACTTATAGCTTGATAGTTAAGTTTATTTAAGCCCACCTATCCTACAAATGCTTAGCTGTAAGTAACCTCTTTAGCCACAGCTCCACGCAAAATAGTTCCACTTAAAAAAAGTTAAGACATCAAGCAGCTTGCACTTCCTGAGATCACCTCTGGAACATAGACTAGGCCTATAAGCCAAGGGCTCAACTGCTGTAAGCGAACATGGGACAGTCAGAGTTGGAGCCTGAGATAAGATGCACTCATTTCTGCCGTATTCATGGAAGCAGCCAGGAAACTCCAGACATCTTTGGATGAAAATGGATCCTATGGGAGTAACGGACCTGCACAACTCATGCTCACTTCTCTCTTGGGACCTGTATTCTAAGCTCAGCAGCTTCATGAAGTCATTAACCAGAGCCACTCTGTGATGTGGATTCTGCTCTGGTGCTTCAACCGTCTGCTGTCCCTGGATCCTTGCTTTGGTCCCTAAGACTTCCCAGCACCAAGATCTCATATCTGGGATTCTAAAAGCCTCTTTTTTTTTTACAGCCCTCAATTTGCTCTCACGACTTCAGTGGAATCCAGTCTTGTTTTTGCCTGTAGGTTCCTGTCTGTGGGGTGAGGGGCATTGAGGGGGGCATAGATTTAATGTCACCTCTTATATTATGAATCAGTGACATAGGCTTTTAAAGCCAAAAGTATTTGTAAGATCTTTTTAAAATATAGAAGATTTAGCTACCTTCACTTTCCTATTTAAACTGATTTCAGAAGGAAACATAGGGTTCAAAGCAAAGTTCAGGCTCTTCTCCTCTGTATATTTGCAAACGCACAAAGCTGGGTCTGTTATGTCCTGTCTGAAAGGCTATCTATTTGTACAGCTTTATGCATCTCTTCAAAGAACACCCATGAAGTTACAGCTCATATTTCTGCTTTAAATATTCGATCTTTTGGCTTTAAACACCCATAAGGGTTATTTGTCAAAACGGATCTTAAACCTCGCCCCACAGCTCTACAACAGATCTTTAAAGTAATGCTGTAGGGGTGGGAAGGAAAGGGTGGGGGAGACGGGAAAAGTCAGCCATTCAGCAAGCATTTATTGAGTGCCAAGTACGTGCAGAGCATATGGTATCTAGTAATAGGTGCTGTGAGGGGGATAAAAAAGAAATGGAATACGTGTTCTTGCCCTCAAGACGAAGGAGACAGAAACATAAGCACTGTCAGTTTAGTCCTAGATTAGACATTTTAACCTTGTTTTCCAAAGATGTTTGAATGAAGAGCAGTGACCAGCAACCTGGGGCATGTAAGAACCCTTTAGCTGCAGAAGTGTGTATGTGTGTGTGTGTGTGCGCATGTGTGTGTGTGTGTGTGTGTGTGTGTATGTGTGTGTGCATGGGTACATAGGCATGACTGGGGAAGGGAAAGAGGAAGGAGGGAAAGGGTATATAGGTACAGTGATGGGACTGAGGGTGAAGAAGGAGTCATGCCTTGTATGGAAGGCCCTTTCCCATGTTTTCTCAATCAACTTTTGACCTAAGATGGCTTCTGTTAGTTTTCTGAGACCCCAGCAACAAGCTCCCATGTTCCCTTTTAATAGCAATGCATGTGTTCCCACCATCTCCCTCATCCTTGGGATCCAGGCTTTCTGTTTTTCTGGATTTGTTTTGGTCCTGTCTCAAGATCAACTTACCTTGCTCCTCCTGTCCATTCACTTCTACCATCAACCTCTATGGTTCTAAACTGTTGGAGACCAGACTCCCGGAAGAACACCTGTGTGACCCAGGAGGCCTGTCTCCAGGTGCTCAACCACAGGTGGACGCCTCCTGCCCACAGGGGACCCTGCCGCTCTGGTACTCCTACTGGGAGTGGAGACATGGAAACCACCACAAGGTACTATTGAGCCCTTTGAAAAGTGTGTAGTGTAGTGAAGAGTCAGGTGGGGCTTGGACTGGAATCCTGCCTGCCCTATGGACTACCTTATAAAACCACACTGAGCTTCAGTTTCTCCATCTGTCAAATGGGAATTCTCTCATGTTATTATGATAGACAAATGAATTAATAAATATAAAGTGCTTACTTAGCCTATAGCAAGCACTCAATGAAAATTTTGGCTAGTATGATAACATTAACATAATTTTCATTGTGTTTAGCATTTGTCTTGAGGGTTTGAGGCCTTAGAAAATATTTTTTTTATCCTACAGAGTACATGACTAAGAGGAAAACAGGAAATGTGACTTACTCTATCCATTAAACAAGGATTTTTTTTTTTAAAGTGCTGACTTCATTGCTAAGTACTGTATCAGATCCCTCCCGGTGCTAGGCATTGCATTAGATTCTAGGAAAATAGCAATGAGACGGACAGATAGATTTCCTTCCGTCAGAGAATTTATGATTCATGGGGGAAAGACACATATTACACAGTACACCAAGGTGTAGAAGCAGGTGTAAGTTACAGGCTCTACTGTAGTGCTCATGGAATATGGGGGATCTGATAGGATCTGCAAGATCAACAAGTCCATCCTAAATTTCCATTTTTGCAACCAGTTCTCAAAAGAGTCACAAAGAGTCACACATGACAGAGCGACTGAAAAAAACAACTCAAAAGAGTGACTTGATTTCCAATAGATCAGTGATATTTTCATTATGTTTCCCTAGACAAGCTAGGCATTTTCTAATGAGATATCAACCAAATCCATGAGTTTCCAACTTCATATTTTAAGTGACATACAGTCTCTTCATTGGAATATTTGAACATAAGGGCTATTGAAAAAGGAACATATAAAGAATCAAGCGGCTTCCCTGGTGGCTCAGAGGTAAAGAATCCACGTACCTAAGTCAGTAAAGAATCTCTCTGCCATGCAGGAGACCCGGGTTCAATTCCTGGGTCAGGAAGATCCCTTGGAGGAGGAAATGGCAGCCCACTCCAGTGTTCTTGCCTGGAGAATCCCATGGACAGAGGAGCCTGGCAGGCTATAGTCCATGGACTTCCAAGAATCGGACACAAGTTAGTGACTAAACCACCACCACCAGTTCAGGAGACATGGGTTCAATCACTGGGTCAGGAAGATCCCCTAGAGAAGAAAATAACTCATTCCGTATTCTTGCTTGGGAGATCCCATGGACAAGGGAGACTGGTAGGCTAGAGTCCATGGGGTTGCAAAAGAGTTGGACACAACTGAGTGACTAAACAAACAAAAAAACAAAAAAACAAAGAATCAAGATTTAAAATGAGGACTTCATAGGTACAGCCTGGTGTGTGCTTTACTAGTAGTGAGATGTGTTTTTTCTTAATAGTTTTATTCTGAACCTAATACCCCAGTCCAGACTTAACTAGAATATTTCTTTGTGCATCATCTTCCATTGATTAAGACAAAAGTCAGATTATGAATATGGTTCTAAAACTTCTCAAATCATATCTGTAACTTTCTTCTGCAACTGAAAACATTTGTTTTCTAAGAGATGGGGAACTTATGTCTACCCATTGTGTGAATGTCAAATGTAATCTCATGTGATTCTCACAGGAACCTTGTGAAAGAGGTCTTATTTCCATCTCTTTTTACATATTAGGAAATTGAGGCTCAGAGAGGTTAAGAAATTTGTCCAAATTTGCACACAGGGCTTTGTTCAAAGCCAAGACTACTTGATTCCCAGGGATGCTCTCAATTCAGCCATGTGTCAGCTGACCATTCACAGAAAATCACACAATAGAGCTTATTTCCACTGTGCACAGTATGTTTCAATTTATATAACCACTGTAAGCCTGAATAATCACAGTTTAATTTCTAAAAATCCAGTTGTTTTTGTATTACAAATTGTGTACAGTTTATTCTGGGCTCTAGGAACTCTCTTCACTTTTTTTCCCCTAAATCTGTATTTCTTTGAAATGCTTTTCATACATTATAGTTTAGATTTACAGGATGCTTAAGCCCTTTCAAGATGCTGCTGCTGCTGCTAAGTCGCTTAAGTCGTGTTCGACTCTGTGCGACCCCATAGACAGCCTACCAGGCTCCCCCGTCCCTGGGATTCTCCAGGCAATTTGTCCTCATTTGGTGTGCCTAAAATGAAACCAAACGTCTTCCATCAGGACTGGATTAATCTTCTCTCTTCCCTATTTTTTTTCCTGGAGCCTTTTGCTTTGGCAGGCACCTGGGGTCAAGTCTTTGGAGTCATCTCCAGCTCCTCACACCTCCTCATTCTCACACACTGAGATATTATTTGTAACCAGAACAGCTTCCAAGGACATCCCTGATGGTTCAGCGATAAAGACTTCATGCTCCCAATGCCAGGGGGCCTGGGTTCCATCCCTGGGGGCCCAGGTTCCATCCCAGGTTCCACTCCTGTCCCAGGTCCACCCCTAGACCTGGCATGCTGCTACTAACAACCTGCACGTGGCGACAAAAACCCCACATGTCACAACTAAGACCTGGAGCAGCCAAATAAAATTTTTTTTAAAGAGGCCCTTATTTAAAAAAAAAAAAAAAGCAGCTTCCACATCGAATGGCAATATCCATTCACTCTCTCCTTTGACTCAGTCTTCATAGCAGCAACAAATACCATTGCATTTTGTTATCAACTGTAGTTGTTACCAATTCCGTTTGACCGATAAGGAACCTAAGCTTCAGAGGAGTCAGAAGCTGATAATGAGTGAAGATTTGAACTCAGGTCATTATGAATCAAAAATACTGTCTGTGCTTCCTTTGTCATTGATCTTGTACTCAGGCATTTCCTTTCGTTTCCCTTGAATGCACCCAAGTCAGACCTGCATTTCTTTATGTTCAAATTAATACTATAGTTTCCTAATCATCCCCTTTCCTCTGTTTCAGTCTGAATTCTATGCGCCAAACTAGATATATCTCTTCAACCACTTACTTTTTCCATTGTCTAATGCAGTAGTTCTAAAGCTACTAAAATTCAAATAATAATGGTGTTGACTCATTTATAGAAAAGGAAATCTTTATGTCTTAAATAAGTATCTAAACTTTAATATTTTAAATATCTCTTTGAAGATTTTTTTCTTAAACTTTTTTTTTTTGGCCACACCACATGGCATTTGAGATCTTAGTTCCCCAACCAGGAATCAAACCCATGCCCCATGCAGAGTCTTAACCACTGGACCACCAGGGGAGACCCCTCTTTTTTTTTTAACTTTTGTCCTGATCAATGGCTAATACATAGTTACTTCATGTGTGTGCTAAGCCACTTTAGTCATGTCCAACTCTTTGTGATCCTGTGGACCATAGCCTACCAGGCTCCTCTGTCCATGGAATTCTCCAGGCAAGAATACTGGAGTGGGTTGCCATGACCTCCTTTAGGAGATCTTCCCGATCCAGGGATCAAATCCACGTCTCTTACATCTCCTGCATTGGCAGGCAGGT
Source organism: Redunca redunca (assembly GCA_006410935.1). NCBI lineage: Eukaryota > Metazoa > Chordata > Mammalia > Artiodactyla > Bovidae > Redunca > Redunca redunca. Next base: position 855,445 of record SJYQ01093863.1, on the reverse strand, counting down.
TCTATACCACTAGCACCACCTGGGAAGCCCAGTTAGTTCATATTGCTTAAAAATACCATGATTTCTAGTTGTGGTTGTTGTTTAGCTGTGTTGGTGGTTTCTAGGGACCCTGTCATTTGTCAATTTGAGATCTACAGCTTTAGATAGTAAGTGCCAAATTGATGGTCAAGACTCTAAACTCTGTCCCCAGGTCACATTTCCTCTACTATTTAATCCAGCATTCTTCCTTTCTATGTAGAGGTTTGAGCCTATTCAATCAGGGCTCCCAGCCCATTGCTCAGAAAACAGGCTCTGCTGCGGGGCATTCCTGTGCTTTGCTTCTTCAGGGGCCCTTGCTCCCACCGTCTTCCTTTCCTCTCCTTTTTAATCATGTTTTAAAAGATAACAGTTCATATCTCATGAATGCTCCTGATGCTCCAGACCCTACTCAAGGACATTACATATATTAACTCATTTAAGCGTCTCAGTACCCTGTATGGTGGGAATGGCAAGATCTCTTTCTGGGCTTAAGTTTCTGAATTTGTAAAAGAAACATTAAAATAATACCTCCTCAGGATTGTTGTGAAGGTTCAGTGAGTTAACACATGAATTGCCTAAGATGTGGTAAGCACGTAGTAAATATTAGCCATTATTTTATTATGCACCTTCCAGTTGTGGAAATTAAAGCTTACGTTGAGTAACAACTCTAGTCACCAGTGAAGGCCAAAATTTAGACTGTCTGAATTTTGTCCATGTCTAAATCAGCCATGTCTCTGGAGTCTGAACTCTGCAACAATGGGTTTCCCGACCTCCCTTGCTCTTTTTCCTACTTACTCGAATATCCACAGTCCCCTCCCCAACTCCTCTGGAAGTCGTGGTCACTCTTTTCTGTTCCTAATATCTCCTTTGAAGACATCAGAGTATGGAGCATAGTGCTCACTCACATAAGACCTATATAAAATTCTTTCCACCTTGGTTTCCATTGTATTAACTGTTAGAGACAGACCTGTGCAAATGACATAATTTTCCATTTCTTACTTGTGCTGCAGCCCTCAAGACCTCTCTCAGGCTCAGTGACTCTAGGAAAACTCAGGGGATTCAGCTTAAAAGTCATAGTCGTAACTAACATTTATTACAGCAAAACAGCACGAAACAAAATCAGCAAAGGGAAAACGTATACAGGACAAACTCTGGAGGAAATCAGGCACAAACTTCAGAGAGTCCTCACCCAGGGGAGTCACACAGGATGTGCTGCATGCCTCTGGCAATGAGTTTTGTTTTTGTTTTGCTATGTAGGTTCTCATTAGCTATCTGTTTTATACGTGGTGGTGTGTATATGTCAACTCCAATCTCCCCATCCATCCCCCCTTGGTAACCATAAGTTTGTTCTCTATGTCTGTGACTCTGTTTCTGCTTTGCAAATAAGTTCACCTGTAGCATTTTTCTAGATTCCACATATAAGTGACATTATACGGTATTTGTTTTTCTCTTTCTGACTTGCTTCACTCTGTATGACAATCTCCAGGTCCATCCATGACTCTGCAAATGGCGCTGTTTCCTTCCTTTTTATGTCTGAGTAATATTCTGTTGTATATATGTACCACATCTTCTTTATCTGTTCCTCTGTTGATGGACATTTAGGTTGCTTCCATGTCCTGGCTATTATAAATAGTCCTGCAATGGATATCAGGGTGCATGCATCCTTTTGAATTCTGGTTTTCTCTTAATATATGCCTATGAGTGGCATCGCCGAGTCATATGGTAGCTCTATTTTTAGTTTTTTAAAAGAACTTCCATACTGTTCTTCATTGTGGTTTATATTAATTTATATTCTCAGCAATAGTATAGGAGGGTTCCCTTTTCTGCACACCCTCTCCAGTGTTTATTGTTTATAGATTTTTTTGATGATGGAGATTCTGATTGGTGTGAGTTGATACCTCACTATAGTTTTGATTTGCATTTCTCTAATTATTAGCAATGTTGAGCATCTCTTCATGTGTTTCTTGGCCATCTATATGTCTTCTCTGGAGAAATGTCTATTTAGGTCTTCCTTGGCAATGAGTTTTGACAACCCCTGAGACTTGTCTATCAGGGTTGCTCTTGAGACTCAGTGCCCAGGGCTTTAACTGGTGGTTGATCGCATTCTCTGCTGAGCACGTAAAAAAATATCAGACTGTGAGTACCTTTCCTTATTCTTCATGGGAACAGTGAAAGCAGCTGTTCAGCATGAACTGCATTGCTCATACAATTTAGATACAGAGAGTCACTCTTATCAGTTCTGGAACCCTCCTGTGATGATTGACTTGATGTCAACTTGGAGGGTGCTTTAGAATTAGGTTAACATTTTAATGTGTGAATTCTGAGTGAGTGGATTTTCTTCCATAATATGGGTGGGCCTCATCCAATTAGTTGAAGGCTTACATAGGACAGAAAGATTGGTCTCCCCAGCAGACGGGAATCTTCAAGCAGACTGCCTTTGGATTTCAGATCATCTCTCCTGGATCACCAGCCTGCTGTCACACATTGCAGACTAGACTTGCCAGTCTCCATGAGCCCCTGTCCTTATAATAAATCTTTTTTTTTGTCTATTATACACCCATATTGTTTTGGTTGTGTTTCTCTGGAGAAACCTGACTAATCCAAGTTCCCAGATGCCAGCTTATGGTCACCCTTGCAAGCAGGACTCCTAAGGACAGCAGTCTCAGGGTAGCTCTGTTCTTCACATTACTAGCATTTGTAGCAGCAGAAGCCACAAATGGTAATATCATGGAGCAGCAGGGCTTATGAAAAATAAGAAACTATAAGGTAGAAAGAAGAGCATGGAGAGAAGTTGGCTGGTGGTGGCAGAGAAGAGGAAGCAGCAGACAGAGTGCTGGGGTGGAGGCTTCATGTAACAGTGGAACATTCAAACAGGAAACAGGAGGTGTCTGTAGCTGGGGAGCTAAAGGAGCAGGTAAAAGATACTTCTTTATCCCACGAGACCTGACTACATAATTGTGGTCTGTGGCAGGTTAAAGACAGCCGGAGTTTCTTTGCCACTCCTTATGTGAAGATGAAGAATCTGTTTCTTCTCTTCTTAAGTCTGGGCTGGAATGTGATATGCTTTAACCAGTGGAACACCACAGAGTTGGCTCTGTGACTATTCTAGGCATGAGCCTTAAGAGGGCCTGGAAGCTTCTGCTTTTGTGCTTTGGGGGGCCATGGGTCACTATGCCATGAAATTCATCTATTCTGCTTGGAGAAACTTGGAGAGAGAGAGAGAAAGAAATGCCCAGCCAGCTCACAACTGTTCCAGCTATCCCAGCTGAGGTTCGTGCATGTAAATGATGTCATTCTGGATGTTCCAGCTCAGTTTGAGAATCCAGATGATAGCACCTGCATGCATGACCCCAGGTCACACCAGCAGAAGAGTCACCCTGCTGAGCCCCACTCAAATGACAGAATCACGAGCAAATAATAAAGTGTTGTGACCCTAAACCACAAACTGTTAGGATGTCTTATTCCATAGCAATAGATAAGTGATGTGGTGAAGCAGCTGAGATGGTCTAAGCACAGTGGCTTCATTGTAAGGCTAGGCACCAGAGGAGAAAGCAAGAGATGTCTGTGGCTGGGCAACAGGGTGATTCCATGAGACGTGACACAGGCACTCTTTTCCAGTTTCCACTGTTTCACAACACAGACGTGTGTCATTTCGCAAAGGAAACAGTCTGTACTCTTCTGAATTAAGCTTTACCCGAGAATCTTTTCCAGACCTTCCCAACCCTCAAACCGAAGTTTGTGAACAGTTGATTGAGATCCCATGCACCATGAGTCATGTTTGTCTTCAGAATGCCTGTTGCCTTAGTGGAGGTCTTAGATCATCAAAAGTCCCATGCCCTGGAGCTCATTTCTTCATTTGGGAAGCCAACATACAATGTATAACTTCATCTCCGGCAAAACTTCTCAACATGTGCCTGAGCCTGTATATGCAGGATGCCAAATCAGTGAATCCAAAAATGTAACAGTTACCCCCTCAAAAAAAAAAAAAAACCAGTCTGACTGATTTTATTGACAGATTTAATGGGTCATTTACTTGTGGCAGAAACTGGGCCTATGACCAATTGTTGCAAATATTTTCATCTCTCTTTCACGGATGAGGATACCAAGAGGGAGAGACACAGAGAGATCCCATGAATTACCAGAGCCACTCAACAAGTCAAAATTGAAGGCAAGGACATTATCCAGGGCTCCCAGATCTCTCGTCAGGGTTTTCTCCACTATTGGCAGTGTTAGTTTTCATTGATGTGTTTGTATATTTCTCTGCTGGAGAGGGCATAGGTGCAGCCCAGCATTTTTTTTTTTATTACCTTAAGCAAAACATATTTCCTTTTTGTGATATCACTGTTTCACCCTGGACACTTGATTACTTTCTTATGGGCAGTCTCAGCTATCTTTTGGAGAAAAAAAAAAGATTCAGTAAGAAATAACCTCCCCAAGGACCTTGTGTTGAGAAAGAATGCATAAGCCTAGCCAACAGGGTGAGTGTGGAGAGGCTCTCCCTGCTGATAATCTTGGGAGAAAGTATTGCCTGACTTAGAAATATGACATTTTTCTAGGCCACCTCATTTCATCTGATAGAAAATGATCACTTTCCAATATGTTCTTATTAAAGAAATGAATGAAAACATGGCCAGAAGGTGACCTAGAATGGTAAATCAGAGTGAGTAAAGTCTACATGTCCATATCCAGTCAGTAGCTACTCTGTTTTATTTATATCATATGGAGAATTCATTCACTCATCCATCCATCCATCCATTCATTCATCCATCCATCCATTCAGCAAATGTTGATTGAACACCTACCACAGCAAAGCCCCATGGAGACATATTGGGTACAGACCATACCTCCTGATCCTGCATTTTACAACCTCATAAAGGAGATAAGAGAAGATGTGAACACAAAGAACTATGATCAAGGTAATAAATGAGTAAGTACCATAGGAGAGAAAAATAAGGTGAGATGAAAGTTCAGAAAAAGGAGACATCACTTCTGGCCAAAGGAAACATAGAGTACAATGATTTCTTAAAAAGTATAATCTATCACCCTCCAACTCCTGGTTTAAAAGCCTCACACACTTATTAGCTATATGACCTTGGGCAAATCATAAATTTTCTGTGTCTTAGTTTGCTTATCTTTTAAAAGGAAGGGTTGGACTAAATGATCTTGAGGGTCCTTTCCGCTCTAAAGTCCTAGGATACATAATTTTTCATGAGAAGGCCCAGCTTAATATGTGACAATCTATTCTTTATACAACCAGAGTAACTCTTTAAACCTCAATAAGATCATGTTACCCATGGCTTAAAACCCTTTCGTGGCTGCATTTCAAAGAAAACCCAACTCCTTTTGTTGGTGTGCAAGGTCCCACAGCATCTGGCCCTGCTCTTTTTCTAACCCCATCTCCCAGACCACCTCCTCTTGGTCCTTAATGCATCAACCAAGGCCTTCACACACACTGTTCCCTCTGTCAGGAATGCCTATCCTTGTCATTTAGTCGCTAAGTCATGTCCAACTCTTGCAACTCCATGGACAATAGCCCACCAGGCTTCTCTGTCCATGGGATTTCCCAGGCAAGAATACTGGAGTGGGTTGTCATTTCCTTCTCCAGGGGATCCTCCAAATCCAGGGATTAAACCCGTGTCTCCTGCATTGGCAGGTAGATTCTTTACCACTAAGCACCAAGGAAGCCCTAGGAATCCCTTCCCTCTCTTGTTAAAAACAAAATTTATATGTGTGTGTGTGTACAATATTTATGAAAAAAAGAAATATATAAATTAAAAATAGTCAAATGATATTATAAGGTTATAACCCAAACCCAGAGAGTTAGGAGGCTGGGAAGGATAGAAATCATGTTTCAATATGTAGATTTTGTGCTTAAAACCTTGTTTCCATGCATCTTCACCCTACTTCCTCTGGGCCTGGCATCCTGGGTATGAAGCCACTCAGACTTTCTATAGAATAAAAATCCTCTGGCATCCTCCAGGATGAAGGAAGGACAATTGCCCTGGATAAGTGGAACAGAGCAGAGAATCTGGGGGTCGGTGTGTGCTTTATTCTGAGTTTCAAACCATTCTTCTGATTTCTCACCAATGCTTTCACCCCTTTATGCCGCATATCATGTGCCTCCAATTCCCGAGACTTTTCTGGGGAGTTCATTTCTGTGACTAGGCTCTTTTAATAACAGCATCCCCTCTGTAAGAACTTGGTATTTTGCTTTCTTAGTTTTGCTAACTTTCCCTTCAACTTTTCATCTTCTGAAACTGTGATCATTCTTTGCAACCATAATGATATCTCTCTTCACCCATTCTCCTTGTCTTTCTGAGTTTCTATCTCATCAATTCTTTTAATACTCAATTTGAATAGGAATTATAGAAGGGGTCCAGATTAAAGAATGTTTTATACCTTCCATGTTTACCTAGAGTGCCTCTTCCATTATCTCAGCTTTAGAATTTATATCATCCAGATATCAGGTTCAAAGTCAGAATGAACTTCCCTGACCACATGTGTAAGGAGTTCCTCTTGGGTTTGTCTATTAGAGCACCGTGTTTGCCTCTTTTGTAACACTGAGCACAACTTACAGCTGAATCCTTATTTATTGACTTACATATGTTTATGACTTTGTTTAAAGACTATTGCTCTCACTAGAGTACAAACTCAGGGAAGACAGGAACCATGGCTATTTTCTTAAATCAGTTTATACTGAGTGCTCAGCACAGTGCCTCACCATAGCCGATGCTCAAGAATTCTTATCCATGATGGGACTTCCCAGTAGTCCAGTGGCTAAGACTCTGCGCTCCTAACACAGGGTACCTGGGTTCTACAACATCTATAGAGCTGTCATACTGCAAGTAAAGATCCTGAGTGCTTCAGCTATGACCTGGAACAGCCAAATAAATATTTTTTAAAAGAAGAAGTCTTCTTTGCATGTTGACAGACAGAAAGACCGAATCTTAGACTCCACTGACAATACCACCAACACAAGGACAATCTGAAAAAAAAGAAGGACAAAGATGTAGCACATTGCTCAGGAGGATGAACTCTGGAGCCAGACCTTCTGTGTTCCAGTCCTAGAATGACCACTCACTTAGCTGGGCAGAGCAACTACTTGGGAAAGAAGATAATAATAGTACCCTTACTTCATGAGATGCTTATAGAGATGAAAGCGAGTCAGCATCGTTAGGACGCTTAGAACAATAGCCAGTGCATAGTCAGTGCTTTATCAGCATTGACTGTTACGTATCTGAGTAGACCTTGGCTGGGTGAGGATCACCCTCCGAAGTTTTGCTTCAAAAATGTAAGTCTAAACTTCCATGGAGTATAAACACATTGACCTTGTAGGTTCAGCAGGTTTAGAATCCAATTTTGGATTTTGGGTTCCACCTCTTGGGTTTTCGAGATGTGCCATTTATTCCAGTAATTTATAAAGCAGGTCCTCTTGGGGTAGCCCTGAACAAAAATTACTCCTTGGGGATAACTTATGGAGAGGAGGATGGGGTGATGGGTTAAAGGAAGGAGGTAACTGGATAAGCTTAAAACAATAGAAGGCAGGGAAGAATGGGGTATGAGGGTAGAGAAAAGTGTTTGGACACTAGGAAGGCTTTGGCTGAAATGCCAGCTCTACTTTACCAGCTATGTGACCATAAACAACTTACTAGACCTCTTGGTGCCTCAGTTTCCTTGGTATCACAAATATGAGATGCTCCTGCTCATGCTTACTCACTCAGTCATGTCCAACTCTTTGTGACCTTCTCTGTCCATGGAGTTTCTCAGGCAAGAACACTTGCCATTCCCTTCTCCAGTGGATCTTCCCAACCCAGGGATCAAACCAGGGTCTTCTGCACTGCAGGCAGAGTCTTTATCATCTGAGCCACCGGGGAAGCCCCAGTACATAGAAAACTTAGATGAGTACCTGATAGAGAGAAAAATACTCCAGTATTTAAATTATTTTCACTATGATTAGAATTAGTCAGGAAACCTGGTTTTAATCCCATCTCTGAATCTGACTGGCCTTGTGCCCTTCAGTTCAGTTCAGTTCAGTTCAGTTGCTCAGTCGTGTCTGACTCTTTGCAACCCTAAGGACTGTAGCACGTCAGGCCTCCCTGCCCATCACCAACTCCCGGAGGTTACTCAAACCCATGTCCATCAAGTCAGTGATGCCATCCAACCATCTCATCTTCTGTTGTCCCCTTCTCCTCCCGCCTTCAATCTTTGCCAGTGTTAGGGTCTTTTCCAATGAGTCAGTTCTTTGCATCAGGTGGCCGAAGTATTGGAGTTTCAGCTTCACCATCAATGAATATTCAGGACTGATTTCCTTTAGGATGGACTGGTTGGGTCTCCTTGCAGTCCAAAGGACTCTTAAGAGTCTTCTTCAGCACCACAGTTCAAAAGCATTAATTCTTTGGTGCTCAGCTTTCTTTATTGTCCAACTCTTACATCCATACATGACTACTGGAAAAACCACAGCTTTGACTAGATGGACCTTTGTTGGCAAAGTAATGTCTCTGCTTTTTAATATGCTATCTAGGTTGGTCATAACTTTTCTTTCAAGGAGCAAGGGTCTTTTAATTTCATGGCTGCAGTCACTGTCTGCAGTGATTTTGGAGCCCCCCAAAATAAAGTTTGTCACTGTTTCCATTGTTTCCTCATCTATTTGCTATGAAGTGATGGGACCAGATGCCATGATCTTCATCTTCTGAATTTTCCGTTTTAAGCCAACTTTTTCACTCTCCTCTTTCACTTTCATCAAGAGGTTCTTTAGTCCTTCTTCACTTTCTGCCATAAGTGTGATATCTTCTACATATCTGAGGTTATTGATATTTCTCCCGGCAATCTTGATTCCAGCTTGTGCTTGTGGCTTTAGGGGATTCATTTTCTTTTTCTCTGTCCAAGGGGCTCATCTCTGAAACCAAGTCACTCTATTTCTTTGCAGTTTATGAGTCTGAATGCTGCCAGTGACTACTTCTGAAGACTCCTTCCACCACCCCCTATGCATACACACACATACATACATACGCTCACAAATTCCTGGGATCCTGGGCCTTTTCCGGCTCTTACCAAAACAGTATTTACAAATCCTGGTCTGCAGCTGCACAAAATTAACCTACATTAGAGCAGGAAGTGTCAGGGGAAGCCAGGCTCCAAGAGGGTTCTCTCGAGCCCCATTTCCTGGTATTCACACCCTGTGCAATCCCTTCCCACAGTGAAGAGAACTGACCAATGTAACCAGTAAGTTTTTTTTTTCATTTCATTTTTAAAAAATTGGGGTATAGTTGCTTTTTAGTGTTATGTTAGTTTCTGCAGTACAATGAAGTGAATCAATTATATGTATACATATATCCCCTCCCTCATAGACCTCCCTCCCACCCCACTCCCCAATTCCATCCCTCTAGGTCACCAGAGAGCATCAAGCTGAGCTCCCTGTGCTATACAGCGGTTTGTCACTAGCTGTCTGTTACAGATGAATGGATAAAGAAGATGTGATACATGTGTACAATGGAATATTATTCAGCCATGAAGAGGATTGAAATTGGGTCATTTGTAGAGACATGGACGGACCTAGAATCTGTCATACATAGCGAAGTGAGTCAGAAAGAGAACAAATATCATATATTAACACATGTATGTGGAATCTAGGAAAAATGGTACAGATGAACCTATTTGCTGGGCAGGAACAGAGATGCAGATGTAGAGATCAGATGCATAGACAGGGGATGAGTTGGGAGCCTGAGACTGATGTATGTACACTGCCAATACGATTTTTAGAAATGTCAGAGAGTGACACCAAGACTAGTTCATGAAAGATACTGAGGCTTTCCTGTTTGTTCTTGGCTCTCTCATTCTGGAGGAAGCCAGCTACCAGGTCAGAAGGACGCTCAAGAAGCCATGTAGAGAGATGCGTGTGGTCAGAACTGATGCCTTGTCTCAACAACCAGCACTAAATTGCCAGGCATGATCTTCCAGCCTCAATGAAACCTGCATGTGACCCGTTCCAGCCAACGGCATGCCTACAACTTCATGGGAGCCGCCGAGCCAGAACCTCTCAGCTAAACACTCCCCAAAGCCAGACCTCAGAAACTGTGTGGTTATTCATGCTTCTTCTTGTCTCAAGTCTCTATGTTTTGGATAATTTGTTATGCGGTGTAGATAACCAATACAGGGCTCCCTGGAAACATATTATGGTTATATACCATTGAGTTAGCTTACAAGTGCAGACCCTCCATCTAGTCTTCACACGGGCTAAAACCCTATGAACCTTTCTAAAACGTCACTTATATCTTTTCCTCCCTAGGTAGCAGACTTGTTTGGTAGGCCTTAACACTTTGGATTATAGTTCCTTTTTTCCTAAGTCTTCTTGTTCTTTGTTTGTTTTGCATATGGAGGCGTTGTTCGGAGGTTTCTTGAATACCCACTCCAGTGTCTGGCAAACTTCAAAGCCCTCATCTGCCGTTATGTTTCAAGGCCCTGAGAGGACCCTGTACAATGTAGTCACACAGTCATATGGATGATAAAATTTGTGAAGGAACAATAGTTGGTGACAGTCTGTGAGCCCATTCTCTTTCTATTCACCTCCTGCTTTGTCATGCCTCTCCTCGGGTTCTGTGGCCTTCAAGTGGCCATGGGCATTTTTGGCTTTCAGCTGAGGGAAAGTTGAGTTTAATTTGGATGCGGTGGGGTGTGTTTTGTGGTTCACAGGCACTTCTGCATGGAGTTAAGCAATTTCTGGCTTTCTCAGTGTTGGAATGGCTTCCAGCAATATTCCTGGAAATACTGCTGTGCTAACACAAAGGGGAATGACCAGAAGCCCCATCACAGTGATACGTCCTGCACCGTGTCCTGGGCACTGAAGAGGAGGAATAAGGCTGGAAATATACACAGCCAGAAGTTAGCCTGTGAAAACTTCTCCCCATCTTCAGCTGTTTAAGATAGCAAGCTAGAGATCGACTAGGTCAATGTCTAATCAAAAATACCAAAATTTAAACAATTAATCATTTGACAGACTAACGACTGAATAATTTTTCTATTCACTCTGTAAAGAATTATGCTACAAAGTCATTTTCATAGGAATAAATGAGTAACCTAAAAAATATAGCTAAAAAGTAATAATTAAGAAAACCCATATAGATGTGTATCCAAGAGTACAATTCTTATATTTTTCTGGTTTCACAAAGTCTGAGGTATTTGCTTTTAAAAATGTGTAATGCATTATGGAAAGGGGAATGGCAACCCACTCCAGTATTCTTGCCTGGAGAATCCATGGACAGAGGAGCCTGGTGGGCTACAGTCCCAGGGATCGCAAAGAGTTGGGCACAATAGAGGGACTGACATAATACATTATGATTTCTCTTTCTAAATAAGTATGCGCTTTCCAACCTAAGTTGCTATTTACAATTTTATGTTCTTCTAAGGAGACTCCTGGAAATCGAATGCTGCTTCAGGCTCCACAAAACCTGGCCCTCATCCTGATCCTTCCCACCTAGCCCCAGATTCTTATAGAAAGAGCTCCTTTATTTCTGCAGCCCTGTCTCCCGCTTGGCTCTGAGTTGAGTTGCTCTCCATTCTGCTTACCTGTTCTCAGTAGCTCTCAGGAAGATCTTCTTCCTTTTGGTCCAGATCCCTTCATTTTCTGAGTGCCTTCTCGTATCTCCACTGGCAAGTCTTGATTTCTCTCTCCTTGAAACTCAGTTTCCTCTAGAAGCCCCTGTGTACTTTTTCTTTGACAGGAGTTCATGGCAGCCTCAACTGCCCCACTGACAAAGAACACTCTCCCAGGTCTCTGTTATTTCCACCTGCCTCATGGCCACCGTTACCCTCACCGTTAGCTCCATGACGTCAGGTAACACATTGGAATCACTCAGTGTGTGATGAGTGCAAAAACAGGCACCACAAAGGTTTGTAGAAGAAACAAACAGGCACATAAATTATATTATATCTCTATTGGCATAAACATGAATCTTCATTTAGGTGATCCGTCTTCAAAAATTTTTAGTGCCAAGTAGGCAAGTTGCCCTAAAATCAATTAGCTTGAAGGGAAAGAGTATGTTTTGGACACAGGGATATGCTCTTTGTTTTCCATTGTTGCGCCTTTACTCCTGAGTTTTCTTTTTCTTCCTATTTTCTACCCTTTTCCTCTCACCCGTTACTTTCATCTAACATGTGTATGCGCATACACACGCACACGCGCGCACACACACACACACACACACACACAAATACTTATATACATTGGAGGAATTGATTGGGAATTACCTAAGGCTTGTGGTTAGAGTTATTTTATTTAACTCTTAAATTTGTTGCCCAATTTGCTGTGAAATCTGGAGAGGGTGAGAACAGGGGAAATCCTGCGGTCAGGAATCAGCCATGCCCTGTTCCAGCTGACAGTTTGCAGAAGATGAGGGACACGGATCTTAAAAGGGGCCTCAGGAGAGAAAACACAGGTCTAGGACTAAATCTCCTTTAACTTTTCAGAGTTGACAGGAAGGATGCCTTATTTTCCCAGCAATAATAGATTTCCTTCATTGAGATAAGTGACCTGTAGCTTTATTTCCTTGCAAAGTAGATTATAACCCTCTAAAATGAAACACCTCACCCTATGATATTTTCGTGGAATGGAGTGGACAGCTGTTGCATTAGCTTGTCCAGCATCCATTACCTGTGATTCTGATAACAGTCCACTGGGTTTAGGATGGTGGGGGCTCACTCCATGCCAGGATCCAGGAATAAGAATGCATCAGACATTCTTATCCCAGAAACTAAAATTTGAATAAACTGTCAGAAAATGAAAATTGTAGCCATTCTTTTATCTCAGCCTCAGAGGCCTGAAGAAAATGTCCTTGTATTCCTGGCCCCAAATCCTCGAAGCTGTTCCAGTAACACCTAGTTCTTTTTTAAAAAAATTGAAGTATGGTTGATTTACAGTGTTTCAGGTGTACAGCAAAGTGATTCAGTTATATACTTATATTCTTTTTCTGATTCTTTTCCGATTTAGGTTATTACAAGATATAGAATATAGTGTGTTATATAGGAGGTCCTTTTTTCTATCTATTTTATATTTAATAGTGTGTATCTATTAATCCCAAACTCCTTGTCCCTTCCCCCCCTTGCCCTTTGGTAACCATGTTTGTTTTCTATGCCTGTTGGTCTATCTCTGTTTTATGTATAAGATCGAGTTCTTTTATTTTCAGGGCTTCCCTGGTGGCTCAGATGGTAAAAAATCTGCCTGCAATGCAGGAGACCCAGGTTCGATCCCTGGATGGAGAAGATCCCTGTAGAAGGGAATGGCTACCCACTCCAGTATTCTTGTCTGAAGAATTCCATGGAGAGAGGACCCTGGGGGCCACAGTCCAAGGAATCGCAAAAAAGTCAGACATGACTGAGTGACTAACCCTTCTTTTATCTTCACTTCTGGGCTCATTCTCTAACCTTTCTTTTCCCTTTTTTTTTTCTTAAGTGTTCCAGTGTGGGTTTCAGTAGCCTACAGTCGAACCTAGCAGATACAGATATCTGAAGTGGACCTAAGATGTCAAGAAGAACAAAATCTGGGGCCAGACCATAATTGTACAGTTGAAAAACACTTATTTTTCTGACCCCCATTTCTTTTCCTTTTTCACTTTGATGTGAAGCCACAAATTTCCATCCCCACGCCATCACCTCCACAACACTCCATGCCATGATGCCTCTTCCAGTTTCTTCTTAACAGCACCTAGGCTCTGAAAAGGCATTGACACCAGCCGTCGTTTATTTGATCAATACAGAGCATCTACTGTATGTCAGACACTTTTCCAGGTGCTTGGGATACAACAACAAAATCTCTGTTGCAATGAGAAAACAGACATGAGGTAAATGGATAAATTAACAATATAATTGAACAGAGTGATAAATAGTATAAAGGGTGATGAAAGAGAATGGCTGGGTGGTCTGCGAGTGAGTGCTTGAGTGCTTAGTCCTCAGTCGTGTCTGACTCTTTGCAACCCCATGGATTGTAGGTGTGGGTTGCTGTGCCCTCCTCCCAAGGGATCTGCTTGACCCGGGAATCAAACCCGTGTCTCCTGCGTCTCCTGCATTGCAGGTGAACTCAAGAGCTGTTTCAGCTGTGCTAAGTGTAAGTTTGCCCATCAGACAGCCAACTGGAACTGTCTGGGGTCCAGCAGAAGAGTTAGGGTTGATATAAAGCTGGGAGTTGTTAGGATAGGAGTGGTACTGAAGGCTGTGAGACTAGGTGAAATATCTAAGGGGAATATCACAAGAGAAGAAGGTCATGGACCAAACCTTGGAGCTGTTGACTACTGCAACCTTGAGCCATCATTATTCATTTAATTAATAATCTTAATCAATATCTTCAATCTTTCCCAGCATCAGGGTCTTTTCAAATGAGTAAATTCTTCGCATCAGGTGGCCAAAGTATTAGAGTTTCAGCTTCACCATCAATGAATATTCAGGACTGATCTCCTTCAGAATGGACTGGTTGGTAGGCTACAGTCCATGGCTTGAATCATCCTCAGAATGGACTGGTTGGATCTCCTTGCAGTCCAAGGGACTCTCAAGAGTCTTCTCCAACACCACAGTTCAAAAGCATCAATTCTTCGGTGCTCAGCTTTTTTTATAGTCCAACTCTCACATCAACACATGACTACTGGAAAAACCATAGTTTTGGCTACATGGACCTTTGTTGGCAAAGTAATGTCTCTGCTTTTTCATATGCTGTCTAGGTTGGTAATAACTTTTCTTTCAAGGAGCAAGTGTCTTTTAATTTCATGGCTACATTCACCATCTGCAGTGATTTTGGAGCCCAAAAAAATAAAGTCTGTCACTGTTTCCATTGTTTCCCCATCTATTTGCTATGAAGTGATGGGACGTGAACCGTGAACTTCCTGATGGTCAAGCTGGTTTTAGAAAAGGCAGAGGAACCAGAAATCAAATTGCCAACATCCGCTGGATCATGGAAAAAGCAAGAGAGTTCCAGAAAAACATCTATTTCTGCTTTATTGACTATGCCAAAGCCTTTGACTCTGTGGATCACAATCAACTGTGGAAAATTCTTCAACAGATGGGAATACCAGACCACCTGACCTGCCTCTTGAGAAATCTGTATGCAGGCCAGGAAGCAACAGTTAGAAGTGGACATGGAACAACAGACTGGTTCCAAATAGGAAAAGGAGTAGGTCAAGGCTGT
>SJYQ01093863.1:700630-839986 GCA_006410935.1 Redunca redunca | reverse complement strand
GTCAAGGCTATTGTTTTTCCTTTGGTCATGTATGGATGTGAGAGTTGGACTGTGAAGAAGTCTGAGCACCAAAGAATTGATGCTTTTGAACTGTGGTGTTGGAGAAGACTCTTGAGAGTCCCTTGGACTGCAAGGAGATCCAACCAGTCCATTCTAAAGGCGATCAGCCCTGGGATTTCTTTGGAAGGAATGATGCTAAAGCTGAAACTACAGTACTTGGCCACCTCATGCGAAGAGTTGACTCATTGGAAAAGACTTTGATGCTGGGAGGGATTGGGGGCAGGAGGAGAAGGGGATGACAGAGGATGAGATGGCTGAATGACATCACTGACTTGATGGATGTGAGTCTGAGTGAACTCCAGGAGTTGGTGATGGACAGGGAGGCCTGGCGTGCTGAGATTCATGGGGTCGCAAAGAGTCAGACATGACTGAGCGACTGAACTGAACTGATGGGACCGGATATCATGATCTTAGTTTTCTGAATGTTGAGTTTCAAGCCAACTTTTTCATTCTTCTCTTTCACTTTCATCAAGAGGTTCTTTAGTTCTTCTTCACTTTCTGCCATAAGGGTGGTTTCATCTGCATGTCTGAGGTTATTCAAATTTCTCCTGGCAATCTTGATTCCAGCTTGTGCTTTTTCCAGCCCAGTGTTTCTCATGATTTACTCTGCATATAAGTGAAATAAGCAGGGTGACAATATACAGCCTTGACGTACTCTTTTCCCGATTTGAAACCAGTCTGTTGTTCCATGTCCAGTTCTAATTGTTGTTTCCTGACCTGCATACAGATTTCTCAGGAGGCAGGTCAAGCGGTCTAGTATTTCCATCTCTTTAAGAATTTTCCACAATTTGTTGTGATCCACACAGTCAAAGTTTTGGCACAGTCAATAAAGCAGAAATAGATGTTTTTCTGGAACCCTCTTGCTTTTGGCAATTTGATCTCTGGTTCCTCTGCCTTTTCTAAATTCAGCTTGAATATCTGGAAGTTTATGGTTCACATACTGTTGAACCCTGGCTTGGAGAATTTGGAAAGATTGAAGGCGAGAGGAAAAGGGGATGACAGAAGATGAGATGGTTGGATGGCATCACCAACTCAATGGATGTGAGTTTGAGTAAACTCCAGGAGTTGGTGATGGACAGGGAGGTCTGGCATGCTCCGGTCTCAAAGAGTCGGACTTGACTGAGTGACTGAACTGAACTGAACTGAATCAGTATCTTAATCCACATCTTTGACCTTGATAAGTTTACAGTCGAAGATAGTATTTTTAAAGCATTTTTTTTAATGGCAGGATATTCCCCAAAAGAAATTGTGTGGCAATCTAAATCTACAGTTGGAAGTGCTCTGGTTGTTGCTGGTTGGGAGTGGGGGCTAGCCCCAAATCCTGCACTCTCAGTGTTCCCTCCCCTTTCGTAAGCCCACACTTACACTCAAAATGATCTCTGAGGACTCACTGTGGAACTCAATGGATACATGGAGAATGGAGCAAAACATCTCTGATCTTCAAGTCTCTGATCAAAGGTCACCTCTTTGATAAGAGAATATAGAAAAATTACAGATTGTCCACATGCCTACCCTTAGTTCTCTTCTGATACTTTTAGCTTATTCTTTATTTTTTCATTTTATTGTTTTTAAAGATATTTTAATATGGAACATTGTTAAAGTCTTTATTGAACTTGCTACAATATTGCTTCTGTTTTGTTTATGTTTTGGCTTTTTTGGCTGTGAGGCAAGTAGGATCTTATATCCTTCATCAGCCATTGAACCTGCATCCCCTACATTAGCAGGGGAAGTCTTAACCACTGGACACCCAGGGAAGTCCCCTACTCATTATATAACTCACATATAAAATACTAACGGGGGATTTCCCTGGTGGTCCAGTAGTTAAGACTCTGAGTTCTCAATGTAGGGAGAACGAGTTCAATCCCTGGTCAGGGAATTAAGATCCCGCGTGCTGTATGGCACAGCCAAAAAAAGAAAATGCTAACATATTATATGCTTTACTTATTTTTATTGTATTTTGAATTGTCTCTCTTTGCTAGAAAATAAGCTCCACAAAGCAGTCATTTTTTTTTTTCTGTATACTGATGTTTCCTACACACTTATAAGCAGTGACTGGCACATGGTGGCCCTCAGCCGATGATCCTGGAATGGTTGAATGAATGAATGAACCAATGTTACAAAAGACTCAATTCCTTAGTGAGCACAGTATTTTTTTAATCTTTCAAATACTTAATGAATATCCAGATAATCTACTCTGTGCCCAATATTACCGGAAAAGGAAAGGCATTTAGAAAATTAAATTTCAAATAAGGATTTGTCTTATTCTAGGTATCTTGGAGAACTTGGTGGTATAATTTCTGACTCTAGACAAAAGTAATATTTCCTTTCTATTTCCTTTCTATTTTAAGTGGTAGATTGGAATGCTGGTCTCAATTTTCCTCTCCTACCCTAGAAAAGCATTCTGATTCTGTATCACTTGCCATATAACTTTGCCTCTTTGTAGAGTGGGTGGGACATTCATCTCTGACTTGGGCTTTGCCACGTTACTTGCTTTGGCTGATGGAAAGTGACCAGATTTGTTTTAGGAGGAGGCTTTCATGGTGCTTTCATGATAGGGCTTGTCCTGGGCTTTTGCCATCTGCCAGGAAATGAGCAAGGTCCAGTCAGCCACTGGTCCCAGAATGAGAGACCAGGAGAGGAAACCTGAATCCAACCCAAAGTCTGACACTGAGCCACCTGCCAATTCACAGAGCAAAAAGTTAATATTTGTTGCTTTTATAAACCACTGAGATTTGGGGGTTGTTTATTCCCCAGAATTAGCACTTAGAAATCTGACTAATATAGTCACAAGTAAATATAATGAACTTTATAACAGTGGCTCTCCTTGATGGAATTTAAAATGGAAAAAAAAAAATCCTTTCCTGGATTTTCTTAAAACACTAATAAACCAAAATCGAGGCGTATTTCCTAAGGGAAATGTGATTTAAGGTGTGATTCTGATGAAGGTAGAATGATTTGGCAAGAAAAAAGCAGAAAGTTGAGTCCTAGCAGATTATGCCCTTCCCCTTCGTGAGACACAAGTCTAGTAATTCCTGAAGGGTTCTGCCTCTAGAAAATGAGGGCAGCCAAGTAGATGGTTGCTAAGGTAACGTTCTCTCTAACATCAGATTCCCCATCCTTATGTAGAAGTAGAAGAAATGTTATTAGGCAGTAATAGAAGTAAAGTACTCTATTGATGGATGGAAACAATTAAGAATTTTTTTTTTAATCCATGCAATTGATTTATTTTATTGGGTTGGCCAAAAAGTCACTCGAGTTTATTTGTCTTACAGAAAAACACAAAGGAACTTTGGGCCAACCCGATACTATTGTAAATAGAACTTTAAAAGCAGATGGAAAGAAGAAAGTGAAAGTGAAGTCACTCAGTAGTGTCCAACTCTTTGCAACCCCATGGACATAGTCCATGGAATTCTCCAAGCCAGAACACTGGAATGGGTACTCTTTCCCTTCTCCAGGGGATCTTCCCAACCCAGGGATCAAACATTGACCCAGGGATCTCCCACATTGCAGGCGCATTCTTTACTGGCTGAGCCAAAAAGGAAGCCCAAGAATACCGGAGTGGGTAGCCTATCCCTTCTCCAGGGGATTGTCCCGACGTTCAGGAATTGAACCGGGGTCTCCTGCATTGCAGGCAGATTCTTTACCAACTGAGCTATCAGGGAAGAGGACAACCTCAAGTCGAATCACATTGAAAGGATACAACTCCAGTCAACAAGAAAGGTTGTTCTACAAAAAGGTCCGTGGACATTTTTCTTTGATAAGAAAATAAGTAGAAAAGCACATTCAGTTTTCTTGTAACTGTTTTGTCAAACTGACATACTAGCTTGGCAGATCCTCACTCCAGGTTGTTGTCCAATGTCTGGGGCAGAGGCAGAGCAGTCAAAATTCTATCCTCAGAAAGGCAAACTTTATGGGAGGAATTCCTTTTTAGTTGTCTCCCTGCCCCTCCTCGACTCTTCTTTGAGAAAGATTATCTGTCTCAGTGAAAAGTCTTGTCTTTTCCCGATCACTTTTTGCAGTCTGCCTGCACCCAGCAATCTGCTACGGCAATCTGCTTTGTTCCATCAGGAGCTCTGTCATCTCTCAAGGCAGAGAGAATCATCAATGGCATCTCACTTCAACAAATTAGCCACAGTGTTTACACTGCAAGTCCTGGGGTTTGAGCTTTCTTGAGTCTCAAGAAATTCCCAGGATTCTAATGTTTTTCCAAGGGGGAGGGTTTGGAGCCAATGCGTTTTACCTCTTTTGCTTAGCTATTATTCCATTTTTCTTTGTGATCCTACTGAAGGCTTTAGGCTGAGATCTTGGGAATATTCACACACACATACATACACACACACATACACACACACATTCATTAAGTGATGCAAATAAAGAAGCCAGTACAGTGCAAGGGAAAGAAACTGACGTGAGAGATAGGAAGCCCAGAGTCTTACATTCTAATTCTCACTCAGGTTAAATACTACTTGTGTGACTTTAGAATCATTTCTCCCAAATATTGTCTTTCTTCTACTGTCAAGTGGAGACTGATGGGGTTGGGCTAGATTATTCCAGCTCTAACGTTCTATAACTTTATACTTCTAACTGGTAGCTTGATAGGGATGACCTTTCTTAAGGCCAGATCATAGGAAACCATCATGAATCAGTTAAATGATCAGCTTTCGTCTCAAGCAGGACGTGGTCTCATGATAGGGGTATACTGAAAAGACAGCCCCGAGGGACCACACATCCTTGCCTCAATGCCTATATAAAGTTACTAACACAGCTACAAAGCAGAGATGTAACAAGGCTGTTGCGGTCGATGCCGCCACTCTATGTTATTGTACTGGTCTTCTGAACCCAGAGTTCTCAGCCTTGGAAGAGCTCATGTTATAGGGCCAAGGCTAAGGGAACAACATAGAAAAACATCCCAGTCAAAGGTGACCTAACTAACTTCCAGAGGTTCCTTTTAAGGCTCAGGGTCAATGTATGGAAGAATGGGCGTATTAATCAAAAATGCTGATCTGCTCAATGTCTAATTATACCTGTCACTTGTGTAGCCCATATCCCAGCCTGACATGGTTTCCTTCTCTGAAGTCACATAGCTGTATTTGCAGACCAGTTTTTAGTTGCTCTGTGTATTTTCTGTGTGACATGTCTCTTCTGCGTGACAGTTCAAAATTGTCCAGAGAAACCAAAACCTCCCTATAGGGCAACCCAGCAACCCGGACCACACAAACCCTCTCTCTCCTCCTCTGACTCCCCAGCCCCCAGCCTCCCATTGAATTCCCAGCCATCTCTCAAGGCCAAGCTCAAATCCTTCCTCCTCCAAGAAGTCTTTCTTGATCCTCTCCCCACCAGACTTAATCCCTCCCTTCCTTCTACCCCCTAAGCACTTTGTGCTCTTATTATTCTAGCACTTACTTACCTGAGTCTGTCTTATATTAACATTGTTTTATGCATATGTGTTTCCCATGTCACTTTGAGCTTCTAGAGTGCAAAAATAAGTTTTTTGTTTTCTTTCCATTATTTGCAGTATACAGTAAAATGCTTTGCACACAGTGGCCACTTAAAATTGTTCCATGGAGTGTGAGGGTAGAAAATGAGTGAAGTACAAGGCATGTCTTACCCATTATTTTATTTTCAATAGCAAAAAGCTTTCTATGCAGTGAACTCTTAAAATTGTTGGGTCACTTATAAATGCATTAAGCTACACAAAAATGCTGAGGTAGAAAACCAATTAGCTTTGTAATTTGTTCGTATTGCATATTAAAATAAATTCAGTCCATGTAATCGATGTCAAGAATGAGATTTGCCAGTAATATTCATTTAGAAGTAAATGCTCCTTTCATTCACCCAATGAATTTATTTATAACGAGTCTCTACGCACTTTAATTTGGAAGGAATGCATACTTTTAATGAAACACTCAGAGTATTTAATTAATCATTTACAACAAGCCATAAAAGACATGAAAAACCATCTTTCCATTTAAATGACTATTTCCTAGTATAACAAACTTTTCCACTCCTACTCAAGGCAAGTACAGTCATTTCTGTTACAGCATTTTACATTTGTCAATTTTGCCATCTCCTCATCCTTTTTGTCCTTTTTTTTTCTTTTTTGCGCTCAATCAATTAAACTAAATCAAAGGCTATTAAAGTGATCTTGGTCTATCTCAGCCTCTTTCTGCCCCTCCCTCCACTTCACCTAATGTCATAACATCTTTCACATACACTTCTTAAAATTCTCAAAAGTATTCTCTGAAGTTTGAGCTTTATAGACTTGTAACAAAATGCAGTATCTTGCCTAATTGCCATTTTTTCCACACCTCTTTTCCATACAGGGTTCTGTGCGGTTCACTAAGATCCAACTGTCTTTGGATAACTTGTGTTCCTTGGGCAAAGTTAAGCAAGCCATGTGCTCATTGTCTGCGACAACTGTGCTTTGTCCCTCCCCACAATAATGCGGTTATACAACGGTGAAGTTTGATGTAACCCAATGCTGAATCTGCTAGTATAGAACAGCTCCTTTGGAGGGGCTTCCATTTTGTTTTATACAAAAGACAGAGAAATATACTTCGAATTTTTCATAATGACCATTCATTCAAACAAACATTTGTTCCTTGGTTACTGAGCATCTGTTATGAGATAGGTGTTGTTCTAACAGGGTTTTAGTCTTGTCAGGGAGATAGATTAGCATTAAACTTTGCAATGCGGTGCAGTCAGTGCTACAATAAAGTACATGCTAGAGTCTCCCACGGGGGAACAAACAAAAGTTAAGATAATCGATAGACTATGACCAAGGAACTATACTGGGGCTTTATGGAAAATCAATACAAAGATAAATTGGACCTTGAAAAGTGTAGACATGCTAGATTTAAAATAGATAACCAGCGGGGACCTACAGCATAGCACAGGGAACTCTGCTCAATGTTATGTGGCAGCCTGGATGGGAGGGGAGTTTGGGGGAGAAGGGATACATGCATATGTTTGACTGGGTCTCTTTGCTGTGCACTCGGAACTATCACAGCATTGTTTGTCAACTATACTCCAATATAAAACGAAAAGTTAAAAAAAAGTATACAGTACAATATGAGAGTTAGGGCTTGTGCTTACATAGCAATGACATGGTAGGGAACCTATTAGTATTAGAGGAAAGATATAGTCATGCTTTCTTAGGTTCTTCCCTTGTGGTTCAGACGGTAAGGAATCGCCTGCAATGCAGGAGACCCACTGTGGCCCCAGTCCCTGGTTTCTCCCCTCTCACCTTCTCATCTGCTGCAAATTGTGGCAAAACTTTCATCAGAGATCACTTTATTGTAATCCTCCGTAACAGCCAGGGAATAAACGGGGAATGGCACCCCTTAAATGATTTGCTCATTTTCTCATTTTCTTCCATAAACATACATCTCACATTGTTCATCATAATTAAACAGCAAATGCACCAGGCAGGAACTCTGTTTCACAAAAGAATCTCTATGTTCTTGGCTTTCACACTTTAAAAACAGAAAAGAGAATTTTAGCACAATAGTACACAGTCTGGACTTCAGCTGCTGTGCTGATGATGGTGGCCACTAGCCACATGTGGCTATTTAAATGTCAACAAAGTTAAAATGAAATAAAATTAAAAATCAGTTTCTTAATCACCCTAGCCACATTTCAAGTGTTCAGTAGCCATATGGAGTCAGGGACTATCTTGCTGGGCAGTGCCAATATACAATACTTCTGGCATCACGGAAAGTTCTATTGGACAGTATTGCTTTAGAACCTTATGACTCGGTGACTTGGACAAAGTCCTCTGTGCCTCAGTTTCCTCATGCCTATTTCACAAAGATTAAATGAATTAATGTTTGTAAAGAACTCAGAACAGTTCACGGCACATGTCAAGCCCTGTCTAAGTGTATGTTAAACCAATAAAAACACACTTCATTTACACATCTGAAATATGGCGGCCACATCCAAATAATATCCAACGTGAATAAAAGCTGGTGGGTGAAGAATCAATTCCTATTGTTTCCCACCAGCTGAGGTTCTCTTCCCACCTCTTCCCTTGGCCTCTACTCATGTTTGTTTTGTTCAGCTGGGAAGACCACCAGGCAGGAGTTCTTTTCTATTGCACAGTGAGTGCTTCATAAATATTTATACTAGAAATAATAATGATGTATATGGAAAAGAATCGTTCCATCATCTTGGAATCGTAGCCACTGCCAAAAAGTAGATGACTTCAAGCCCCCTCGGCTGTGCTCCATAGCAGATTAGGAGAGGAAGTGAAAAACTCAACTTGTTTGGGGATTTATGATGAGAAATAGTTCTGTTAACCAAAGTCTCTTGGATCCAACCCAGGCTGGTAATCCCACTTGGATATATATTTGGGTGTTTTATCATAAATACAAAAAAAGTGCCTGAGACACTCAAAGTGTGTGTTGTTGAATGAAATTCTTCCTCACTCCCCACTTCATGGGGATGATGGACAGATTGTGAAGAGAGAAACTGATGTCCTCAGGGTATGTACCCAAACTGCAGACATCCGTTTCTCCTGGCCTGGGAAATTTTTGTTCCTGTGCTTAACATGGTATATGACAATGACTTGCATGGCCCTCATTGTCAAAAATGTGCATTTTCTCCTGCCATCTTTGTACCAGCTTTGCCCTCTGTCTCACCTCTTATTATCCAAATTCTCTTCATCCTCAAGGTCCCTATAAAATATCCTCCCTCTAGGTGGCCTTCTCTGATCACCCCAGCTGGGCACGCTCATGTCCTTTTCTGAAATCTTGGTGTCATTAACAAATTGCTGCCATATGTGACATCTATGTGCTTACGTGTTTATTTCCCCTGTTGCTCTAATGTCTCTGCATCCTCTGCATTGAGCACTGTATTTTCAACATAGCAACTGTTGCTTAGTGTCTCAGACTGCTAGCTGCCTTCTCCAACATCCTGTTCCTCCTTTTATGAAGAAAAAGAGCCCTGATTTTTAGCCAGGCTTCTATTAAAAAAAAAATCAGTATAAATTAAATAGCTAAAAATTTGCCGGACTCCCTGATGGATTAGTGTGGCCATTTGTCTGAGTGCCTGACCAATGAGATTGAAACAGAAGTACAATATAAAACGTCCATAAGTCTCCTTGAAAGGGAGGAAGCATGTCTTCTACTTTGCTTTCTCATTCTCTGCTTCTTGGAAGGCAGATGTAATGGCCGGAGCTTTGGCAACCATGTCAGGCCATGGGATAGTAGTTAACTGCTGGTGTGAGAGCCTCAGCAAAGCCAGAAGCCTTGGTCTACAAAGTCTTTATGGTGTCCCCACTCCAGCCCAGGACTGCCAACATCTATTCTTATTTTACATGAGAGAGAAATATTCTTTTATCTTTTCTAAGATTTTCTTGTTGTTTTCTGTCACGTATAATCCTAAAACTTGCAGTCATTGTTGATCACATGCTTTATTCATTTATAAATGGTTATTATATAATTATACCCACTTCCTACTGTATAATGATTTCAGTTTTTAAATTTATTTTCAATTTCAGATTTTATTTTTTAAAAACTATGTTGGTTCACAGAAAAATTGAGCAGCAGGTACACAGTTCCCACATAACCCCTACCCGACTCAAGCTCCCTGACCATTAACGTACTACAATCCTTGAAACAGTCCTTGTTTGTTAGTTTGTTACAATCCTTGAAACAACATTGACATATCACTAGCAACAAAAATTTGCGGTTTATTACGGATGACTCTTTAGTTATGCATTAGTTACATTGTATGGCTTTTGACAAATGTATAATGATATATATTCATCCTTACAGTATCATACAAAATAGTTTCACTACCTTAAAAATCCCCTGTGCTCCACCTATTAATCTCTCCTTCCCTCCTCTGAAGCCCTTGGCAGCCACTGATCTTTTTACTCCCTCCATAATACTGTCTTTTCCAGAATGTCATATAGTCGGAATCACACAATACACAGCCTTTTCAGATTAGCTTCTTTCACTCAATATTATGCCCTTAAGGTTTCTCCATGTCTTCTCATGGCTTGATAGCTCATTTCTTTTTAGCATTGAATAATATCCCATTGTACGTGTAATCAGAGAAGGAAATGGCAATCCACTCCAGGATTCTTGCCTGCAAAATTTCACGGACAGAGGAGCCTGGGGGGCTACAGTCCATGGGGTCTCAAAGAGTCAGACACAACTGAGTGAATGAATACATATGGGTAATACCACAGTTTATCCATTCACCTACTGAGGGACACATTGATTGGTTACAAGTTTTGACAATTATGGATAAAGCTGCTATGAACATCCATGAACAGGTTTTTGTGTGCATGTAAATTTTCAACTCTTTTAAATAAATACCAGGGAGCAGAATGCCTGGATGATATGGTAAGGATACGTTAATTTTGTAAGAAACCATCAAACTGTCTTCCAAAGTGGTGGTACCATTTTGTATTTCCACCTGAGACTTCCTGGTATTTTGTTGTTTTAATTTGCCACTCCCTAATAACAATTGGTATTGAGCATATTTTTATAATTACTTAAAATAATGATTTCTTCCTACAGCATTGTGAGGAAAGGTTACATTGATACCGCCTGTACTCAGTAGCAGAGGAGAGAGACCCAGGAAACTTCCTGATTGTCAGTATAATCTTTATAGGTAAGGAATGAGAAATCATGGTGAGAGTTCTGAGCAGCCCAGATAATGGAGGCTTCATTCTTGAATCTCTGAGTGTTGCTCCCTCTGTTTAATGGGTGCCACGAAGATTTCTCCACACTTTGAGCAGTGGCTACGTTTGGCCATGCCTGCGTAATAGAGAAGAAAGGAGATGCTTGGCAAACCAGCACCTGAGAAGAAAGAGCGGTCATTGACTAGCGCACACCTGGCTGCCAAGAGCATGTCATGTCAGGCAAAACCATGCTTGCTTCTTTGCAGGCAAGCCCCCCCTTTCTTTCCTCTGAGAAACAAAAACAAACAAAAAAAAGAGCCTTCAGACAAAACAAAACAAAAGCAACCAACAAAACTAAAAAGACATAACATAAATCATATCAAGTCCCTCACACCTGAAGCACCTTTTATAGGCCCCAACAGACTCATGGCATTTGCAAACAATACTTTTCTGGCAGGCTTTGATTTTCTCTTACACATTTCAGGTGGAATGCTAAATTTCTGAATCCCACAATAACTGAATTTCCTATGCATTACTTTCATACTGAAATTTGAATGCCTTGGTTACTAATCAGCTCTGTCTGAACTTTGAGCTCAGGATGGTGTTAGTATTAATCAAGAATCCAATAGATGCAATAAAGAAAAGTGTTTATCTTCAAGTTAATTAAATTACAGAATATAGACACAGCATAATTCCCTGCTCATCTATAATGAAAATCAAACTCCTCAAGAATAGAAATAAGGACAGGAACTTTTGAAACACAAATTTTTGGAGGTATGTGTTCCCTAGAGCAGAATTTCTTCCAGGGGATTGGGTTATACTGTTCTGTAACAATACTTTAGATTTTTAATTTACAGTATGCAGAGTAGACGATATTCCAGTCTGGCAAGTTACTTAGTTACTAGGACTAGAGGATATAAAAGTTGGGCAGTGATGGTGGTGAGAAGCGGGGAGACTGGGATTCCATTGGAGATTAACTAAATTTCTGCTTATTCAATAGAGCATGTCCTAACATTCCATATATACATTTTTGGCATCGTTCTGAATCAATCAGCCAGCTTTCTTTTTATTGCTTTACCATATTGAAGAAGTAAGTAACTTCAGAATTGACAAAATAAAAAAGTAGAAGTTGTTCCCTGAAGTCAAAGTGAAAAACAAAGGAAAGATAAGATTAAGGAAAATGAGAAAAGAGATAAAGAAACACTGTGTGAAATAGGGAGTAAATCCTCCGTTCCTTTCTCATATTGAATTGTAACATCAGTAATTCTTGCTTCCTCGGTAATAATCAGAGTGTTCATGGCCTTAGGCTCTGCCAAGATTAGCCAGTGAATTCTCAGATCAGAGTCAAGCAAATTCTGGTCTTCTACTTTTTCCAGAAGGAATTTGCCAAACTACATCTATGAATACCAGAGATTCAAGATAACCAGAGGCTGCAGACTACTTTTTTTTTTTTCAGGTTTCTGTGCTCTATTGGAACATAAGGCCACCTTTTCACTGGATGTATTTAATCAGAAGACTTTGGATTTTAATAGAATATCCATCTGAAAATGACTTCCACAAAAAATGGAGAGGTACCTGACACAGGATTGTAACAGTGACTCAGTGATCCAATCACATCAAGATGTTTCTGTTCTTTCATCTGGTCCATCCCACTGAGGCATCTTTGATCCTCAGGCTTGCCATGTCAGGATCACAAAACAGCAACATCGTATTCTTTCAGTTACATCAAAGAGAAAAAGAAGTGGGTGGGGGGAGCCAAAAACAAGCAAACAAAACTCTCCTCGCATTTCTCTCTCCTTTTTTCAAAAAGGAAAAACATCTCCTAGAATCCTCCAAGCCAGAAATGGCCAGAACCAAGTCACGCAGCCAGTCTTAGGTACATGATATAGCTGGAGCATTTTATGCCCATCTGGAACTTGATGTTTTTATCATGGAAAATACGCTCCGCTAAGGAAGAAGGCATGAGTGGAGTTGTTTAGACCAGGGGTCCCCCAACCACCACTCCACCCCGCCTTGGCCTGTTAGGAACTGGGTCACACAGCAGAAGGTGAGAGCAATCAGGCGAGGGAGTGAAGCTTCTTCTGTATTTACAGCCACTCCCCATCACTCAAATTACCCCTTGAGCTCAGGAAAACAAGCTCAAGGCCCCTACTGATTCTGCACTGTGGTGAGCTATAAAATTATTTCATTATATATCATAGTTTAACAATAATAGAAATAAAGTACACAATAAACGTGATGCTCTTGGATCATGCCCAAACCATCCCCTCCTTCCTCAATCCATGGAAGAACTGTCTTCTACGAAAACAATCCCTGGTGCCAGAAAGGTTGGAGACTGCTGGTAGAGACCACAGGGTCTGCCATTGCCATAAGTTTAGAAAGACTGCTGGGTATCCAGAGGAAATATCCCTCCTGACACAAAAGATAGAGTTCTTACTAGGATACAGGTCTGTCACACAACCACATAATTCAGACTTGGGGGGAAATTCAACAAGGTCCTGCAGTGAAAATCTACCAGCCCTCATCTGATTGATTCTGTATTGTAGCCTTAATCAAGAAAACCCTAACACTGAGGAACTGACTGATTATAAGCTGAAAGGCTAACTTTGTACCATGTGACTGGTATGCTTTTCCTCTGTTTCTTAATTCTTCTGGTCCCAGATGGGATTAACTCTATAAAAGTTAGCTTTCACTGATTCCCTGGGGCCCAAATATTTTTCATTGGACATTGGAGTTGAATATTTTCATGAAATTTCCCATAGAGAGATGATGGGTGAAAACCCGCCCAGCCCAATAAAATCTGCCATCTCCTCCTACAGGACCTTTAATCATGACCAATCTCCAAATACTGCAGCTCAAAACCACATTTTATTTTCCTTTTTAAGTTGAAAGGTCTATTTTGAAATAGCCAGTACTTCAAGATTGGGTTCATCCCTGCTCAAGAGTCTTAACTAATTAAGATGATCTCATTTTACCTTTTGGAAACTCTGCTATCCTTTTTATTTGCTTGAACAATGTGTTGGTTGGGAATTTTAAATTCTCCACATGCTAGGAGTGCAAATATTCTTAGCTTTCATAAAATAATCTTCTTTTAATAAAAGAACAGAGAGATCACCCACAAAACAAAATACTTAGTCTGGGTTCAACTTGAAGAATCGAAAATATTTATGTTATCTTGATTTTCAATAGGAGTTGCCCTGTGGGATCAAATCGCTGTTTGTCAGGGCTAACACCCCCACCCCCTGTTTAGCCAGAATCAGATGTACTAGAGAAAAGGAAAAGGAAAATAAAGAGGGAAAGTCAAGATTATTGCACCTGGCCCATTTCGTAATATTCCCACCCTGGACTGCGAGGTGGGAATTCCTTCTTGCCCCTCCCTCCACATGTGATCAATTTACATCCTGGACCAGGAGACTTCATTTCCTTGTATCTTTTCTGTTCTCACTCACAGACTTTTAATGCTGCTGCTGCTGCTGCTAAGTCGCTTCAGTGTGTCCGACTCTGTGCGACCCCATAGATGGCAGCCCACCAGGCTCCCCCCCGCCACCCCCGGTCCCTGGGATTCTCCAGGCAAGAACACTGGAGTGGGTTGCCATTTCCTTCTCCAATGCAGGAAAGTGAAAGTGAAGTCGCTCAGTCACGTCTGACTCTTCCCAACCCCATGGACCGCAGCCCACCAGGCTCCTCCATCCATGGGATTTTCCTGGCAAGAGTACTGGAGTGGGGTGCCATTGCCTTCTCCTTTAATGCTAGTCACCCTCATAAAATTATCCACTCCTTCCTCAAATCCTGCTCTCCCCTCCCTCAGCAGCCCCCAGTGGTGGTGACTGTTACAGGTTGACTGTGCTGGTGGGGTTGAATAGAAGTTGGTTGATTTGCATCTTTTTCTACTGTTTATTTGTATTTTTCTTTTGAAAGTTTTCTTTTATTCTTTTAGCACAAGTGGTGTTTCATTGCTGCGGGGGCTTCTCTCTAGCTGTGCTCAGGTGTCTCATTGTGGTGGCTTCCCTTGTTGCAGCGGCCGGGCTGTAGGGCACTCCAGCTTCAGCAGCTGTGGTCCCTGGCCTCTAGGGCACAGTAACTGCAGTGCACAGGCTTGGCTGCTCTGCAGCGCAAGCGATCTTCCCAGATCAGGGATCGAACCGGTGTCTCCTGCACTGGCAAGCAGATTCTTTACCACAGAGCCACCAGGGAAGCCCTCTTTGTATTTTCTATCTTCCAGTTTCAATGAATGTGCTTTGTTCTTATTGGAAATAAACTGAAAAAAAAAAAAAAAAGCCTTTAAAAAATCCCCTCGGAGTTACCTTTGATCTTGGTTAAATGGGCTTGTTCAAGAATTTTGTTGTCCCCAACACTAAGAAGTGTTGAAGAAAGTGAACAGATGAAAGTGGAGGCAGGTGCAGTGGAGAAATGGGGGATGTTTGGGCACTCTCTACTCCTGTGACTTCTGCACCGTGAGAGTTCCATAGTCATTCATCGGGGATACATGGCATACAACCTCCATGTGAGCTTTTGAATCATAAGTTCAAGACTCTGAGAGCTTGTCAGTAAATAGAACACTCTTGGTCACATTTATTTAACCCAGTGTTTCCCAAACTCATTTGTCCTTGAAACTATTTTTTGGGACACGTCCTAATTTCTTATAGAACCAAAGTTTGAGAAATACTGCCTAAACAATTTAAGCAAAGTATCTTCTTTTGTATAAGTAATTAAGTCAGTCACTGCTCTGAACTCTAGCCATGTTTATGCCCAGAGGCAAAGAGCTGTATGCAGTAGAGGAAAGGGCACAATATTTGAAGTCAGAAAAATCTTGGTTTTTGCTTATGTCAAAGGATGAAGTTCAACTTCTTAAATCATGATACAAGGATGATTATATTACCACTCACTAAGATTTCTAAGAGAACTGAAGAAAGGGTCTTGTGGAAAAGTAAAGCTTTTGACAAATTTTTTTAAAAAATAGCCTACTGTTTGATAACCTAAAATATATTATCTTGAATTATTTACTATTTATATATGATTTTCTATCGCTGCAGATGGTGACTGCAGCCATGAAATTAAAAGACGCTTACTCCTTGGAAGAAAAGTTATGACCAACCTAGATAGTATATTCAAAAGCAGAGACATTACCTTGCCGACTAAGGTCCGTCTAGTCAAGGCTATGGTTTTTCCTGTGGTCATGTATGGATGTGAGAGTTGGACTGTGAAGAAGGCTGAGCGCCAAAGAATTGATGCTTTTGAACTGTGGTGTTGGAGAAGACTCTTGAGAGTCCCTTGGACTGCAAGGAGATCCAACCAGTCCATTCTGAAGGAGATCAACCCTGGGATTTCTTTGGAAGGAATGATGCTAAAGCTGAAACTGCAGTACTTTGGCCACCTCATGTGAAGAGTTGATTCATTGGAAAAGACTCTGATGCTGGGAGGGATTGGGGGCAGGAGGAGAAGGGGACGACCCAGGATGGGATGGCTGGATGGCATCACAGACTCGATGGACGTGAGTCTGAGTGAACTCCGGGAGATGGTGATGGACAGGGAGACCTGGTGTGCTGCGATTCATGGGGTCGCAAAGAGTCGGACACAACTGAGCGACTGAACTGAACTGAACTGATTGTAAGTTGGACTGGGGTTATTGCAGAAACAAATGATCCTCACATCTCATTGCTATTATATAATTAAGAATCTTATCTTTCTCCTCAGCACTGTTCATTTCAGTGTTTCTGTTCAGGTAGTTCTCTTGGGTGGTTTGCCTCTAAGCAGAAACTCAGGGACCCAGGTCCTTTCCATCTTGTGGCTCCATCATATTGTAGTAGAGGCCTGGTTTATCCAGCCTTCAAGGTCACCCTGGCACTATCCAGCGAGCAGACAGCAAGGGAAGTAGGATTTCATGAAGAAATATACAAAATTATTTAGGGCCTGCAAGAATGTATACCACTTCTTTTCTCATATTGATCAGAACTAGTCATGTCACCCCCTCCTCAATGCAATGGGCTTTGGGAACATATTTCTGTGCTTTGGGAGGAAATGAGGTACCTGCATAAATATATAATGTCTCTAGACATAGGCCTGATTCCCAACTGGTCTATAATCCCCTCCTTTCTTCACACTTGGACCCCAGCTCCCAATAAATGTTAGTGCTAATAATGAAGCAATTTAAACGTTTGTTTTTCTCCCTGAATTATTTACAGTGACCTCAGTTAGTTGGCATTTGGGACAAAGAGCTTCCAAATCACTGTGTACAATTACAGGGAAGATACTCTGGTGAAAATGCAGTCTGATGAGGGAGAGAGAACCCACATAAATATATCCAAGCACCAACCACAGACTGCCAAATACTTAAAACCAAATGCAGCTGTGCAGAGGACACATAAATCTGTGAAGAGTGAGAAGGGCAGTCAAGGAAAGGGATGAGCTGGAAGTCTGAATGAATTAGAACCAGGAGGAGATCATTGGAGACGGCTAAAATGTATACAGTATTTTTGAATAGCATATAATTTTTCTAATTTAAAAGGTAGAAAATTTAGAAAACACCGAAAAGTACAAAACATTAAAAGAAATCCCCCATAATCCAAATACCCACCCACACTTCATATACATAATCTCTGTGGAGATGATTATAGTGTACTTTTCCATAGTCTTCCAATCTTTCTTCTAAGTATATGCAATCTTTTGCTTAAGTATACATTCCCGTCCAATACCATATTCCACAGGTTTTAAGGTTAATTGTATTTTAGAACTCACCATTATAGTCTGAATAGATCCCAGTATGCAGAACATGACTTCTGACTTTTTGTATATTCAGCGAGTGCTAGTGTTAGGGTGCTTTAGTTATGTCTGACTCTTTGTGACACTATGGACTGTAGCCAGCTAGGGTCCTCTGTCCATGGGATTCTCTAGGCAAGAATACTGGAGTGGGTTGCCATGCCCTCCTCCAGAGGATCTTCCCGACCCAGGGATCGACCCTGCATCTTACATCCCCTGCACTGGCAGGGGGGTTCTTCACCTCTAGCACCACGTGTTCAACTACGGTTAGGCAAAAATTGTTTTTAATTTTTTGCGTTTATAAAAATGCTGAGCCGAATGTCTCTTTGTATCCATCTCCAATTATTTTGCCCTCCAAAAGAATTCTCATAAATGGGAGCTAGCATTCACTGAATTTTATGATGTTTCCCCAGAATTAAGTTCTTTATAGGTAATATCTCATTCAACTCTCAGAACAACTGTTATGCCAGTACAAGAAGTAGCCTATTCATTTTGCAGGTGAGAAAACAGTGAATTAGGAAGGTTCAATCACCTGCTCTGGGCTTCCCAGGTGGCTCAGGGGTAAAGAATTTGCCTGCCAATGCAGGTTGAGAAGATCCCCTGGAGGAGGAAATGGCAACTGACTCCAGTATTCTTGCCTAGGAAATCCCACGGACAGAGGAGCCTGGCAGGCTACAGTCCATGGGGTTGCAAAGAGTCACACAATTTAGCGACTAAACCACCACCACCACAATAACTTGCCCACATGGCACAGCTTGTACACAGCAGAACTGGGATTTGAACCTGCACTGGCTGATTCTGAGCCCAAGCTCCATCCACTCTGAGCATACTCTGCCCTAGAAGTCCACTTAAATTCTCACTAGTAGATTAACCTCCATGGAAATTGGACAGCATAATGAATATGGCTTGAGAGGAGGAGTGTATAATCAGGAGCAATGGTTTATATGACGGCTTAGAGAAGAGAGAATGGGTAAAGTTTTATGAGGGATAATGACTTTTGCCAGGTTGAAGTAAAAAAAAAATATGAGCTAGTATGTCTAGGGAGGTAAATTCATTCAAAGGAAGGTCTCCAAGCCAAAGTTCAGAAGTGTTGAAAAATTATTTAAAGAGACAATGGGAGTGTCTGTCTGGTATATACAAAGGGGAGTGATGTCAAAGCCATACTTGATAAAGATGTCCTTGGTTTTATTCTTTGATTTAGGAAACTGACTTTTGACTTGTGGAATGAGATAAAACCCAAGATTCAGAAGTCCTTTTGGAGACCTGTTGTCGTAATTTTTTTTTTTTCAAGTCTGACATGTTCTCTGTGGGAATGCAACTTTCTTCACAGTAGCTATAGAATTTTAACAGAGCCTAAAAGCCTGACCTTGGATGCCTCTTCCATCTCCAGCCTTCACCCACAGCCACTTTTCTGAGTCATTCCAAAGTCTAGATGGAATCAGGGCAGGAGCGAATGCCACAAAGAGATGAGAACGTTGATCAGAGGGGCAGAGGATAGCATGTGGTCATGAGTGTAAGCTCCATATTCTGATTACCTGGATTCAAACACCAGCTGCCAACTTACTAACCATTTGACTGTGGACTATTTACTCATCTTCTCTGTTTCTGTTTCTTTAACTGTAAAATGGGGTGATGATAATGCCTACTCTTCAGGGTCATTGTGAAGATTACATGAGTAAAAACAAATCATAAATGTTAGCTATGATTAGCTCCACAAGGTAAAGGATATAATAATTTCTGCAGTTGGTTCTCAGTCCCCAGTTCTTGGAACACTTGGATCCTCAGTAGATGTGGACAGATTCAAACTGGGAGGCCAGTTCTTCCTAAGTCAGATAATTCTTGCCCCTGAAGAACAAACATCTGTTTGCCAAATATCCTTAGCACCAGGGTGTACAATCAAAAAATAGACTACCCCTAACATGGTCTTTTTCCCTTCTGAACTTTCTGGACAGTCGCACAGAGGCCCAGGGCCAGCACTACCATTTTAAGAACAACATGGAAGGCTCAGCAGACCAGTACTCCCTCCCTCCCCTCTCCTGTGTGTACCTTACTTCCTGACAGGGTATCTCTCATCTCTCCTCGTTCACTGCTTAGGTACGTACCGTCCGTGCACATCATTTGAACGTCTCTTCTCCTTTCCTTCTTTCCCATTTCTTGTCCTGTTACCTTGGTGATGGTGGAAGTTGAATGGGGGCCAGACACCCTTCTGCTCCCCTTTCCCTCCTCTCCCCCGCCCCCGCAAAAGTTTACTTTCATTTTTATCTTATATCTCTATTTTTAAACTTTTATTTACTTTTTTGGCCGCATCCTGCAGCATGGAAGACCTTGGTTATCCTGACCAGGAATTGAACCTGTGCCTCCTGCATATTGGAAGATAGAGTCTTAACCACTGGACCACCAAGGAAGTCCCTTCCCCTTTTGTCACACATGATCAGATGGCATTAGGCAACTAGAGGTCTAGCATCATCTGTCTTTAGAGTTTTGAAAGTATCCCAAAGGCTTCTACAGGAATGTCTCAAAAATCTCCATCTATTATGTCAAAAATCTAGAACTGAAACAAATCTTCCTAGATGTGAGCATTTAAACTAAGGTGTAAATCAATCAATTACTTTTGTGCTGATTAATTGAGAATATTTGATTTTAAATGATCATTTAAAAATCTCCAGCAGTCTGCTACACTATGAGTTAAAAAACATTCAGAGGGTAGTCTGGGAACTAACTCCTATGGGTGACATTGTTTCTATGGGAAAATGCACTCTGAATTCCAGACAACCCATTTACCCACTAAGTTTTGGGATATGACCCTTGAGTACGTTGGAGACTGACTAAAAATACCAAATATTTTTATGTATTTTTTATCAATGCATTAAAAACACATTCTTTGGCTTTATCTTAATAGATTGAAGTGTATTCTAGACTCTTCCACAAGAGTTGCTTTCTTGACCTCTAAAGCACAATGAAAAGGGCTCGTGGATTTTCTGCAAACAGCCTGGCTATTTTAATTAGCCTAATGTCTATAAGATCAATTATTTTGAGACAGTAGACAAACAAAATCATTCATATCGTTGGCAGATTTGCACAAATGATTTCACAAGGGTAAATCACTTTCAGGTTACAAAGGACAGACTCACTCAGTCTACGTGAGAACGTTTGGAAAATATTTTTCAATTCCTTTTTTTCAAAAGCACATGCTATGTGTGGAATAACTGGAATCTCTTTCTTTATTTCTTTAGGACTCACACAATCATGATGGTCAGGGTAATGTGACGTTTCTATGCTATCAAGTTTCCTGTCTTTTTGAGCATTTTCTAAAGGAGACAACATTTTCCCTTTGCCTTTGGAAGCGGATCCCCTGTGAGGTTTCACACGGTAGAATGAGTTGAGGAAATACATGTATGGTGGATGGTCTGTTTCAGACTCATTTTAACTGAAACAGAAACCACAGCCCATGGAGCAGAAAGGGCCCAGAACTATCAGAAGACCTGAGATTTGGCCCTGACTCCTGAGTTGAGCGGCTCTGAGCAAGTCCCTCACCTCAGAGCCTCATTATCTTGACCTGCACAGTGTAAACCCCTCACCTGCACAGTGAGGGGTTTGCATCTAGGACCTGAGGTTCCTCTCTAGCCCTTTGTTCTGTTTCCATGGTGGCTAATGATGTAAGGATGCAGGGCGCAAATTCTTCCAGAAGCTTGTCTCTCCACTCACATCACTTCAGTGGGGGAACAGAGAGGATACACTGATAGTGCAATAACTTTTTTCAGTTTACATTAACTGTATTTTTTTTTTATTTATATATTTGACTGTGCTGGGTCTCAGTTTTGACATGTAGGATTGAACCAGGGACCCCCGCTTTGGGATCTCAGAGTCTTAGCCACCAGACTACCAAGGAAGTCCCCATTTATAGTGACTTTAAAATATATTTTAACAAATAGCAAGTTAAATGTCTGTGAATAACAATCAATCATCTCCAAAATTTTACTTCTTTCCTTATTTTTCTGCCCTGCCCCCTCCCCTGTTCCCTTCCTCCCACTCCCTCCCTCCCCCTCCACTTTCTTTTTCTTCATCTCTCTCCCTCCCTTTGGTTCTTTCTCTTTGCCTTTAAGAGGCAGACACAACAGCCTTGGCTTGGAAACATAGCTCTGCAGGTCAGGATCTAACAAAGGGAAATCCCCATGTGCTGGAACCTTGCAACTCCAGAAACGGGCCGTTTATGAAAGTGAAGTACCGCTGGGGTGAGCCAAGAAGCCACTTACGATTCCAGCCAATTGTCCCCAGTCCAGACCATTCAGAGGGAAGGGCTGTGCGGATCTCCTGCCAGCAGCTGTCCAAGTCCAGGAGGAGCGGCCTCTGCTCGGGAAAGCCACTGCGCCAGCGGAGAAGATTGCTGGGCTGGGCACACTTTCTCTTCTGTGTGGGCAAGGCTGCCTTTTCCTTAACTTGAAATATTCTTTCCCTGGATTCTGAAGGTCGGACTATTTGAAGATGGCTTTCATATATTTAGTTTAATGCTTGCTAACTTTTGACACTCATGATGAATGGGAAGGAGGGAGGGTGGAGGATTGGGCGGGGTGGAAATGGGGGGTGGGGCGTAGGGGGGAATAGAAGATAAGGGCAGGCTGATGTGGGAAGGAAAGGGTGGAGATAAAGGAATGGATAAATAAAAAACCTAATGAAAGAACAAGCAAAAAGCAGCAGGCGAATATGCAAACAAAAGGAGATACTTTTTGAGTGCCTACGATCTGCCAGGTATTGAGTTGGGTACCAGAGTGCTAGCTCATAATGAACAATGTAGCCAGGTATCCTCTACCCACTCCCCCCTGCCCCAACCACCACCACCACCATTAAAGGCAATTTACAGTCCAAAGAGGGACGATATGAAACAAATAATTAATACTTTAATAGTTACAGTTGTAAAGAAGATACAAGGACCTCTCTCTAATACAGGAGGTTAAGAGGGGTGGTGTTGAACAAATTTGGATATTTTCATACCATCTTCCACAAATAGAAATCTAGAAGTAAATTATATTACCAGATGGCATATGTTTTTTCTAAACGAAACTCAAGCACATGTCTTGCCCTGCCCTATTCTACACCCCTGGATATTATGGGGTTCTTACTCCAATCTGCCAGCTCCTTCCTTCCCCTCCCAGGCTTACTGTGGGGCGCCACCTAGAGTTTGAATGAGGTATTCCTATAGCTGTAGAGTACTTACTCAGTCGCTAAGTCATGTCCGACTCTGGCTATAGCTAGCCAGGCTTCTCTGTACTCCACTATCTCCTGGAATTTGCTTAAACTGATGTCCATTGAGTCAGTGATATTATCTAACCATGTCATCCTCTTCCACCCCTTTCTCCTTTTGCCTTCAATCTTTCCCAGGATCAGAGTACAGTGATGTTTAAAAACCTAGGATATTTGCTGTTTTTTTGAAAGCTTAGAATGAATAAATAATCAATTAAAAAATTAAAGAATGAGCAAAGCAGCAGGAAAATACCCAAACAAGACAAAAACTTTCATTCACTGTCTTTGGCATCCAGACTGAATTAAAAGGACTTCCAAGTTTTCTAGGAAGAATGGCTTTCTCTAGGCGCTTTCCAAGATTTGTTTTGCAAAGCTGCCAGGGGGAATTATAGACAATGAATTGTAAGTAACAAGTCTCATGGTGACATCCAAAGTGTTTTAAATCCAAACCTCAGAGTTAAAAGTCTCCAAGAAGATGCCTACAGTTTAATCTACTTTGTTCTTATTAATAACTACCTGATAATGTACCGAACAGTCTGTATTATTGAAATATCTGTGGCATTAAGGCAGAACCAACTATTGAGATTTATGGGGTGGGTTAATATTATAGCCATTAAGGAAAAGAAAAAACTGCTTGAGGTTTGTCATTTTTAAATCACCTGAAGGCAAGATATCCAGTTCTGTTACCTCATTCCAGTTAGCCTGATAGGAATAACCAAACATATATCGAAAATGTTATCTCATATATAAAGATAAAAATGGAACTTATCTTTCTCCCTTGAACTAGGCATATACTATCTCTCTTAAAAACTTGACTCAGATGAAAAACAAAAGACAAAACAAATCCAGATAAGGAAAATTCACTTTCATGCATTCATTCACTGATTTTATTTAAATATTTATTGAGTACCTATAGTGGTGATATAGAGATGGAGGAAGATTCTGTCCCAGGGTACTTATGATCCACAGTAAGTCCCCTACATATGAACTAGTTCTGTTCTGAGAGCTCGTCTGTAAGTCCAATTTGTTCATAAACCCAACAAAGTTAGCCTAGGTACCCAACTAATACAATTGCCTATAGGGTTCAGTTCAGTTCAGTTCAGTCGCTCAGTCGTGTCCAACTCTTTGCGACCCCATGAANTCTGCAGTGATTTTGGAGCCCCCCAAAATAAAGTCTGACACTGTTTTCACTGTTTCCCCATCTATTTCCCATGAAGTGATGGGATCAGATGGCATGATCTTCATTTTCTGAATGTTGAGCTTTAAGCCAACTTTTTCACTCTCCTCTTTCACTTTCATCAAGAGACCTTTCAGTTCCTCTTCACTTTCTGCCATAAGTGTGGTGTCATCTGCATATCTGAGGTTATTGATATTTCTCCCGACAATCTTGATTCCAGCTTGTGCTTCTTCCAGCCCAGCGTTTCTCATGATGTACTCTGCATAGAAGTTAAATAAGCGGGGTGACAATATACAGCCTTGACGTCCTCCTTTTCCTATTTGGAACCAGTCTGTTGTTCCATGTCCAGTTCTAACTGTTGCTTCCTGACCTGCATATAGGTTTCTCAAGAGGCAGGTCAGGTAGTCTGGTATTCCCATCTGTTGAAGAATTTTCCACAGTTGATTGTGATCCACAGAGTCAAAGGCTTTGGCATAGTCAATAAAGCAGAAATAGATGTTTTTCTGGAACTCTCTGTACTGTAATAGAGTTATAATACATTTTACACAAATACAAAACAGACAAACACAAAAATTAAAAGGTGTTTAATCTTACCATACAGTACCTTGAGAAGTAGAGTAGAGCAGTACAGTAGCTGAATTTAGGGATACGTTTGCATCTTTGAAAGTTCTCGGCTTAAAGGTAACTTCAGGGTACTGTAGTTGCAGTAGGTCCACAGCAGATGCCAAGAAGGTAGCTATGACAAGAGTGAGCTATATCCGAACAGAAATAAGGAACAGTGCAGGTTATTGAGTGCACTGCTAAGGGGCTCCTACCAGTTTGGAGAGTGCTATGTCTTTAAATACCAACTTCTTGGAAGGCTAAATTAAACACAAACTTGTTTATGAATTCAGAAAGGTGAAAGTGTCATATTTACTGAAAACATTTCCATATGAAGAGCTTCCATGATAGCTCAGTTCGTAAAGAATTCGCCTGCAATGCAGGAGACCCCAGTATGATTCCTGGGTCAGGAAGATCTGCTGCCTAAGGGATAAGCTACCCACTCCAGTATTCTTGGGCTTCCCTTTTGGCTCAGCTGGAATCCACCTGCAATGCAGGAGACCTGGGTTTGATCCCTGAGTTGGGAAGATCCCCTAGAGAAGGGAAAAGCTACCCTCTCCAGTATTCTGGCCTGGAGAAGTCCATGGGGTCACAAAGAGTTGGTCACTACTAAGCGACTTTCACTTTTCCATATGAGAGTTATTGGGTCAAAACAGAAAAATATAATGAAAATGAATATTAATAAAACACCAAAGGACCATTTTGAAATTCATTTTGACCTTGTCCACTGCTAATAGATCTATCACTTTCCAAAATGTCTAGCACATAATAGGCATTCAATAAACTGTTGAAAGCTGGATCGATGTTTAACAGAATCCCTGTTACACAGAGGCAAAAAACATCGGTAAGTGTATATTTCAGTCACCCACAGTTTAAGGCAAACTGGTTTATTGGCATCTTTCTTAAAAGCCTTCTTTGGCTTTCTGTTCTCTGCTTCACTCAATTTCAATGTGTCTACCTATTTTTTTTTTCTACTTCACATAATTTCAGTGCTTCTATCTATTTTAATTCCTCCTGATTCTACAAACTTGTTTCCTCCTCCTGCTCTTTAACATGAACTGCCCTTGCCAGTCAGGTTGGTTTGTTTATAGTTCCAACACCACCAACTGCATTCCCACAAGCAAAAATTCTCACTATTTTTCAAGAACAATTTTGAAATCACTGCACTTTCCCTGACCAATCTATTTCCTATCTCTCTCTTTTTCTCTCCCTCGTTCCCTCCCTCTTTCAACTTCAAGTTCATATAAACTCTACAGTCTTTATCAGACCAATGACTTTTATATAACCCCCTGACATCTTTAACTTTCATGAATGTTAGTCTTACCTTCTCAGCTAGACTCTAGATTAATGGTTATGTTTCATGCTTCATTTTTTATCTATATAAAATACCTGCTTGGCTGGGACAGAGATTCTGAATAATACAGGGGTGGAAGATAACAATGTAAGGAAAACTGGGTCCAAATCATGGAAAACCTTGAAAGCCATGTTAAAAGACTGACTTTAGCCTTTAGACAGCGGTCAGAGCTTGTTCCACCATGTCCACCAGAGGAAAGGCAAGCATCCATTTCTCCATAGATCACCGTTACTAGCCAAGTGCTTACCAATCATTCATTACAAAGAAAAGCCCTGGAGAAGGAAAAAGTTCAGGGATACTGTCTCTGATTCTTAACATCTTGATTTTCATTTTCCACAGTTTTCTAAAAGCTATTATGTGTGTTAGGTGAGAAGTTAATTAAATATCCTGCACTTGATTCTGCCTCTCTTTTTTATTGGAATAGACTGAATCTGTGGTCTCCCTGAGATTTCTAAGCAGCTGTGTTCCAATCAGTTGAAATAGGTGATGATATTACTCTTGACTAAATTAGAAAAGCAGTCATCCAGTAGCATTTGAAAGAAACTCACAAAAGAATAAAAAAATCAAATATTACACTTGTAGAATCTTTTGTTTAATGGGCTCTTCTCCTGACAGGCAAAAATTTTAAGAAGTTAGTTAAATTTAGAAACTCTGAAAATAAATGATCTTTGTAAAACTCCTCTTCTATATGAAACAATGCTATAAACCAAGCCTGTGCCTTTGGACTCAGAGGACTTAAATGAGCAAAAACTAAAGGAATGTATTTAGTCATAATTTTTTTTTTTCAGTCAAACATTTAGGCTGAAAGAACAATGTTTCATTTTTCTGCTGAAATGTACTATTTCTTTGCCTGGACTAGCTTAATAACTATGTCAGGAGGGAGTCAATCTACACTATTCATAGATTTTGTAATTACAGATTTTCCAACTTGCTACAATTTATTTGTAACCCTAAAATCAATATTCAGAGCATTCGGCAGTCATTCACCATCGTAGACAGAGTGGCAAAAAGTTTGATTTGTTCAAAACACATATTCCCAGCTGAGGTTAAACAGGACTGTACCCTGAGCCTTCTGTTTTGGCTCCATACTGTGGGAGTCAGTGGTATAATCACTGCCATGTGTTTGCGCGATTGTGCCTTTTGTTGGAAATTTTGCTTTTTAAAATGCCCCTCCCCCAAACGTAATGCTGTCTATTGTTCCTGAGTGCTGGAAAGCCATGACGTGTCTTATGGGGAAAACATGTATGCTAGATCAGTTTCACTCAGGAATAAGTCATAGTGCTTTTGGCCAGGAGTTCAATGTTAACGGATCTGTAGCGTATACTAAATAAAGTATCTTTATTTATTTACTTGTATTGGTTTTGCCATACATTGACATGAATCCACCACGGGTGTACATGTGTTCCCCATCCTGAAGCCTCCTCCCACGTCCCTCCCCATCCCCTCCCTCTGGGTCATCCCAGTGCACCAGCCCCGAGCATCCTATATCATCCATTGAACCTGGACTGGTGATTCATTTTACATATGATAAAATACATGTTTCAATGCCATTCTCCCAAATCATCCCACCATCACCCTCTCCCACAGCGTCCAAAAGACTGTTCTATACATCTGTGTCTCTTTTGCTGTCCCACATACAGGGTTATCGTTACCATCTTTCTAAATTCAGAATTTAGAATTTAATAAGGTATCTTTAAACAGAAGCACATAGAAACAAGGTTATGTATAGATCGGTTGACAAAAATTGTGTGATCAGAGACTCACACAAACCTGACCCTTAATTTCCTCTGGAAGCGGTGATTGAGGATTTGCTAATTTGGTGTTCATGGTGACTTTGTATCATACACGTATGTAGTGCGTGTTAAGTTGCTCAGTGGTGTCCAACTCTTTGCAAGACTATGGGCTGTAGCCTGCCAGGTTCCTCTGTCCATAGCATTTTTCAGGCAAGAATATTGGAGGGAGTTGCCATGCCTTCCTCCAAGGGATCTTCCTGACCTAGGGATCAAACTCACATCACTTTATGTCTCCTGCACTGGCAGGTGGGTTCTTTATTACTAGTGCCACCTGGGAAGCCCTTATAGCATGTAACAGTAGTGAATAATTATAGGCTTAACTGCACATGGATTAAGAAGCTCCATCAATCTTGAATCCCCACAATCAGGACTAAGCTCTTGACAAACTGTTAGTCCACACAAAAGATAATATAGCATCTGCTTTGATGTCAGATGGATTTAGGGCTGAGACGCTGTCTACCTGTTAACTGAGTGACTTGATTCAAATCATTTTGCCTTTTTAAGGCTACCTTTCAAAGTTGTTAACAGAATCCAGTGGGATGGTGTACACAGAGCCCAGTACAGTTAGCACGGGGTAAGCCCCTCATGTATGGATGTGAGAGTTGGACTGTGAAGAAAGCTGAGCGCTGAAGAATTGATGCTTTTGAACTGTGGTGTTGGAGAAGACTCTTGAGAGTCCCTTGGACTGCAAGGAGATCCAATCAGTCCACTCTGAAGATCAGCCCTGGGATTTCTTTGGAGGGAATGATGCTAAAGCTGAAACTGCAGTACTTTGGCCACCTCATGCGAAGAGTTGACTCATTGGAAAAGACTGTGATGCTGGGAGGGATTGGGGGCAGGATGACCCAGGATGAGATGGCTGGATGGCATCACTGACTCAATGGATGTGAGTTTGAGTCTGAGTCCAGTGATGGACAGGGAGGCCTGGCGTGCTGCGATTCATGAGGTCACAAAGAGTCGGACACAACTGAGCGACTGAAATGAACTGAACTGAACTGAAGCCCCTCATACATTGTTACTATCAATTGTTCCACTTTTTCTCTCAGTAATTCAATCACC
Organism: Redunca redunca; assembly: GCA_006410935.1. Taxonomy (NCBI): domain Eukaryota; kingdom Metazoa; phylum Chordata; class Mammalia; order Artiodactyla; family Bovidae; genus Redunca; species Redunca redunca. The sequence continues at coordinate 811,316 of SJYQ01093863.1, read as the reverse complement.
ATTTTAATGGCTCATGAAATGATAAGGATGAAAATAACTTTCTGTGGACAGTATTCTTCACTCTGCAGAGAAGCTCATAAAATCCTACTTACATAGACTTGAATGTAAAGAGCCAGATGAGCGCATTAGTCTCTCAGTCGTGCCTGACTCTGCGACCCCATGGACTGTAGCTCACCAGGGTCCTCTGTCCATGGGATTCTCCAGGCAAGAATACTGGAGCAGATTGCCATTGCCTTCTCCAAGGGATCTTCCTGACCCAGGGATAGAACCTGGGTCTCCTGCATTGCAGGCAGATTCTTTACCATTTGATCTATAGGGAAGTCCCTAGATAACTCATGAGAACCTACTATATGCTCTGTGGTGATCTAAGGGAAGGAAATCCAAAAAAGTGGGGACATACGTATATGTATAGCATATTCACTCTGCTCTACAGCAGAAACTAACACAACATTATAAAGCAAATATACTCCAGTAAAAATAAAGAAAATTAATAAGGAGATCCAACCAGTCCATTCTGACGGAGATCAACCCTGGGATTTCTTTGGAAGGAATGATGCTAAAGCTGAAACTCCAGTACTTTGGCCACCTCATGAGAAGAGTTGATTCATTGGAAAAGACTCTGATGCTGGGAGGGATTGGGGGCAGAAGGAGAAGGGGACGACCGAGGATGAGATGGCTGGATGGCATCATGGACTCGATGGATGTGAGCCTGAGTGAACTCCAGGAGATGGTGATGAACAGGGAGGCCTGGCGTGCTGCGATTCATGGGGTCACAAAGAGTCGGACACGACTGAGTGACTGAACTGAACTGAACTGAATAGGGAATAAAAGTACATTGCTTAGAAATAATAGATCTAAAGTGAACAGAAGTCTCTACAACAAAAAATATATAGTTTTTTTGTAGGGGGGAGAAAGGCTTGAAATAGATTGGAAAACATTTTCACATTAATTGTTCTTTTCATATGCTTCAAATTTGTGCTTAATGCCTTTTTCCTCCTGGACATCAGAAGGAACACCTGGATATTCTGGGAGAAGTTTGTACTTTTCCAAATCAATTTCTGGAAAAAATGTATCACTTTCAAATTCCTGCATGATCCTTGTCACAAATAGTCTAAGATGGCCTGGCTTGTTTATGGATTTCTTGCAGACAGAACTTCCTCCCACTATCCAAACCATGTCTATTTTATTATAGGAGACTGGAAAACTAACCTCCAAATGATCTGCTTATGGTTTTGACCTATTCCCAGGCAATCTTCTGTCCAAAATGTGGCCTTCTAGTTACCAGCGCCAGGCACTGTCCTCAACCCTACATACATTCAGCTCATTTAAGCATGTTGCTTTTTGTTGCTAAGTTGTGTCCGACTCTTTGGTGACCTCATGCACTGTAGCCTGCCAGACTCCTCTGACAAACAACAGCAAAGCTGTCCCACAGTTAACATCCAGTCTGCAAGCTGAGAATCCTGAAAATTGTTCAATCTGTCCTTCAGTTCAAATTTAAACATTCTGTCTCAAATCCATCCAGGGTTCCCAGCACTGGAGACTTGGGAGGGGCTTCTCAGTATTATTCAGCTTGCCCCTTTGCTTTCTCCTTAAGTGGAGAACTCTGACCTCCAGGGAAATACCACCTGGCTGTGCCTTTGAATATTAGAAGGGGCTCCTGAGACCAGGTCGCTCAGATGGTTGCTCATATGACCATGGATAGTCATATCCAGATAGCTCCAAATTCACTCCTGGGTGGGGAGGTAGAAATGGACTTTAGGTTTTGCTGAGGAACAGGAGGAGGGGCACAAATCCTTTCTGACACCTTTTTCACTGAGAAAATTAGCTTCCAGTTAGCATTTCTCCTTTACCTCCTCATTCTAAAAGGATAGATGGGTCCTTCTTAGCCTTAGCCTTGAGTTACTTTTCCAAAATGCCTCCTCTCTCAACTTGCCTTCAGAGGGGAGTTGCCAGGAAAGGGACAGAAAACCTATTCCACCTTACTTGCTTTTCAGAAAGTTGCTATGTCTTCATTTTTTTAAATCTTGCTTTCTTCTAGCTCCCCTGGTACAATGAAGTCTCGCCTCTTATTTGAAGAGGAAAAAAGAGAAATTAAGCAGATCCTGAAAATAAGGAGAAATCGCACTTACAATCCCAGAATCTCTACTGGTTGGACACTGCTGGGGATGTTAATTATGAGGGCTTATTTTCTAAAAACATCAGAGCACATCTAGAAATTAAATACGAATAATAGGAAGTTTTAAACCAATTGACATTTTCCGAAGAATTTTTCAAGACAATGATATACTGCCCACGAGGCACACGTAAACTTTGATTCTTCTCTACCTAAACAGGGCTTTTAAAATGGTATCAAAATTCACCTCAGTTTGGTTTTCATTAACTGCTCTCTCTTGAGGGGCTTCACATGTAGAACTGAGATCTGCCTTCTTTGTTTCATTTGATTTGTTTGTGTCCAAACTGAATGAATGAGTAGCTATTTCTAAGTGGTCTTTTTTACCCTGCATAATTCAGACAGCACGAGTTACTCCGAGCTCTAAGGACGGAGACTCTTTGCTGTGGGAGGTGAGGATTGGATGAACACATCTCTCTTGAGAAATACTCTGATTAGGTGACTCTCATCAAAGAGCCAAGGTCAAAATCAACTTTGGATTAGCCTCCCCCATGACAAAAGGGAAGCATTCATTCGGAGACGATCTTCTTTGTTAGCAAGATGGTTGTTAGACGGTGCAAAGGAAGAGAAAGGAAGTGACTTCAACCTTCTCCTTATCTGTGAAACGCAGTGATTACTCCCTGTGGTTTGGTACAGCCAGCTTGTCAGGAATCATGGAGCTGGGCCAGTTGGAGGCAAGTGTGGGGAAAGAGCCAAGTCTGGTCTTTGCAACCCCCTTCCATCCCCTCCGCTTCCTAATTGTCTCTCCATCCTCCTTCCCCTTCAGGTACCCCCTTCAGGAACCTCTCAGCAAATCGCCAAATTCTCTGGGTCCCCCAACTCACTTTGAGTAATCTAATTTGAGTGTTATGAGTTGAATGTTGTTGTTTAGTTGCTAAGTCGTGTCCGACTCTTTGCAACCCCATGAACTGTAGCCCACCAGGCTCCTCTGTCCATGGGATTTCCCAGGCAAGAATACTGGAGTGGGTTGCCATTTGCTTCTCCAGGGGATCTTCCTGACCCAGGTGTCAAACCACGTCTCCTGCATTGGTATGTGGATTCTTTCCTACTGAACCACCAGGAAAGCCCTATAAGTTGAATTCATATGATTAAATCCTAACACCTAGTCCCTCAGACCTTATTTTGGAGATAGGGTCTTCAGGGTGAGCCCAAATCCAGTATGACTAGTGTCCTTTAAAAAGGGGACATTTGAAGACAGATCTGTACAGAGTGAGAACATCGTGTAAATAAGAAGACAGTTGTCAACAAGCCAAGCAGGTCTCTGCTTCACAGCACTCAGAAGGAATCAACCCTGCTGACACCCTGATTCAGACTTAAGCCTCTGGAACTGTAAGCCAGTAAATCTCTGTTGTTTAAGCCACTCGATTTGTGGTACTTTGTTATGGCAGCCTTCGCAATCTAAGATATTGGATCACACTATTCCTCTTGCTTTATGTTTAGTTCCCAGAGTGTGAGCCTCCAACCTGAATGAGCCTTACAATTCTTGCTAGAGACTGTAAGATTTATACAGTCATTTTTCTCCCCTTAATTTAAAGCCAAGTAAAGACACTGTGAATAACACATGTAGATTGCCCAGTGACTCCCCTTTGCATTCCTTTCTGGATTTAACTCTCATCACTTTCTCTTTCTCCTTACTCTATTCTAGTTGCACTGATCTACTCATTTCCTGCAGGGAAACCTGTCCTCTCACTCAGAACCTTTGCACATGCTGTTCTCTTTTCCTTAAAATATCCCATATTTGCAAAAATCTGGACACAGGCCACTAATACATTAGTCTTGGCTGAGTTGCCACATCTTTGGGGAAGTCTTCCCAAACTGGGTTGGATGCTTTCCTATGTGACCCCCATAGCACCTGTGCTCAAGTCTCTTCTACCAGTAAACCGGGTCTTCGGTCATCACCTCTTGACTTGGTCACCTAGCCCACAAGACTATGGGAGAAGCTGCTTCACGCTCAATTTCATATTCACAGCAGCAAACACGGCAGGTATCACAAAATTCATTTTTACATACTGTAATAATATGTCAAAATGTTTTGTGAATTTTCTTAATCAGTAGATGAGAAGATTCTACATTGGGAGACTTCAGTTTTTTCTACATTGCAAAGTTTGGAAACTTTTGCTCTAATCCAGAGATCCCACAACAGTGTCCCCAGGACCTAATCCAGCCAGCAGATGGGATGGTTTGGCCATTCCCGTGTCCCAAATGTGGACACCCTTCCTTGGGGCTGGGCTCTCTGCAGTCACCCCAAGCAACCTGTTTCCACTGTCTGGCATTCACCGCTTTCCTCATTACAGTCAGCCCCCTACGTAAGCACCTTCAAGTGGCGAGATTTCAAAGATGGACTATGCTTTCCATCAACATCAGGCGTGAGTGACATTGCAGCTTCCCCTCCATCTCCTGTTGCTGATGATGATCCTTCAGCTCTATCATCTCCCACCTCCTCTCCGTCCTGTAGTCAGTAACCCTTCTTGCCTGTTCACTCCGTGCCAGTCCCTGTATGCCAGCTGTCGTACTGTCCCACTGTGCTGTTCAAGGTGCTGTACTATAAGATTAAAAATGCTTTCTTTATTTTTTGGGTTTGTTTTGCATGTATTATTTGTGTGAAAAGTGTTATAAGCCTATTACAATACAGTACTGTGTAGCCGATTGTGTTAGTTGGTTACCTAGGCTAACTTTATTGGACTTACGAACAAATTGGACTTAATGAAAGCACTATCGGAACAGAACTCCTTCATATGCAGGGGACTTAAACTGTACTGTTGAGCTTCCCAGGTGGCCCAGTGATAAAGAATCCACTCACCAGTGCAGGAGACGCAAGAGATGCCGGTTTGATCCATAGGTTGGGAAGATCCCCTGGAGGAGGAAATGACAACCCACTCCAGTATTCTTGCCAGGAAAATCCCAAGGACAGAGGAGCCTGGCGGACTATAGTCCATGGGGTCACAAAGAGTCAGACACAACTGAGCACACACACACACTGTACCATTACTTCTCTTCCTCCTGAGGCACTGGTTCCTAGAAAACATTCCCCCCAGCTTCTTCATCAAAATTTACTTTTCTGATATCCCCTGCCTCCAACGTATTAATGTAAGTAAAAACAGAGATCTAATAAGTTGTCTTCCTCTGGGAAAACCTGTTTATCCAGAAATGGGGAAGGGGATTATTGGGGGCATACATGTGTACAGAGGTTTGTTGTTTTTTTTTTCTTTTTTCTTTTCTGTAATCCTGCAAAGCAAAACACTCAAAGGAAGGTTGGCAACTTTTCCCCTAGAGTTTCACCTTGTCTTGTAGAAAGTATACAGGGCCTGGAAACAAATTAATTCTGATCAACCTTGATCTTGCTTTCTAGACCCTGCCAAAGACATTAACAAGCAGAGAAACAGCCAGATCAGGGGTAAGTTTGGAGGTGGATGGAGTGGAAAGGGCCTTATAATCCTCAATCAGAATTGTGGCTCTCTAGGCAATGGAATATTAAATCACTGAAAGTATAGTATAAAATATTGTTTTATGAATACTCTTACGTCTTTAAACAACTTCAGAAAGGGGAAAAAGTAGTTTCATCTTAGAATATATCTCGATTGCTCTGGGCTCATGTTTTGGTGAGTTTTAAATCAAGGAGAACTGCTTAGTGTATTTGTTTTGGAGTCTCAAAAAAAAAAGAGGAGGACGGGAAGAAAGCAAGAATTGTGATACGTAGCTGAGACTGACAATCAGAACATGCTAATACAGAGCCCTTCCAAGTGGAGGTGAAATCCCCACCAAAAAAGACTCTGTCTGCTTGTGGCCCAGTTCTTTCTGGAGTTCCCACTCTCCACCCCACCCTAACTCCTTTTTGTATAAACTTCTAGACGGACATCTTGGGCATCCTGGGAAAGCCCTGTCCATCTGCCAAATACAGCTTCTCTTCTGATCTTTCTTATGATACTGTTTTCAAGGCTGACACATTTCTCTTCATAGTTACCCTTTCTTTCCTCCCCTTTTGCCAGTTTTTAGTCCAATATGCCAATTGTCCTGCACTTCCATGACTTCAGACTTTAAACATTTTCACTAACAGTGGAGAATTCTGTAGAGCACTTTCTGAAAAACTCGGCCTCTAATCTCCTCCCTCCCCCCAGCCAGCTCACAGGGGCAGTGATTTCCTCAAAGAACTTCAACAAATTAGTTCTCCACGACTTCCCTTCCTGAAATGATGTTAGCTGTCTTTAATCACGCTTGCTATTCCAACTGTTCTTGATTTGATAACCTTCAAGTCGTTACAGAGTCCTTCTCTTGAACTGAAACTAAACTGACTGGCTTATCTTCTGATTTCCAGCATAGCCACAAACACTGATAATATTTCAGGGAGGGGGTGTGGGTGATGAAGAGGAAAAGGATTCATTACATCTTTTAACTTATCCTACTCTTTTCATAGACACTTTTTTTTTTTTTCAGTAAGTAAGTCCAAAAATAAGTTTTTAAAATCAGAATCCCAGAGAGAGGCACCTCAAAATCAGTCTTGGTGCTTTAAAAATGTTAGTACTCCTTTTACACGTTTGAACAAGTGTTTAAAGTAAGGCCACCTTCACTATCTGGTGCCGATGGCATGAATTTCCTACACTAATCATGGCTGGTATTTACTTGGTGTCTGTAATGCCAAATCTCAACTTCTGAAGTCAAGAGGTTAAGTTATAAATACCCACTATTAGATAGCCGTAAAATATTTGCCTGAAGGCTTTGATAGTTTAAAGCTTTCCATTATACGTATATACAGATATGTATATTCTTGTAGCTATGTATATTTTAAGATACATATGTATCTCCACAACACCTCCTGTGTGGTCACGATATCCATCACATAAACTTCTGCATTTTCCAAACCCTGGGATACAGTTTCAAACCATATATAAACTGACTTTATACTGCCCATATGCACTGCATTGGGCCCTACCACACGGATGGCATCATTATTTCCATACAGTCTGATTCACAGTCCAAACCCAGGAGAGGGTCTCAAGGAAAAGACATTTTAGGACCAGGTTTCCAACTTGAAACTCTCCATGGGAATTTCCAGAATAACTCTGATACATCAAGGAGGGAGAAAAAAGTGAAGAAGGACTGAAAACCAGAACCAAAACCAAACAAAAGGAGAAGCATTAAAAAGTTATGTGATGAAGTGGGATGCTATAAAGTTTTTATTATGACTTGTTTGGAAAGAGCTTGCTTAACAAATGCAGTCATCCTCTATTCAAATGCAAAGCAATAAAACATTTTATAGTCCACTATCACATGCCATAATGTGTAGGGAATAGTTGAGCCCAATCAGATCTTAGAAAAGAACGCTGTGTTTGCTCTTCTAGGAAAGCTTGCCCTTTAAAAGAGAGGTGGGGAAAGTGAAGAAAGAAAGGGTTACAGAGATGGAGAATTGTCTGGAAATTATATCAACTGAGGAATGGGTGCATAAAGAGGAGCTATCTTTTTACCTGGAAGAGAGAACACTAGTGGGGGAAATGAGAGCTGTCTGCACATATTGTAAGGGCAATTTTATAGACATGTTATTAATTTAAGAGTTATGATGTTAAGTTATAAAGGACAGAACTAGACCCAGTTGATAAACACTGGGGTGAAGAGAGGGGATAGATTTGACTCAATAAATAATCTTCTGACATGATAGCTTTTCACAAAGGGATGATCTGCCTTGGGAATTGTTGAGTTCCCCGTGTGGAGAAGATTAAGCAGAGGCTCGGTTAGCATCCAATAGGGATGTTATACAGGCTCCTGCAGCAGATGGACTCTGAATGAGTTCACCTATATGGTACCTCCCCAATCTAGATGTCTGTGATCCTAAGATATGCATAGAATTCCAAATCGGTGGTTGGAGATATTTCATGTGCTTGCGTGCTCCTCCATAGATCTGAGTATGCATCAGAATAGGATTTTCATGAGAAAACTTTTTAAGTATAAATTTGTTCTCATTGGTTAGTGTTGCCTATGAAAAAAGGGGTTTCTTTTTTAAAGTGAGAAATGTCAGCAATAAAGTCTTTTCTGATCTCAGATTTGGAGCATGGAGTTTTTCTATTGTTCATTCATAACCCTTTTGTCAAATGTTTTCAAACTGGGAAGCACAATATGTTGAAAGGCTGTGAGGAAATTCCAAAAGGTTTAAAGAAATCAGAGCTGTCAAGTTCTGAACAGAAATTTGATGTAAAGTATATTAGTTGATTCTTTTCCTTCCACATTATCACCCTTATTCCTGTTTTGTTTTTTTTTTCCAAATCACACATCTGCCAAAAGCCCCCTTTCCTTTTGACTCACCCTCCTTCATTTTCACCTCCTGTGTCCTCTTACATTCTGTTCTTGCCTCTCATAGCATATTTTCTTTCTGCGGTAAAACAAAGGAAACCTATTCCTTTAGCTCTCTCCTTAACAGGAGAGACCAAATGGGCTCTCAGAAGGGGTAAGGAATGAGAAAGTTGGAAAACTGCTGAGCTAGTCTCATTGTCTCAGTCCTTGTTTATCCTCAAACTTGCCAAAAATTGCCCAGGAACAGACTTCCTGCTCCATCATTTAAAATGACTCTCTCTCTCTCTTCTACTTTCTTGCCAAACTTACTTCATGATACAAGAGACTGAGATGGAAGAGGGCAAGGTAATAAGCTCAGGATGAATTTTATCCTTATTAAGTACCTTTCATTCCTCAGAATCCCCGAAGGCCTGACAATCTATATTTCATGCCCTTCAACCTCACCACAGAAAGTTGGACTCTGCTGCGAAGGGCATGCACAGTAAAAGCCGAGGTAAAGCCTCTTCAAGCCCGATCATCACTTCCATTATGCATTAGCATTTCTGTGACACCCTGTATTGGTCAACGTTATATTACTCAGTCTAGACAGGAGGGAAAGGGGTCTTCCTGTAAATGGTATTTCCACACATTTTCCTTCTCTTTACTTGCCTTCCTTCTCAGGTTCCCTCTTTGGGTGCTATATTTTCCCTCTCACAGAGAAGTCTTCTATTTAAATCCTTCAGAATTCATCTCAGGAAGTTTATGAGGGAAGCATTTACCTCACAAAGCAAGAGGCACAGAGTGAACATTTTCTTTTTAAGTTTTTCATTAAATAGAAATGTGTTATGAAATAAAATATTAAATGTGACTAGCACGTGACCCTACCTTAAAGGAAAAGATAGCTCATTTACCAAGCAGAAGAAAGACGGTCTTAACCACGCCAATCTACCATTGGTTGTGAAAACATTAAAATAGCTGATCCATAAAGTGTGTGCGTAGTAGGTATCACCTGTTTTACATTTACTATCATTTATTTCCCACAACAAACTTATGAGGTGACACTGTATTATTTTCATCATGAAAGAGAAAAATGAAGCTTGGAGAAATTAATCAAGACGTGAGCAAGGTCACGCCAATTCTTTAAGGAATGTGGATCCATGGGTTTCTGACTTCAGAATGTTTCCTCCAAACCACTGTTTTCCATCCTGCCTCAGGCATTACTTCCAGGAGGAGCAGGAAGATAGAGGCCGTTTTCATTTTGACTGGATCTTCCTGGCTGCCTCCATCTTGACTTAGGGTCAACGCAGTCTTTCTTTCATTGTGACTCTGGGGTGAACCCTGAGTACTGGGAGTCGTCCATTAGTGGGGAACTCCTGGTGGGTGGAATCTTCATTCAGATTTTCTTCCATTTTCTCTGTTCTTTCCCGTGCATTCCTCTCTCAAGGGTCTATGCTTGAACTTAGGGGGTAGGGGGGTGCAGAGTGCAGTGCAAGCCTTTGCTTCTCACTGAAAGGGCAGCTGTCCACTGAGTTCACACAGTAACATGAGTAGGTGTGTTACTTAATACGCCACGAGAAAATGCCCACCCCGAGAGTCTAAAATTGTGGATTTAATAGGCCTCCTGCTGCTGCTCGGCTGCCTTCCAAAGGCCCGCTGAATTGCTTCCTCTGCAAGCAAGACCTTCTGCCAGAGGCGCTAGGGGAACCGCGGTTGTTGATCTGTGGCGAGAGGTGACAGGTGGTCGCTCTGCAATTGTGGGATGTTAAAACTGATATTAAAATTTTTTTCCAAAGGTTGAATGGAGACTGGGTAAAGAAAGAAAGGCTGTTTGATACTGCGCCCCCTTGTTTCTCTGCCTCCGGAGAAGGCGTGCTGGCTCCCAACCAGCTTTCCACACTCAGAGACTTAAATCCTCTACAGACTCCTTCTGGGAAGGCCTTGGCACGAGGACACGGTGGGTACGCCCGAGCTGGGCCTTCACAGAGGTTCGTTTCACCAAGACCCCTCACCCCAACGATACTTCCTCAGTAGTGTCAAGGAGGGGGCTCTGGGTGGTTAGAGCATAACTACTACTTTCATAGAAGCTGTTGTCTGTCCCCCTCCCCCACTTTTTTTCCTTAAGAATAGTGAGCAACTACTACAGATGGTCTAAGACAGCAGTCCCCAACCATTCTGGCACCAGGGACCAGTTTTGTGGAAGACAGTTTTTCCATGGGGAAAGGTTTCAGGAGGATTCAAGTGCATTAGATTTATTGTATTTATGCATTATATTTATTATTGCAAAATAAAAATAAAGTTAGAATAGAAATAAATATTTCTATGTTGTGACAATCTCAGGATATTCCAACCTTGCCTGTAGGGTTAGGGTTCATGCTCCTGTGAGAATCTAATGCCACCACTGATCTGACAGGAGGCAAAGCTCAGGCGGTAATACTAGTGATGGGGAGCAGCTGTAAATACAGATGAAGCTTCACTAGGTCACCAGCTGGCCACTCACCTCCTGCTGTGTGGCCCAGTTCCTAACAGCCCATGAACTGGGAGCAGTCTGTGACCCTGGGACTTAGGGACCCCTGGTCTAAGACATGACAGTTCCAGAGGTGATAGGCCTTCTTCTCTTGACCTATGGAATGGCCAACTTCATGAGAGGACTAGGAGCTTTTTACAGCTCACCAAAGGAGTCTGTCACCCTCTTAGAACAGTGGAAGGCAGGAAGTTCCTCAGCCCATCAGAAGTGCTCAGTTCATGAACCTGAGGAAACCAAATGGCCTTTGGATAAAAATCACCTCCTCATGGAGACAGTAGATGGGTCATTTCTGAAATATTGTTTTTTGGGGGGAAAAAAAAGCAAGAGATGTTTTGATAGTTCAAATAAAATGTATCACGTGCTTTCTATCAGTGGCTCTCCTTTATTGGGATTTCTATTGTTTAAACCATCATGGAAATAGCTATACTGTATTGCTTTCTCCTTTTCTTTTTTGAAACTCTGAATATAGCTTTATTTAATGTTCAAAGAATTTTTTTCTTTGACAGGGAGGCCTGGTGTGCTGCAGTCCATGGGGTCGCAAAGAGTTGGACATGGGACTTATTAAGTGAACAACAACAACAGTGTTCAAAGAAACAACTTCAGTTTCTGAATTAAATATATCATTTGCAATCATTTTTGAGGCAGTAAGAATTCAAATATATAGCACAAACATTTATTTATAACTGTGCGTGCTAAGTTGCTTGAGTTGTGTCCGACTCTGTGTGACCTAGTGGATTGTAGCCCCCTAGGCTCCTCTGTCCATGGGGACTCTCCAGGCAAGGATACTGGAGTGAGTAGCCATGTCCTCCTCCAGGGGATCTTTCTGACTCAGGGATCGAACCTATGTCTCTTATGTCTTCTGCATTAGCAGGTGGGTTCTTTACCTGCCTGGGAAGCCCGATTTATAAGTGTAATTATTATCATTTCTAAATCATTAGAGGTGTTGTTGTTCAGTCACTAAGTTTTGACTAACTCTTTGCAACCCCATGGACTGCAGCACACCAGGCTTCCCTGTCCTTCACTATCTCCTGGAGTTTATAAATTCTGCTGCTGCTGCTAAGTTGCTTCAGTCGTGTCCGACTCTGTGCGACCCCATAGACCTACCAGGCTCCCCCGTCCCTGGGATTCTCCAGGCAAGAACACTGGAGTGGGTTGCCATTTCCTTCTCCAGTGCATGAAAGTGAAAAGTGAAAGTGAAGTCGCTCAGTCGTGTCTGACTCTTAGTGAACCTATGGACTGCAGCCTACCAGGCTCCTCCGTCCATGGGATTTTACAAGCAAGAGTACTGGAGTGGGGTGCCATTGCCTTCTCCATTATAAATTCTAATAAGCACTTAAATCTATAAGATTTTAAAGTTTGAAATGGTCTTCATGTGTGATGAATATTTTCTTTCTTTTTTAATGAAACAACAAATCTTAGACTTGAAATTCTAAGGCATTTATCTATGTATGTACTCTCAAAGATCAGAAGTCAGACCCCTTACTCAAGTGTATTCCTGACTTACTGTTGTTATGTTTCAGGATGTTCCTGAGAGATTGCAACTCTTCCTGAGCCCAAGAACTCATTTCGGCGATTCTTTCTCGCTAAGAGTTTCTGAGGGAAGGAAGCCAGGCTCAACCCTCTGAATTTGGAGTTGGCAGCTGTTAGCACTGCTCTGTCACAGTGGACATTTGTCATTCTTTTTGGTTGCCCAGCAAGTATTTAAACTCCTTACCCATCCTGGCAAACTTCCCCTCCTTAAGATTCTTGGTGGGAGGCCATGTTATGAAGCAGCAAAGAAACTGAGAATGCTGTCTATTCATTGTTCCCCAAATTTCTCTACAGTGAGGGCCCAGACATGTGACCTGGGCTTCTGCGATCAGACACATCCATCACAGACTGAGAATCTGGAATCCATGATGCAAGGAGCTTGGATGGTGAGGAAGACTCTGGTAGTGGCAGTAGCTGCGGGGTGACCGCGGCGCTGGGCCAGTGGGGGTGTGAATGCCAGAGGCAGCGTCCAGCTCTCAGAGGTGGCAGCCTAAGGCGCGCCAGCTGCAGAGTCTGGGGTCACACATCACTGTACCGTCCTGCCTGGAGCAGTCCCACAGTTTGATTCTGGGCACTGTTTCTGGCTGTGGAGTTGAGAATCATGTACTCTGAGTTACCTGGCAAAGCCAGGAGCCAGTCTAAAGCCTTTTAATAAATTCTTCTCCTAGATGACTTTCTGTTGGCTGCTTACAACTAACACTCCTATCTTAAAACACTAGAAATAAATTTTGACTAGATAAAAGTTTTGATTTCTTAAAATAACAGAAAGATCATCTTAAAGTATAAAGCTGTACACTGGTATAATTCAGAGCCCACCAAACTCTATAAGGTATGCATTATGAATATATTTACACATATTTACCTATTCATGCAAAGATATCTATACAGAGACATAAGCATATGTGTGTATGTGTATGCATGTGTGTGTGCGTGCGTATGTATGTGTGTGTATCCAAGTCACACAGTTCAGTATGTCACATCTAGATGTGCAAGCCAATGGCATCCAATGCCAAACTTTAAATTCCCTTCTGCAGTCTAAGACCACCCTCCTGCTCCCTAGTTGATCGCTTTCTGTTCATTCCCTCTCTTTATTGAAAGAATGTATTTTATTTTTATCAAGCAGAACAGCGTTCTCCTCCTTTTCCGACCAATTTCAGCTGCGTTAATCACTGACACAAAATGAACTAAGACCAGCATGGGATACTCAGCCAACACCAGTCTCAGGCTGGCATTCATTTTGAGGCAGAAACACTGAGCATTAAAGTGAAATGTGAAGTTCTTAAAAGGGGAGTGTGTACCATATACCCTCGGGAATGTGTGCTGTACTTGTTAAGAAAGTCTAGGGCTCTGAAATCCTGGTTCACAAAGCACTAACATTTTTTTCTTTTTGCAACAAGAAATCAAATAATGCAGAAGAAACTGAAGCAAACTTACCTGGAATCTCCACTAAACTAGCATTTTCCAAAGCTCCTAGCTAAAATATAGCAATGTTTCAAAGCTTGTTCCCCTCTGTAGGTTATATCACTGAATCCTTGCTATGACAGTGGAGACTAAACCAAGGTGAGTATATCTCTGTCATACAGACAAGAAACCAAAGGCCAGGTCACCCAGATTGCTAATGGCTGAGCCAGTACTAAATCAAGATCTCTGGCTCCTAGTTCATAGCTCTCTACCATGACATTTCTTAATATCTCAGGGTTGGCTTTCTGGTTTCCTGCTTTTGGATGGAGATACACACATATGCACTCACATACACATGCATGCATGTGTATACATATATTTATAGTATGTATTTTTACATATTCATGAAAATATTAAAATTTCCAAAATAAAATACTGTATAACAAAATGACAGTCAAAGGAATACATCCAGGAAATTGCTTACATGTTCCTCGTCCAAAAATAGGAAGAGACTAGCCTTCAGATGAGCCAACCATGAGCTGGTGGTCTCATCTTAACCAGGAAGAACAGTCTAAGACCAAGGAAAACATCTGTTTTCCTTCGTAATGACTATTCTTGCTCCTCTTCCCCAAGATAACGCCTATCTACCCTCCATTGTCCAGCATAAAGATCCCTTCTTCTGGGACGCCTCCTCTGATCCCCTCGATTAGGTCAAGATCCTTTTATTATATATGCTCCTAGTTTTGTGTTCCTTTTTCTCATTGTCATTCATTACATATGAAATAGTGTGTCTATTTCTTTAACACCTGTTTCTGTGTACCATTCTATACCCAGAACCTAGCCCACTACCAGGCACAGTGTGAACACTTAATCATCTTTCCAGAAGGATGACATGAGCACACAGGGAAAGGTGTGAATCAACAGTGGGAAGATGGGGCCTGCGGTCATTATACTTTTGCTTGAAGCCTGGCTCTGCGACCTCCCAGCTGTGTGACCAAGCAAACTGCTTGGACTCTGCCCTGGAGTGGCTTCATCAACATTTTGTTGATCATACAGTTGCATATCTCATACAGCTGCTTGACCATTAATTGAGTTTATACCAGGAAAGTACTCAAGACACTTCCTGGTACGTGATACATGCTTAATAAACATTGGTAGTGCTTTTTTTTTTTGGTCTGCTTCATTGCTGAGCACAGGATTTCTCTAGGTGCGGTGCATGGGCTTCTCATTGTGGTGGCTTCTCCTGTTACGGCTCCTGGGCTCTAGAGCGTGGACTCAGTGGTTGTGGCACACGGGCTTAGTTGCAGCATGTGGAGTCTTCCCAGATCAGGGGTCCAACCGGTATCACCTGCATTGACAGGCAAACTTTTATCCGTTAGACCACCAGGGAAGTTCAGCAGTGCTTATTTTTTATAAGGTGGAAAGAATGAGTGTGAATAAAAACAGGTTTCTACATATACATTACCATATGTAAAATAAATAGCCAATGGGAATTTGCTGTGTGACTCAGGGAACTCAAGCCAGGGCTCTGTAACAACCTAGAAGAATGAGATGGGGAGGCAAGTGGGAGGGAGGGTCGAGAAAGAGGGGACGTAGGTATACCTATGGCTGATTCATGTTGATGTTTGGCAGAAACCAGCGCAATATTGTAGAGCAATTATCCTTCAATGAAAAATAAATACATTTTAAAAATAATAAATAAATTTAATTATTGAGAGAGAGAGGGAAAAATTAGGTTTCTAGGTTCAATGATGGGAAATTAAAGAAGATCCAGTATGAAGACTTCCAATTTCTGGGCAAATGAGAAGAGGAGAGGTGGTATGAGTGCCAGAGATCAGAGGAAAGTGCCCCAAACTAACCTGCTGCCTGGAAATCCTGCCTGCATACGTTCTGTCATGGGGAGTGCCTTTCCCCTGTATCACAGGGATTCTATGTGGACAGGCAAAGCCAGCTTGCATCCCCCCAGGGCAAGCAGTCAGAGTCATTTTACTTATTCTACTTCAACAATGGAAAGGCCTGACACATCAAGGACCCCTGAGCAACCACCCAGTCAGTAATACCAAAGCCAGAGAGTTGATGTGAATGTGGAATGCACCAGATATACAATTAGGAAATAGCTTTCGCGTTCTGCAAGAATCTGCCCTCTTTGCAGTTAGTCCTTAGTTTCTTGAAGTTCTGAGATTTTATTGTATCCTTAGGGTGATCAACTATGTTTCCTTAATGTGTGCAATTGCAGACATCCGTTCGTTGGGGCAGACGAGCTAACCTGTCACTGGGTGATGGATGTTTTCCTATTGCTCTGCTGAAGAGCATTAAGTTAAGCCTTCACTCCAGCTCCACAGATAGCTGAGACAACAGATGGCCTTTTTTTTGCAGTTCTAAAGAACTGCTGCCATAGGAGGTTCAGAAGAGCAGCTTCTATATGTTGATGGCTTAAAATATACTTGGTAAATAAAGAACTATTATTGTTATACATGCCAAAGAATATAGAGGCCGATGAAGGTGGGGTTGGAAGAAAGGAGGGAAAACTTGGTCCAATTGTTTTCCTGACCTTGCAGGATGCAGTAAATTTAGGCTATGGGAAAGATGGCGGAAATCAGAGGAGTTTTGAAGAAGTCAAGTTCTATCTATAATAGTTGCAGATGTTCAATATCTTTTCTGAGGACACGAATGTCCTCTTAAGTACAACTAGAAGACAGACAACACAAATCCAATGTCCAGAATGATTGGTATGGTTCAGTGAATATTTTAATATTCCATTCATTAAAAATACTTACACTCAAACCCTGGAACCTGTGCATTTTTAAAATGACAGTCTGAAGACATATGAACAAGCTTGATATCATTTATCCTGGTTTCTGAAATTTCTATGACCAGGGAGGACTTTAAATTATCATGAAACAAAAATTGCTTCCCCTTCAATATATGTCTACTGCTTTTCTGACCATTTCTGGGACTCCAACATTTACCACAGTAAGAAGTGTTCAGCTTCACATAAGACTAGATTCTTTGATGAACTCAGGAGATTATTCTGGCTTCCCTGGTGGCTCAGATGGTAAAGAATCTGCCTGCAATATAGGAGACCCAGGTTCAATCCCTGGGTTGGGAGGATCCCCTGGAGAATGGAATGGCAACACACTTCAGTATTCTTGCCTGGAGAATCCCCATGGACAAAGGAGCCTGGGCTGCTACTTTCTTTGATGAACTCATGGGATTATTAGCAGTAAATCTACTACCTGAAAATCATCTTTGTTCAGAGCTATCAAATCCACAAAAGAAAATCAAAGGTCTGATTGGAAGGATGCAATTTATATTGCATGTTAAAAGCTTACTGCCATCTGAACACTGCAATTTAGGGGCTTCTTGGATGGAATGTCACAGGAATATCTCATTTGGTCTGAAGCAAAATGCACCCACTAATTGAATGGGATTTGATATTTGTAATGGTCTCACAAAAAACAGTGAGACTACATGGTTACATGTATTAGACATTAAAAAGTCTGCTTCTAACAGAAATGCTATCACATGCAGTAGAGCATCTGCTAATTCTAAGGGCAAGAAATGCAAACTCTATAATATCTGCAGATCGTCCAGGCACACCACCCCTACTCAGGTGGCAGAGGATTATTCTACAGTCTGCTCACAGATCAAGGATGCAAAGTGTAAATGCTTTCAGCAGATGCTTGGAATCTTTAAGGCATATGTTGTTAATGCTTCTTTAAAAGAAATTGCCAAAACTGCTGTACTAGTTCAAATCGTCTGGCATTTGGGAACCTCAGTTACTTTTTTCATGTGAAAGTAAAACCAAGAGTTCAGTCATAAAAAGACAGTCCAGGGCAGTGTGGCTGGCAGTTTATGCAATAGAACTTTAATTTCCTTAACATGAATGCAAGGTGAGGATAATGATTTGTGGGTGACACAGAGGAACAAAAGCTCAACGGCAAACTAACACATCATAGTGTTTTTCAATGAAGAATTTAGCCTTCAGAGTGCAACACCCTCATAGCAGCAATGCTGCTGGAAAGACAAAGTGAATGCACTCTTTGACTTTATGCCTAGAATGTGCTAGGCACTGTGATTGGCACTGGGGATACATAAAACCTCATAGAGCCAGAACCCCCTGCCCCAGACCCCACCAAATTATTCCCATTATTATAGCCTGGATGTAGTAAATTGCAATATATACCCCTAATGTAATCCCCAAAGAATTTGAGTTTCGTTAAGAGGAAACCATAGTCATTTCATGTAGATTTTGTTATGTTCGTTCAACTGAAATCTAGAGATAGACCTTTTGCTCTAACTAGGGAAACAGAAAGATTCGAATATCTGATTTAATGAGACATATCAGTTCAAGTTTTTTGGTTGTAATGAACAGAATGAGCTTCTGAGTAGAGAAGTGAATTTAATGGAAAGGTTTGGGGATGTTCAGTGGACTAAAGAAACTTGTAAACCAGGACTCAAAAAGGACATGAACCAGGGCAGTTTCAGCAGGAAGAAATGGAGCGCCTGGGCAGGATACCTTCCTGGATAGATTTATTTTTGTCCAACACTTTTAATACTTACTGGTAAAGCTGAGTATGGAGCACATTTTTAACACTGAAAGTTTTAATGATTCATCACTACCATTTGTTTTCTTTTATAGGTTATATATGTGATGTTGCATCTACCTAAATATCTTTGCCTATGTTTTATACTTTTATAGTTTTAGGCTTACATTTAAATCTATGATCTATAAGTTAATTAATTTGAGAATCTTGTTTTCATATGGTTCTAGGTAAGGATCCAAGTGTTTATTTCCAGCATCATTTGCTGAAAAGACAAGTTTTCCCTCCACTGAAATGCCTCCACGCCTACGTTGGATATTACTTGTCCACATGTGTTTTGTCCATATATCCATCAGTTGTTGTATATTTGGATCTATTTCTGCATTCTCTGATCTGTTTCCTTGACTTACTTGTCTATATGTACAAAAATGTCACAATGTCATCATTACTTTACAAGTCTATATAAAGTCTTTATAGTAAGTCTCTATAATAAGGTAATATAAACCCTCTGACGTTCTTTTTCAAAGATGTTTGGAGCTTTCAATGTGTTTTGCAATCCTGTATGAATTTTAGCATTGGTTTTCTAGTTTCTATCAATAGAAAAAAATCTTGCTAAGATTTTTACTGGTATTGCATTGAATCTGCAGATAAATTTAGGGAGAATCATCATATTGAACCTTTAAGGCCTATGAATAAATTATATCTCTCCAATTATTTAGGTCAAAGTTCATTTCCCTCAGAAATATTTTGTAGGTTTTAGTGTACAAGCCTTGCCAATTTTTTGTCAGATTTATCCCTAAGAATTTTACATATTTAGTGCTAGTCCACATAGTGTTTTTAAATTTCTATTTCTGGTTGTTAATAGAAAAATATAGAAATACAACTGATTTTGATATCGATCTTTTTGTCCTTCAAACTTACTAAATTTGAAGTTCTGAGTGTTTTTGCATATTTTATCAGATTTTCTACATAGATGATCATGCATTCTGAAATAGAAATAATTTTACTTTTTCCTTTCCAAAATAGATACTTTTTTTGTTACCTTAATGCTCTGTCTAAACCTCTAGTACAGTTTTGAATAGGAGTGTGAGAAGGCACGTCTTTTTATTCTTCTGAACTCGGAGAAAACATTTAGTCTTTCATCATTCAGTATTATATACTGGCTGTAGGTTTTTCTTAGATGTCATTTATCAGAGTGAGCAGAAGTTCTCTCTATTCCTAGTTTGCTGAAAGTGTTCATCAGGAATGGATGCTGGATTTTGTCAAATGCTATCTCTGCATATGTTCAGATGATATGGGTTTTCTTTTTCAGTGTGTTAATTTGATGAGTTATACCAGTTGATTTTTAATAGTAAGCCAGACTTGCATTCTTGGAATGAACCTCACTTGATCATAATGTACCATGCCTTTCATGTATGCTTGGATTTGATTTTCTAAAATTTGGTTTCAAATTTTTGTATGTATGTTCATATGGAATCCTGACCTACAGTTTTCTTATTTCATTAATGTCTTTGTTTGGTTTTGGTATTAAGGTAATAGTGGGCTCACAGAATAAGATGGGAAGTTATTTCCATCTCTTCAATTTTCAGGAAGAGTTTGTGTAGAATTAGTCTCATTTATTCCCTAAATATTTGGTGGAGTTAATTAGTGATGCCATTTAAATCTGGAATGCTCTTTACAAGAAGGTTTTTAACTACAAATTCAACTTTTTAAATATATATAATGCTAAGCAAGCTGTGTATTTCTTCCTTTGTGAACTTTGATCATTTGTATCATTCAAGGAATTTATCCATTTCATCTATGTTGTTGATGTTATTGACACAGAGTTGTTGGAAAAATTCCCATATCATCCATATTTGTACTATGCTTCCATTTCTCCTTTATGATATTGTTTTTATCTATTTTACTTATGCATATGCCATAAACCCCATAGCACGTTACTGTAATTTTTGTTTAAATCATAAAATATTTTTAAGGAATTTAATAATAAAAAATAAATCATATATTTTCTCATAATTTCCATGTATGGTTCTCTTCATTGTTTTAGTAAGTCCACATTTTCATCTGGTAACATCTTCCTTCTGCTTGAAGACCTTCCTTTAACGTTTCTTATACTGAGGAGCTGCTGGGGATAAAGTCCTTCAGCTTTTGTGTGATTGAAAAAGTCTTTTTCTCCCCTTCCCCATCATCCTTCCCTCTTGGCAGTCACAAGTCTGTTCTCTGTGTTTCTGAGTCTGTCTTTGTTTCATAGACATGTTCATTTGTGTCATATTTTAGACTCAACATGTAAGTGTCATCATATGGTATTTGTCTTTCTCTTTCTGACTTACTTTGCTTTGTATGATAATCTCTAGTTGTATCCATGTTGCAGCAAATGGCATTGTTTTCTTTTTTATGTCTGAGTAGTATGCCACTGTATATGAGTACCCCATCGTCTTTATCCATTCATCTGTTGATGGACATTTAGGTTGCTTCCATGTCTTGGCCATTGTCAGTAGTCATAGAGCTGCACGTATCTTTTCAAATCGTATTTTTCATCTGGATATATGCCAAGGAGTGGGATTCCTAGGTCATATGGCAACTTGATCTTTTGTTCTTTGAGGAACTTCCATACTGTTTTCCATAATGGTTGCACCAATATACATTCTCACCAATAGTGTAAGAGGGTTTAGTTATTTCTCCTTCAGTATTTTGAAGATGTTTCTCTATTGTCATCTTGCTTATAATGTGTCAGATAATTTGCTATCTTTCTTATTTTTGTTCTTCTGTGTGTAATATGTAGTTTTTCTGGAGCTGTTTTTAAGAGTTTTCTACCTATCATTGCTTTTGAGAAATTTGATTACCATATGTCTTGGTATAGTTTTCTTTTTTAATTTATCTTTAATTGGAGGATAATTGCTTTACAATATTGTTACCAATATGATTGGTAACAAATTACAATACAACAGTTCAGTATAATACAACAACAAATTACAATACAAACCAATTACAACGTTGGTTTCTACCATACATCAACATGAATCAGCCACAGATATACATATGTCCCCTCCCTCTTGAACCTCCCTCCAGCCTCCCACCCCATCCCACCCCTCTACGTTGTCACAGAGCTCCAGATTTGAGCTCCCTGCATCAATACAGCAAATTCCCACTGGCTGTCTATTTTACGTATGGTAATATATATGTTTCAATGCTACTCTCTCGATTCATCTCACCCTTTCCTTTCCCTGGGAAATGGTGAAGGACAGGGGAGCCTGCATGCTGCAGTACATGGGGTTGCAAACAGTCGGACACCACCGAGTGGCTGAACAACAATGCCTTCCCTCGTTGTGTGTTTTCTTTATGTTTCCTGTGCTTGAAGTTCATTGGGATTCTCAGATAGGTAGTTTTCAGAGGTCATCAAATTTGGAATTTTCCAGTCATTGCTCCAACTATATTTTTTCTCTCACCAACCTTTCGTTTGGGGACTCAGGTTACAGTATATTAGGACGTTAAAAGTTGTCTCAAAGCTACTGAAGCTCATCATTTTCATTTTGCATTTCATCTCATATTGCTTCTATTGCTATGTTTACAGATTCACTAATTTTTTCATCTGTAATGTCTAATCTACTATTAATTCCATCCAGTGAATTTTTTAATCTCAGACATTGTAGCTTTTAGCTTGAGTTATTTGATTTTTTGTATTTGTTTTTCATATGTTCTATATCTTTATTTGGAGGCTTTCAGAATATAGTTAAAATTATTCTTTTCATGTCTGTTTCTGCTGATTCTAATATCTGTCTCAGTTCTCTGTAGGTTTTCACTGACTGATTATTCTCCTTATTATAGGTTACATTTTTCTGCTTCTTAAGATAGTCTGTTATTCTTTTATTGGATGCCAGACATTGTGAATTTTACCTTGCTGGCTCCTGAATATTTCTGTATACCTATAAATATTCTTAAGCTTTGTTCTGATACACAGTTGAGTTTCTTGGAAAAATTTTGATCCTATTGGGCCTTGCTTTTAAGACATGTTAGCCTAGACTAGCGCTGCATTTATTCTTGATAATGTGTCCCTTAGTACTGAGGCAAGACTCTTCTAAATACTCTATACCCAATGCCTCATGAATTATGACCTTTTACAGTCGGGCTGGTGGGAACAGACAGTATTGCTGGTCCTCTGTGAGTGCTGAGCGCTGTGCTTAGTTGCTTAATCATGTCAGACTCTTTGTGACCCCATGAACTGTAGCCCACCAGGCTCTATCTATGGGATTTTCCTGGCAGGAATACTGGAGTGGGTTGCCAGGCCCTCTTCCAGGGGATCTTCCCAACTCAAGAATCGAACCCGTCTCCTGCATTGCAGGCAGATTCTTTACTGTCTGAGCCACCAGGGAAGCCCAAGAATACCAGAATGGGTAGCCTATCCCTTCCTCAGGGAATCTTCCCGACCCAGGAATCGAACCAGAGTCTCCTGCATTGCAGGCAGATTCTTTATTGGCTAAGCTACCAGGGAAGCCCACGTGTTGGATACTCTTTTGTTAATGTTTTCTCCAATCTTGGACAGTTTTCTCATATATGTAAGCTAATCAGTCTCTGCTAAATGGTCAAAAGGAACCCTCTGCACATCTTCAGAATTCTGTGTGCATCCTTCTCCTCTGACCCAGGTACTTTGTCCTACAAATTCAAGCTGCCTTGGCAGTTGTTTAAGGTAAGAAGGTAAATTTGATCCGTGTTATTCCATCTTGGTCACAAATAGAAGGCAATGATTTATTTTTAAATTACTTCAAACGTACAGAAAAATTTCAAGACATGTATAGAGAACTCCCACATTCTCTCTACTCAGAGTTCCAAATTATTAATATTTTATCACCTTTATTCCACCTCTCTCTTTACACACACATATATATAATTTTATCATTATTCTTTTTTAAACCATTTAAGCAGTAACTGCAGGGCTGATGATTCATCACTCTCACTTCCCCCAGTTTCTATCTTTCCAAAAGAAACACAGTCTTCTACACAACCAGAGCATAACCAAGCTCAGAAAGCAATATCAGTACAATACAATACTATCAATACAAAACAATCAATACTACCATCCAGTTCATAGAACACTCTTAAGTTTTTCCAACTGTGCCAATAACATCTCTTTTTTTATGGTCTGGTAGCCAAACCAAGATCATTTAATTGTCATAGATTTCCAATATCACTCAATCTGGAGTAGTTTTCTGTTTTGTTTTTTTTGTTTGTTTTTTTTCAGTCTCTCCATCTTTTCAGTCTGTAGATATTTCTCTACCTAAGTTTGTCTCATGTCCAGAATCAGGTCATGTTTTCTTTGCAGGAAAATGATATGATATTATGTTTTCTTGAGATTTCAGTTCAGTCACTCAGTCGTGTCCCACTCTTTGCCACCCCATGGACTGCAACACGCCAGGCTTCCCTGTCCATCACCAACTCCCAGAGCTTGCTCAAACTCATGTCCATCGATTTGGTAATGCCATCCAACCATCTCATCCTTGTCATCCCCTTCTCCTCCTGCCTTCAATCTTTCCCAGCATCTTCTTAGGAAACATAAAATTCACCGTTTTCCCACTTGTAAGTGATCAGCATATTGTGGGAAAATATTTTGAGACTGCACCAATGTTTAATTCTTAATCAAAATTTTACCCACCAGCCTTGCCCTCTATGGGTGACTCATGCTGAATCCATAGTACTTGGTCTTAAAATGTAATTCATTTGGTTTTCCAAAGGCATCAGCTACCCTGACAGAAGTTCAGATATTCCAGCAGTAACAGTTCTAATCTCTGTTGAAAACCAATATTAAAAGGGAAACCATACCTACCTTAGAGAAGTAGTTCTATTCACTGAACAATCTATCCATCTGACTACCAATCAATATATCACCCATTCATTGTATTGAAGGGGTATCGATGGTACTTTTACATGGTGCCACAAAAAGCCCCAAACCATAAGACACAGTGCTTATATCTAAGTTCCTGGTTTTCATAGGAAAATAATATCAACAAATAATTACAATTCAGTGTGATTATAATACAAAATAATACTTAGTATTATTCCCTTGTGGCTCAGTGGTAAGGAATCTGCTTGCCAATGCAGGAGACGTTGATTCAATCTCTGGGTTGGGAAGATTTCCTGGAGGAGGAAATGACAACCCACTCCAGTATTCTTGCCAGAAAAATCCCATGGACAGAGGATCCTGTTGGGTTACAGTCCATGGGGTCGCAAAAGAGTCAGAGATGACTAAGCAACTGAGGACGCATGCAGGTATAAAATAGGTGGACTACCAAAGGAACATAGACTGTATTTGCATATAAGAGAAGGTTTCCTAGAGAGGTAATATTGGTCCTTTAAGGTGAATAGGCAATGGCAACCCACTCCAGGACTCTTGCCTGGAAAATCCCATGGACAGAGGAGGCTGGTAGGCTGCAGTCCATGGGGTCACAAAGAGTTGGACATGACTGAGCGACTTCACGTTCACTTTTCACCATCATGCATTGGAGAAGGAAATGGCAACCCACTCCAGTGTTCTTGCCTGGAGAATCCCAGAGATGGCGGACCCTGGTGGGCTGCTGTCCATGGGGTCACACAGAGTGGGACACAACTGAAGCGACTTAGCAGCAGCAGCAGCAGCAAGGTGAATAGGAGCTTGGGAAATATTTGATAAGAATGGGAGTAAATAGAATGTTCCAGTTAGAAGAAACAGCATGTGATAATGTAGGGTATAAAGGCATGAAGTACAAAGAACATAGAAGTAGTTCGCTGCCTAGGGGAGGGGAGGGTCTGAGAGGGAAGGGCGATTGGTGGCGGGGCAGGAAAAACTGAGGTGGGGCCAGCTTGGTACAGAGCCACACTTTTTTGGTCGTGCTATTATAGGAGAAGGCAATGGCACCCCACTCCAGTACTCTTGCCTGGAAAATCCCATGGACAGGGGAGCCTGGTGGGCTGCAGTCCACAGGGTCTCGAAGAGCTGGACATGACTGAGCGACTTCACTCTCCCTTTTCACTTTCCTGCATTGGAGAAGGAAATGGCAACCCACTCCAGTGTTCTTGCCTGGAGAATCCCAGGGACGGGGGAGCCTGGTGGGCTGCCGTCTCTGGGGTTGCACAGAATCGGACACAACTGAAGCGACTTAGCAGCAGCAGCAGCAGCTATAAGTCAGAGGAAGCTACTGAATGCTTTAAAATAGAGTGAAATAATCAGATTTGTGTTCAGAAAGATCACTCTGGGACTCATGGATGAGGTCTTGAAAAGGGGTGCAGGCTGAAAGGGTAATCCAGACACTAAGTTGCTCCAAAGTGAATTGTTAGATTATAGTAGCCAACAAGACTTGTCACAGTGTCTCATTCTTGTACACATTTATCACTCCATATTTGGTTGCAGGAGTTGTGGGGGATATGATTGCTTGGCACTTGATGTCTATTCCATTCCCCTTTCAGTGTAGTGGCTTTCAAACTTTTTTTAACTCAACCCCCAGTGAGAAAATATTTTACTTTGCAATCCATACATATGTGTGTGTGGCACAAAACAGAAATTACCCTAGGTTGATGCTCTCTGAAAATGTTATTCTGCTCTATTTTATTTTTTTCAGTGCTTTCATGCTTCACTAATGATGAGTCCTGATCCCCAAAGTGAAAGCCATTGCTGTATAACAATGCTGGAAAGCGAAAGACTACATTTTCCCACCCACTTCAGCTGAAGTTCCAGGTATTTTCTGTTCTGCAAACCCAATGTCCTCGTGTTGCTTTTGCTATTTCTGCTGCCAAGCATGCCGTGGAAGCGTTTGGTCTTTCTTGGCAATGCCAGCAGAGGTTTACTCACTAGCACAGGTGCCTTTCATAGGTATTATTTGAAGAAAAAAAAGAGTTATCAATTTTTGCTGGTGAAGTTTGTATCAGGCATAGAATGGTTCTGGGATATGCAGCATTCGTGACTTTATAAGCATAAATAAGTAAGTGTCAGTCATTCAGTCATGTCAAACTCTTTGCGACCCCACAGACTGTAGCCCACCAGGCTGCTCTGTCCATGGGATTCTGTAGGCAAGAATACTGGAGTGGGTAGTCCTTCCCTTCTCCAGGGATCAAACTTGAATCTCCTACTTGCAGGCATATTCTTTACCATCTGAACCACGAGGGAACCCCTTTATAAGCATGGAAACTTCTTAATCAGGACAATTTCTGATTGCAGTGGCTTCAAGGTCAAGGCAGTGACGACGTAGGGCTAGAGGCTGAGAAGTTTTGAGTGGTAGGAGCTGCTTGGGTGCCCAGTACTGTGGTATGACTGAGGAGAGGGGAGGGAGGTTTCTAAAAGGTCCCCCTAGAGACTGTTTTGTCTGCCCATCAAGTGGTCTACATGCTGCATAAAATCTGCAGTAAATCTCTACCTAGATAGGATTCTATTCTCTGCAACAGAACTCTGGACACAGTCTCACTGAGGTACTAGTGAAGTTCTAAGTCATGGAGACTTAGGACTTGCCTAAATCTTCACCTGTTGAACTTAATCTGGGTCCAGCCACAAAAATGAATGAAGGACAACTACATCTAGCAGCATGGGCCAATCAGAAACATAAAGTTGAATAAAAATAGCAAAACACATAAGCCTATAGTTCTGTTTATACAAAATTTAGAAAATAGGCAACTTAAACCACAATGCTTAGAGATCTGTATTTAAGGAATAGATCTATAGAAAAAGATGTGTTTACCATAAAAATCAGATGGTTAGGTAGTCAGTAAGGGTCATGGAGAGACTTCTGAGGTGCTGGCTATGTCCTATTTTTTACCTAAATGGTGATTTTGCATGTATTTGACTTATGCACCTTTGGGTATGTAAATTATGTTTGACATTCTCTCACACTCATAAAAATTGCAATAGCAAAGATTTTAATTGTAATTCATGCAATTTATGGTCATCCAGACCATTCATACAATTTATGATCATGCAGTCCATCTACTCATCTGATGCTTGAATGTCCTGACAGCCTTTTCTATCCTCTGATTGACCCCTTCTGAAGAACTGGAGTCACACAGCTGTCACTCATGAGAGAGGTAACACACTCAGGCAAATAACAGGTGAGCCTCTTAGCTTTATTGTCATGTTCCTGTGACTGTCCACTATTGTTCCTCAATTCCCACTGCCAAGTCATTGAAGACCATATTTAAAGACTGCAAGAGGATCCTCAGAACTAACATTGAATCTTAACACCCTCAGGATGTAACTTCCCTCTCTATGACCCTTGGGTAATGTAGCTTGTTTTATTGTAAGAACCAAGGCAGCAATGATCAATACCATAGCAGAAAAAGAGATACATTACATGTGGATTACCTTAAAGTATGAGTTGCTTTCTTTCTCAAATGGGCTGTTAAGCTTTGGGAAGGAGGATTGGGAGAGCAGAAATGACAGGTAAGACTGGAAAGAAAACTCCCCTGTAGCCTTATTTTATCTTTTCTGGCTTTATAAGAGGAACTGGTGAGATAAGTAGGTACAAGACAGGTGTCTTGGACTGAAATGACCATTCAGTGAAGGAGAAGTCCTAATATGAAGGTTTCCACTTCTCCAGTCTTCAAAGAGAGATACAGTGTATCTGGGATGGGGGGTGGGGGACTAATGTTGTCAGGATTAAATGTTAATACCTGAAATCTTTTTCATCAAAAGATGCCATGTTGACTTCAAAGAATACACATGGCTTACAAGTTGAACTTTCTGTGTTTAAAGAAACATGCCCTCTGCAGAAAACTTTTCCAAAAGTTTTTTACCTTTTCCTGGTGCTTCATAACACTTTAAAGATTTTTCAGCTAATACGAGATTTCCACACAAATGTGCATGATACATAAGGATAATATGTCTTTTTGTTTGTCCAGTAATTTGTTGAATTAGGCACAGTGAACAAATGAAAAGAAATTATAAAAGAATAAATCACTATCACAAATTAGGTAGCTCTTTTTGATACAAAGTTGCCCATTTTCATGAGGATGACTTCTGGGAATTACAGGTAATGATTCTATTATGACAAAAATGTGGAGCTGCCTTTCTACTCTGTGCAGGCAAGGGAAAGTTGAAAAGTAAAGCCATTATCTGGATAATTCAGACAAGAAACTAACTATTGAGGGAAAGGAGGCCCTTTTTTCCTGGCCCAAATTCATTTGAGCCATCCAATAACATGACCCACTAGAGTGGAATTTGGCATTCAAGAGGCTTGTCTTGGCTCATGTCCAGTGGGGTTGAGTTACTGAATTCTTTAAAGGACATTGTTCAAACATGGTCTCCCGTGTAACTAGGTTCTAAGGCATGAGCTGCAAGAACCTTGACCCTATCACATGACTCCAGAGTATTCATCCATTGGATCAAATTATGCAGAAAATCACTCTCATTCCAGTTGACCTTTCCAGGTTAGACAGAAGCAAAGCTGATTGCCCAAGATTTGCTCCACAATAGTTACACGCGAATACTTGAAAGCTCTGCCTGAAAAGTGTGTTGATAAATATGATCCCCATTCCTAGATGGCATCAACAGAAGCAAATGGGCCAAAGGTGGTGGTTACTTGGCAATTCCCCACTCCCTACCCCTGCCTGCCACATTCTCAGTTCTTCAGAACGCACCTTTGATTACTGAAAGAATTGTGTTGATTTCATGAATGGTAGAAATCACAACAGTTGAGCTGCCTGCCCTTCCAACCTCCTTTCATGACTCTGATGTGCTCCCTAAACATTTAGTTAACAACTGGAAAAAAAAAAAAAATGAGGATGTCTTGCCGAGAGTGACTATGTTGCAGAAACAGCAACTGTGACCTTTTGCTTTCCTTTGCTGGCCATGCCTGAGCAAGGCTTTTTGTAAGATGACCTGGGGTTGGGCATTCTGCCCATGTGCACACCTGGCAGCTCGAATCCTCCTATCCTTGGGAACTTGGATACATGCTGAGTTCCCATTTTCTTTGACTGCAAAACAGACAAGGACCAGCTGGTTGATGCTGACACGGCTCACATGACTGGCGGGAACACTACTTAAGTGTTCGGTGTTTGCTCTCTATTTATCAATGGGGGGATATTTCTCTGAGAAAAGCATATCTTTTGTCTTCTGATGGAAAGCTTGTCCTTCCAATGGAGAATGATCTAGAAAGCAAACAAATTGATCATTCATTTCCCATGTACGAGTCCCATGTGTAAGTTTTCATTTTAAAGGTTTGAATCCAAATATAAGAAATGAATTGTGGCCCTAGAAATACCAGATACTTAACTTCTTTCCCATAGCAATATGATTTTTAATAGCGAAATATGTCATCTCTCCTTGAGCAGGTTGCTTTCATCACCAGTTTAAAGTATATGTTATTGTTATAAATACTATTAATTATTTGAAGATAACATCACCCTGGAAATAATTTTTAACGTCCTCAGTCTCAAGGTATAAAATAATGCATTGCTGGGTTTAGTATGTTCTTGTAGGCAAAGTGCTTTCCTATGTGGCTACATGGACCTAGCTTGAGCCTGCAGACTCTGGGAGACAGAAAAGTGGAAAATCAGACACTAATAAAGTATAGAGAAGGGTCTTCTGATTTTATAACATTATGTGGGATAACATTAAAAATGTATTTTTTTTATACCTCTACCTAAAATTAAAAATTCCCAAGCACTCCTTCTGCTCCTCCTCTTCTTTTTCTTCTTCTCTGTCTCCTTCTCTTCTCTTTTCTTATTCTTTTTGGTTTTGTTAGATTGAATGTCAGGAGATCTTTGAATTATTCATGTTACTCTGGTTAATGCTGGATTCATATTCATCCAGAGAAGCTTATTTTTGCTTAAGTTTTCCAACCATGAAACTCATAGACCATAATGGAAACGTAACTGATACTTAGCTATTGTCCTGGAAATAGATCCCATTACAATTATATGTAAGAAATATTTTAAAATAACTGTAAAACAGGAGGAATATTTATGCTCTTCTGAAGATGAATAGACTTATTTATAGGTGGAGAGACATTCCATAAGATAAGCTAAAATTAATCATATTGCTGAAGTTTTCAAAGAGGTCAGAGTCCAAATTAAATATAGAAGGGCAAACTGGTTTCTTCCTCTTGCGTATTTTAATGAAGACTAGAGAGGCTGGAGAAATATTTATATTCTTTTATTCATATTTTCAGGATTGCCTCATGTCTCGATTTTTTTTTCCAGATCTTTCATTTAAGTGACGGTACTTCAAAGTGAATATGGGTATTCTCAACTCCTCATATCTTAAAAAAGAAAAAAAAAGGAAGAATTAATGGGACTGGAAATTTTAAAACAGCAGATGTACTGAAAGTGTGATTAGTGCCTGAGTTAGACATACGGGGGAGTGCCACCACTTCATGTAGCCTTGGCTGAGCGCTGATTGTATCGTAGAGGAACTGGAGCCCCAGAGTCACGCTGAGACCATCTCTAGGAAATGACTGCTGATTTCCCTCAGAGTGCAAGAGATAAGGAGCTGTTTCTCTCTAAACATAGCTTTCTGCTTCTTTGTGGTTAACTAGATGCACTGCTAAGAATTGTGGGTAATTCATTGAAGAATGAATATTGAAACGTGCTGTGTGGTGAGGGAGGAAATCTTGCTCCCAAACCCTGGTTGCATTACTCTGAAGGAGCAGAGAAGTAGAGAGGGACCAGCTCTCTACATCCTCCACTAAGGGGTCTACACACATAAGCTGAACTCCAGAATCCAAGGTCAGAAAGAGACTCCTAATAGTACCACTTGGGCTAAAGTGACATTTCTTCCATCTGGCTCCAGTTTTTTTTTTTGGTCCTCCACAGAGCTACATACTTCAGTCATGACGCCTTAAGCAAGAAAACAACTTCTTCAGACAGTGGCTGAGATAAGAAAGACAAGGCAAAGCTTAGTCCCGAGTACAATGGTGTGCATGTTGATATCACTGAGTTATGAACTATTTCCTTTTAATCCAGTTTCAAAAGATAACTTCCTCCATATGCAATTAATTCCACATATAACTACAAGGAACTGCATATTTTCGAACAGTTGTGTCATCATTATGAATGTTTAAACAATCTCTGTGGTCTCTTTCCCACAAACTGATTTAACATGTATATAAAGAGGCTTTTGAAATGAGCACTTTACATTTGCTTCTCAAACTTCAGCGTCTGTTTTTAGTAAATATTGAAGATGAAACTTCCCCCATTCATGCCTGGAGCACTGGCCAATTGCAACTCAGGAATGCAGTTCCTCGGCTTTTCATGAATAAAATTCTCTGGTTGTGAACCTAGTCTTTCTCAGGCCGTGTCAACAGGACCAAAACTGAATGGATGTGGAATAAAGCACTCATGGCAGTTGGCTGAGCTGGCCACAGATTATCTTAATTAATATCAAGAGAGTATGAGCCACACAGACCTGTTCAAGCCCTGACTGTGCTATAGATGGGGGGCTATGTATCCCGAGGTGTGTCCATAGTGGTCCCAGTTCACTCTTAATGCTCCAGTGTAACTATAAATAGTGGCCCTTTCAAAAATGTCCCAGTTCGGGACATTCCTAGGGGTCCAGTGGTTGGGAATCTGCTTGCCAGTGCAGGGAAGATGGGTTTGATCCCTGGTCCGGGAAGATCCCAGATGCTGCAGGGCAACTAAGCCCTGCGTGGGCCACAACTGAAGCCTGAACACCCTAGAGCCTGTGTTCCGAGAGAGAAGACACCGCAATGAGAAGCCTGCACATTGCAACTGGAGGGCAACCCCTTCTCATCGCAACTAGAGAAAGTCTGCACACAGCAACAAAGACATAAAAAAAATGTCCAAGTTTAAGCTAGAATGTATATGATCACCCTACTATAGGAAACACCCACTTTAGGTCTCTGCATTCTTGCTTTTGATGAGTGCAGCAATACGTGTTGGGGTTTCTCAGGAGCTGGTGGTAAAGAATCTCCCTGCCACTGAGGAGATACAAGAGACGTGGGCTCTATCTCTGGGTCAGGAAGATCCCCCGGAGTAGGAAATGGCAACCCCCTCCAGTATTCTTGCTTGGGAAATTCCATAAACAGAGGAACCTGGTGGCCTGCAGTCCACGGGGCCACAAAGAGTCAGACACAACTGAGTGACTACACACACTATGTGTTGTGTCCTAGAGATCCATTTTATTGGCCAAAATCAAAACTGATCATGAAAATTACTTAGAGTTAATTAAACACAACTATACATGTAACGATAATTTATTGACAGATTAAGGTGTCATTTTTCTCCCCACATATTTGTTTTGTCTTTTCTCATTTCAAGTAGGACCCAGTCCCTTGTGTGCTTCCTTGCCTCAGGGATTTTTGCAGGATGGAAGACAGAAGCCCCTGAAAAGTCTGTGGTTCTTGCTATTTTTTTGTAAATGCCTACAGCCATGGGTGAATTCCGGGAGTTGGTGATGGACAGGGAGGCCTGGCGTGCTGCTATTCATGGGGTGGCAAATAGTCAGACACGACTGAGCGACTGAACTGAACTGAACAGCTATTGAGAAAATAACGCGTCCTCCAGACTCTAAGAAAGAGGAATGAAGCACTGGATGGCAGAGAGTTAGAGACAGAAGTTCTTCTTAAGGTGGTAGAG
Source organism: Redunca redunca (assembly GCA_006410935.1). Classification (NCBI taxonomy): domain Eukaryota; kingdom Metazoa; phylum Chordata; class Mammalia; order Artiodactyla; family Bovidae; genus Redunca; species Redunca redunca. The sequence continues at coordinate 778,342 of SJYQ01093863.1, read as the reverse complement.
GGAAACAGGATGGCAGGCTGTGCTGAGAAGGTGAGCAGAGGAGGTGGTGACTTAAACCCACAGCAGGATCAGCTATGTAATTTGGGGGATCCAGTGCAAAATGAAACTTGGCGGTCCTTGTCCAAATATCAAGATGGCATCCACAGAGCATTAAAACAAATTCAAGAATCTTCTGAGTTCAGGGCCCTGTGAAATGACACAGTCACATGGCCACCATGCAGCTAGCCCTGCCCAGAGGAGATGACTTCTTGATGTGCCTAGAGGGAGGTACCCGCTGCAAAGCCCCCTACTCACCAACTGCTGCTGCTAAGTCGCTTCAGTTGTGTCCGACTCTGTGTGACCCCATAGATGGCAGCCCACTAGGCTCCTCTGTCCCTGGGATTCTCCAGGCAAGAACACTGGAGTGGGTTGCCATTTCCTTCTCCAATGCATGGAAGTAAAAAGTGAAAGTGAAGTCGCTCAGTCGTGCCCGACTCTTAGCGACCCAGGGACTGCAGCCTACCAGGCTTCTCCGCCCATGGGATTTTCCAGGCAAGAGTACTGGAGTGGGATGCCATTGCCTTCTCTGCTACTCACCAAAGGCACCACCAAAACCCAGGGCCCCAGTGTGAGCGTCACAGAATGATGCCAGTGATACCTTAAAAGCCTGGAGATCAGAGGTTCTTCCTCAATTGTCTTCACTGAAAGTAAACCCTCTGGTTTCTGGTGTGACTCTTGAAAGGAGATGGGGTTCCTGACAAGGATGAGATGGACATTCTTGCCATCTTAGAGGAAGCATGGCAGTTAAGAATCAGAAAACTAACCCGATTTAAAGAAAAAAAGAAACTGATATGTTTTGCACACGTCAGTTTGTGTACTAAAATTTATTTTACATATGCTTTTACAAATATTTAAGTTTATAAAACCAAATGTTTAATATAAGATCCACATTGTAAATATTCCTTTGAAAGTTTTTTCTGCATGGACTGGGCTTCTTAAAATATAAGTCCATAAAGTGGAGGAAGATGCCTACTTTCTTGGTAAACCTCCCTGAAATACCCACAGACTTCTTTCACCACAGCAAGGACCTTTGATCTGCATTTAAAATTCAGATTGTTTGTCTCAGACATTTTCCTTATCCATTTCATGTGCAAAAATGCTCTGAGTGTCACTGAAGGGTAAGTTTCTATGGAATGAGAAGTTCATGGTTTGTGTTCACTGATAGCATATGTGCACATCTTATTCATGGCAGTAAATTTTTTTTTCTAAAAAGTTGTGATTCTCTGTAATAGTGTGTGATATTTGAGCAAGTTACTTAATCTGCTGTCCTTATCTGTAAAATGAAAATCATACTCACCTCTTGGGATGCTGTCAGGACTCAATTTAGATAACAGAGCCAGTACCCAGCACAAATGAAATGCTAAACGGTTGCTGGATCTTGGACATGATTCTGCCATGTTAATCACACAGTTTCTAGTTTATGGGTTACATCAAACTTTTTGTTGCTGTTATTTTTTTCCTGGTTGTAAATGACAGAACTTCTATCCACCATGCTGCTGCTGCTGCTAAGTCGCTTCAGTCGTGTCCGATTCTGTGCGACCCCATAGACGGCAGACCACCAGGACCCCCTGTCCCTGGGATTCTCCAGGCAAGAACACTGGAGTGGGTTGCTATTTCCTTCTTCAATGCAGGAAAGTGAAAAGTGAAAGTGAAGTCGCTCAGTTGTATCTGACTCTTTTCGACCCCATGGAATGCAGCCTACCAGGCTCTTCCGTCCACGGGATTTTCCAGGCAAGATTACTGGAGTGGGTTCCCATTGCCTTCTCCACCATGAAGTTCTAGAAATTTTTGTATTTTAACATTAAGATAGGTGTCTTCTCCCCCAAAATACAAGTTAGCACCAATCTCCTCAGATGCCCGTGGACCACAGAATAAATTATTTCATGCCTCTGTCAGCTCCTTTTGGCCTTGGGCAGATATTGAATCATTAAGGATTAGAATCAAAAAGGACAAGAGATCATAGCCTTCAGTAGTGACTTACAAACTCCTGGGGGTACCCAAGGGGCTCTCAAGTACAGGTGGTTCCCGACACCTCCTCCCTACTTGCCACAGGAAACTCCAAATGTATCTGTTTTATATATTGTCCATCTAAGTAAGAGTTTATTTAACAAAAGGGCACAGCTTAAAAATAAATAAATAAAAAGACCCTTTGAAAATAGCAGATCTGGTCCAACCCCTGCAGTTTAGAGCTGATGGAATTTAGAACTAGAAGATTGTTTTAACCAATATCACCCAGCCAGTTTGTGGTAGAGCCAGGAGTACACCGAGGTCAGCTCCCAAGCCCATGCAGTTTCCATTCTAGCAGGCTGCCTCTTAAGGAAAGATGGAGCTGACACCACAGATGTTGTAGGGTCAAGATTTACATCTTACAAATCAGATGTACCAAAACAGTAGCTTATTTGTTTTCTATAACTGATTTAATCTTACTCCGAAGCTCTCAGTGCTACAGACAGCAGAAATAAACTTGCTGAACAGCCTCTTCCAGGGTGAAAAAAAGAAGCAGTGCTGTATTCACACAGTTCAACCGTTGAAATCCCCTATCAGAGCCAATTCTCTGCCTTCTAAGCTTCTCCCTCCTTCGTTCTCAAGATAGCATCTGGATGAAGGAGAAGTTTATGGGCCCTCATGGAGCCGAAGCAGGGATGTGTAACTCACAGGCTGTCTTTCTCTGTAGGCTCCTGATATTCTACAACTGAGGTATGTCCTCTCAGTCCCTGGGCATCAGCCTCTTTGGGCATGTAACCTTCCTACATGTGCTGTGTAAGTGTTTGCAGCTGGTGTAATTTGCGGTCTGCTCTCTCTGCATGGGCAATCTATGGTGATAGCTCCCAGGGAGCTAGGCCATCTCTCCCTGGGAAAATTCTAACCAGGGTACCAGAGCCATGGGAAGGCCATCATCCGAGAGGAACTGACTGCTGTTCACGGAAGTTCTTCTTCATCAGACACCTAAACAACTGAAAAGTAACTAGAGTTTTGAATACCTTCTTCTCTTTTTTTGTTGAAGTAAAAAAATTTAAAGCAGACACAAAATTACTTTCAAACCCTGGTCTTCTTGTTAAAGACAGCAGGGTAAAATCACATTAGCCATTCCTCTTCCTAAAAATCCAATGAAAACAATAAATGGAACAAAAATAGAAGGAAAAAAATCTTCCTATCATGAATGAAGCAAGGAAACAGCTACAATCCCAAACCACAAACTATGAAGAACACCTGCCAAATATTATGGGCATGGATGGAGCTGAAGGAGGCCCTTAATGCTGACAAATGCCTCCTTGGATCTCAGACAGGATCTATATTTCTCTAAAATTAAGTGAGGCAGCCCTAAGAAGTCAAACCAATGATCCTTTGCTTAGAGAGAGGAAGTTAAAGATATGAATGAGAGGAGAAATGGGGATTGCCCTGAAGAGATACTGAGCTTTCGAGGCTACAAATTTTTCGCTTCTTTGCACTCTTCTGAATTTTGGGACAAATTTTTATAAGTAGTTCTGACCAAAACAATAGCCATTCTAACAGTAAGTAAAAGCTAAAAAGAAAACAACAAAAAACCAGTGCAGCTGGTTATTGACTTTGTGTGAAAGGGTTCGTGGATAATTAACCGCTATCTCAGAAGGCAATGGCAACCCACTCCAACACTCTTGCTTGGAAAATCTTATGGATGGAGGAGCCTGGTAGGCTGCAGTCCATGGGGTCGCTAAGAGTTGGACACGACTGAGCGACTTCGCTTTCGCTTTCGCTTTCAGAATTCTACTTTGGGTATAGTCTTTATTATACTATTTTAACAGGTTATTGAGTGTAAAAAGATAAATCAGACCCCGAGTGTGGAAGAAGAGGGGAAAATAGAGTAAAGGCCAAATTGTTCTGCATTCAAATATGGGCATAATTAGTAGGGTCTGTTTCAGCTGATTACCCCTGAGAAGTAAGCAGGAAGAGAAGGAGTGAGGGACCCAAGAAATAATGGGAGGGGAGGAGGGAAGTTAGTATTAGAACCTGAATTAGCCAAAATGGCCAAGTCTCTCTAGCCTTGAGAGTGCTGAGGTTTTTAAGTTATTTACATTACTTTGAAAAAGACTTGGCTTCCCTCGGCCTTCTGCTATACCCACTAAGGTCTTGGTTTTTATTTACTTATTAGATTGAGTCAGTTGATTGGTTGGGTAGATATTAAGGGAACCAAAGGAATGAGACAGCTCTTCTGTGTTGGAGATGATCAGCAGAAGCTGTCAATCAGAGCTCATTAGGGAAACCACAAGCCCCTCCTACCTCCACCCCCCACCCCCACCCGCACATCCACTGCCTAGTTCAACTCCTTCCCCACAGCTGCACAGGGGATTGAGCCACTTTCATATGTACCTCAACTCTCCTCTAAATTAACTATGCCATAAGACTTGGGTTAGAAAGGAAGAGGATGGGGCCACTTTGATAGAGTCCAAGTAGGAGGGCATGATAAGAAAGCAGCCGAGAGGGGCGAACAGAACAGAGATCAACATGGCCTCTGTTCACAGGTGACTATCCCACATCGTGAACGGCCACTTGTGTCCTCTCTACATGTGAGCATGCTCAGGCACTTCAGTTGTGTCCGACTCTTTGAGACCTTGTGGACTATAGCTCGCCAGGCTCCTCTGTCCATGGGATTCTCCAGACAAGAAAACTGGAGTGGGTTGCCACGTCCTCCTCCAGAGCATCTTTCCAACCTGGGGACTGAACTGACATCTCCTGCATTGGCAGGCAATTCTTTCACCCACTGAGCCACCTGGGAATCCTCCTCTTATCTACAACTCACCCTGAAAGAAAGTGAAAGTGAAGTCGCTCAGTCGTGTCCGGCTCTTTGCGACCCCATGGACTGTAGCCTACCAGGCTCCTCCATCCATGGAACTTTCCAGGTAAGAGTACTGGAGTGGATTGCCATTTCCTTCTCCAGCAGATCTTCCCAACCCAGGAATCAAACCCGGGTCTCCCGCATTGTAGGCAGACACTTTACCGTCTGAACCACCAATGGTCGTTAAGCAATAGCAAATACCAGATCCTGCTCAAGAGAGAGAGCAGTGGCTCCCAGTCCAGGCACTTACTTGGTTGGTAATTCTAGAAGCTACCCTCTAGGGTAATCTTTTTGCAAATTATCCCACATGAATTCATCCTGGATAAATAATAAAGGGCTTCCCTGGTGGATCAGTGGTAAAGAATCCATCTGCCAATGCAGGAGACGCAGGTTCGAACCCTGGTTTGGGAAGATCCCCTGAAGAAGGAAATGGCAACCCACTACAGTATTCTTGCCTGGGAAATCCCATGGACTGGCAGGTCTGTGGGGTTGCAAAGAGTCAGACATGACTCAGCAACTGAACAGCAACAACAACAAGTAATAAAGAACATAGCTTTCATGAGGGATGTATAGATTTCATAGATTTCTTCCTGTTGGTGTGGACCTAGAGGCCTGGGATTTGTTTTCAAGATAAAATCATAGGTGTTTCCCAGGCAGTCTTGAAGCATCTTTGACGATGTGGTTTCCTAAAAATCTCAGTTGGCTTCTTTTCTCCTTGTTTCTCGTCAGTGGCAAGAACATGTAGACAATGGGCAAAGAGCCTGTGTGAACAGTCTTTAAATTCGAAGATTTCTTCCTGTTCCTTCTGACATTAGTCATCTGTCCTTTCCTAGCTCTTCTTCAATGCTCACTTCTTCAAAACAATTTGAAATCATAGCTTCCTATGGTGAGACGTCCCCTGAACTGGAAGTTTTCCAGTGAGTCTGAACAAGGTGTCTTACAGAAAGCTGTTAATTAATGGGAGAAAAAGCATGGAGTCTTACTAAGGTGACTACTTTGGAATCATGGTTTCTAATTGCTTCTTTGGGGCATGAAGAAGCAGTTCTCTTTGTCACCTTTGAAAGCTCCACAAGGCTCTATCTAGGTTGTGGTCACAGTCAGGGGCCCCTGCAGTATCCGCTAATCTTAGTCCTTGATGCTTAACAAAGACACCTTGCTTCCTCTGCCCAATTGCACCCCTCGATTCCACAGTTTAGAGTCTGATAGATCCTGCTTTCATGGACCAATTTTTTTAAAACTAGTTTCCTTCTTTCTTTTCTCTTTTGTTCTTTCTTTTTTTTAAGTTGCAAACTATAGAATCCATTCACACTGGTTTAAGCAGCAATTACTAAGAGTTATTAGTAGCTCGGTGACTCTCTGGGAGGTCTGGAGGAAAAGAAGCACAAGGCTAGGCTCCTCAGAACACAGAAGTGACCTGATGAGGATGCTCCTGCCACCACTGCTCTTTGCTGCCACTTTTACCTGCAACATGGATCTACAGTGCTCAGAATCGACTGTCTCCTTCAATGGCTGACATCCAAACCAGAGTTTAATGCGGGTGCTCTTGACTGGTGAATCTCAGGTTGCATGCTTGCTTCCTAGCTGTGAGAGATGCTGGGAATTCTTTCCTGGAAAGTTAAGACTAACAATGAGAGAAACTACGAACACCATAGAGCAAGGATTTAACAGTGACAGGTACCTACAAAAGAAGATTTTTTCCTTTTCTTTTGTTTTTAATGGCTATGCTGGGTCTTCATTGCTGCACTCTGGGCTTTCTCTAGTTGCAGCGAGTGGTGGCTACTCTTTAGGGCAGTGCATGGGCTTCTCACTGTGGGGGCTCCTCTTGTTGTGGTGCACAGGCCCTAGGAGCACAGGCTTCAGCAGTTGTGGTGCACGGGCTTAGTTGCCCTGTGGTACGTGGGATCTTCCCAGAACAGGCATCAAACAACTGTCCCCTACACTGGCCCACAGATTCTTAACCAGTGGACCACCAGAGAAGCCTCAAGAAGACTTTTTCCTAATGAGCAATTTGCTCCTAACAATTCCTGAAAGAGTCAAGCTTTAGAGACACTACATACTATAGCAAGTGATGGTGGAGCCGGAGGCTGCAACAGTGTTTGGTTGAAGACCCGTGGAGGGTAGATCTCTGGGTTTCCTCATCCACACCTATGCAGCCAGGCATTTATACTTCCACCTGTTCCTCCTTCCACTCTGCATAGAGGACTAGAAGTTTCTTCTCTGTTGAAGCTCCAGATTCAGTATTCCAGGCCTCAGGGAGCGTAGGGACAAGATGCTGGCCTAAAAAAAGAAATTAAGTTCTGCTTGCTTCCTAAGTGTGGAAATAACCTGCTTTCAAAACCCCAAGTGATGCTTTCAATGATATCTAACTATACCCTGGCAGCAGGCATTCTGGGAAACTTCACTCAGTCCCAGGTATCTTTGTTGGGTCAGGAAAGGAGAATGGGTTGTGCTGACCATCTACTTCGGTGCTCAGAACATGTTGGGAAGGTGGTCTCATCCTCTTCTCTTCTCCCCAGAATCTTTTTGTTGTTGTTGTTAGTCCTGATATTTCATTCCTCAGCATCCTGTGAGGCTCCCAAGAATGTCCTGGACAAGTTGAGGAACAGGGTGAGACTTAATCATCTCTAGCTTAAGAAATGAGAGAGATGGTGTCTGAGTTATATTTGGTTTTGTTTCCACCACAGGTGACCTGGACATCATAGAAAGACACAGCTAGATGATCAAGCACAATATCTAATAGCTAAAACAAGCACATTTTTATTCCTAACTAAAATTTTGACTTTTATGGTAGAGAAAAGATTACTTTCCCAAGTTCAAGTGCCTGGGAGGCTGACGCCACATGCCATCTGCTGGTGCTACGCTGCATCGCTCCACAGTGACTCAAGAGGCCAAGAAAGAACAAAGGGAACCCTCGTCTCCTCTAGAGAGAGGGGCTCCCTCGGGTCCCCTGCTGCAGGCTTTAGACATGAACAAGTCCAGACCACGACCTTGAGAAGAATGAGGAAAATAAGGACTATTCTACTTTGGCATGTATCTCAAAATTATCATCATTCATGTACAGTTCATAACCACAAAGACATTCCTGCTTACTTTCTCAGGTGTTGTGAAGCTTTGACGTGGGATGAAAATATCACTCCTAGAGGCATAAACTAGACTGATTCAGAGTGCTCTGATTTTCTCAACAACCCTCCTCTTGTAGATTATGGCATCATCTTAAGGAATCGAGTCAGTCTCTGCACCAGCCCCAAGTGTGGCAAGATTTCGTCCCAGTTGACAATCTTCCTTGGGCTCCAATCTCTGTTCACTGCCAGGGCTGGGGGGAGGCAGGATGCAACAGCTGCCAGATAGCAGATAACGCAACTCACACCTTTTTCCATAGAAAATATCACAAAATAATCTTAGTTAATGGGTGCCAATTTTACTTTTTCCCTTGTTCCTTGTATTAATCCAAGTTAGATTATTTGCACAACACAGGTCTGGCCATCTCCATGGTGTGCCTTGTATGGAGGCCCCCAGAAATGACCTTGAATGGTGACAGAAGATTTACTATCAGGGTTTACTCCTCACCTTTTATAAACCAAAACACACATGAACAAGTTTCCCTCACAGGGAACGCATTCATATTTGAGGCAACAATTCAGTCAAATGAGTGGCAGGCAAATGACACGGTTATCCTTACATATTAAAATTATGCTTAAGTGCAGCCACTGTTTGCAAGTTGTAGCACCAAATAGTATTTTCGTAGAGACTATGATTCCAGAAGCCAGGTCCATCAGGCTAGAAATGGAGGGAGTTTCTGAGTCTTACTCATCCAGGGCACTTGACAGCACACGTGCACTGGCTGGTATAAAACTAAAATATCCAATGGATTCTTTCCCTGACATTTTGCACAATGAATACAGTGAGCTGCTGATCGATGACACAGTTGACTTGGCATAGGCTTTGACTGCTCCCTGAAAGGACAGGCAGGTCTAGATAACACCACCAGAAGGCTTGGGAGTTGGTGGAGAGGGTGGTGGAGTGCAGGTGGTCATACATGGGTTATTTCCAATCCTCTGCAAGGCATTGATGGAACATTCTACTGGCCAGCATCTTTGTTCCACCCTGAATATATGGCCACCCTAATGGCCAAGAAGCAGATCCCAAATTCTCAGGTCAGGTTTTACATTTACATTTCAGCCTCCAGGTACAGGGAGAAATTGATAGGTGGAGTGGAGAGGTCTTGGAATGAGTTTCAGTTCAGTTCAGTCACTCAGTCGTGTCTGACTCTTTGCGATCTCATGAATTGCAGCACGTCAGGCCTCCCTGTCCATCACCAACTCTCGAAGTTCACTCAGACTCACGTCCATTGAGTCCGTGATGCCATCCAGCCATCTCATCTTCAGTCGTCCCCTTCTCCTGCCCCCAAGCCCTCCCAGCATCAGAGTCTTTTCCAATGAGTCAACTCTTCACATGAGGTGGCCAAAGTACTGCAGTTTCAGCTTTAGCATCATTCCTTCCAAAGAAATTCCAGGGTTGATCTCCTTCAGAATGGACTGGTTGGATCTCCTTGCAGTCCAAGGGACTCTCAAGAGTTCTCCAACACCACAGTTCAAAAGCATCAATTCTTTGGCGCTCAGCCTTCTTTACAGTCCAACTCTCACATCCATACATGACCACAGGAAAAATCATAGCCTTGACTAGACGGACCTTAGTCGGCAAANCCCATGGAAAAGAAATGCAAAAAAGCAAAATGGCTGTCTGGGGAAGCCTTACAAATAGCTGTGAAAAGAAGAGAGGCAAAAAGCAAACGAGAAAAGGAAAGATATAAGCATCTGAATGCAGAGCTCCAAAGAACAGCAAGAAGAGATAAGAAAGCCTTCTTCAGCGATCAATGCAAAGAAATAGAGGAAAACAACAGAATGGGAAAGACTAGAGATCTCTTCAAGAAAATTAGAGATACTAAGGGAACATGCAAAGATGGGCTCGATAAAGGACAGAAAAGGTCTGGACCTAACAGAAGCAGAAGATATTAAGAAGAGGTGGCAAGAATACATGGAAGAACTGTACAAAAAAGAGCTTCATGACCCAGATAATCATGATGATGTGATCACTAATCTAGAGCCAGACATCTTGGAAAGTGAAGTCAAGTGGGCCTTAGAAAGCATCACTATGAACAAAGCTAGTGGAGGTGATGGAATTCTGGTTGAGCTCTTTCAAATCCTGAAAGATGATGCTGTGAAAGTGCTGCACTCAATATGCCAGCAAATTTCGAAAACTCAGCAGTGGCCACAGGACTGGAAAAGGTCAGTTTTCATTCCAATCCCAAAGAAAGGCAATGCCAAAGAATGCTCAAAACTACCGCACAACTGCACTCATCTCACATGCTAGTAAAGTAATGCTCAAAATTCTCCAAGCCATACTTCAGCAATACATGAACTGTGAACTCCCTGATGTTCAAGCTGGTTTTAGAAAAGGCAGAGGAACCAGAGATCAAATTGCCAACATCCGCTGGATCATGGAAAAAGCAAGAGAGTTCCAGAAAAACATCTATTTCTGCTTTATTGACTATGCCAAAGCCTTTGGAATGAGTTTAGGTATCCTGAAAGCTGAGTTCCAGACCCAGGGTTGCCAATAATTAGCTGAGACCTTTGACAGTCAATTTAATGCCCAAGCTTCCATTTTCTCATCTTCCACTCCCTACTCTTACTTTCTTCTCATTTCTCCCTGCCCACCCCTTCCTCTCTACGAACTGGGTAAGGGAATGGGGAGCAGCAGCAGTTTTGTGAGCTCCCTCCCTGAGGGAGGGAGCCCTTAGCTCATGTTCCATGGAGCAACTTTGAAATACACATGCCTGGCCCTCCCCATCCCTGAGTTCTGGCCAACTCATCATTTGTCCCCTCCTTTCTCACGGTTTTCCTTTCTGCCTCTCTTGTTTTCTTTCCTCTCCCTCTCTGTCTATATCAGCAACCTCCTTTTCCTAGTATCTAACCAGTCTTCCAATTCCATTTCACTTCATTGGCCTAAGAGGCTATGCTCCCCTGGCAATGTGTTATTTCTTTTAAAAAATATTGTGTGTATGGGTAGCTGGCCTTACTGCAGAAATTTTATAAGGTGTAGAAAAGCACATAATCATAATGATGACGAGGAGAAGGAAGACAGCTAAGTTATGAGCACTTGCTCTTCGCCAGGCAAAATCGTGTATTCATTCATTCATTTAACGGAGAAGGCAGTGGCACCCCACTCCAGTGCTCTTGCCTGGCAAATCCCATGAACGGCGGAGCCTGGTATTTACGACTTCACGAACACTACAAGTTAGCTACTATTATTATCTTCATTTTGCAGAAAAGGAAACAGTGGCACAGAGACGTTAAGTGACATAAAAGAGAAAGCTAAGGGACTTCCCTTGCGGTCCAGTGATTAAGAATCTGCCCTGCAGTGCAGGGGACAAGGGTACAAACCTTGGTCTGGGAACTAAGATCCCACATGCCGTGGAGCAATTAAGCCTGTGCACTGCAACTATGGAGCCCACTCACCACAAGGGAGTTCCCACAACCAAACAAATAAATGTTTTAAAAAGAGAGGGAGAAAGCGAAAAATCACCCATAAGGTCATGCTGAGAATAACTGTGTATAACCAACATGGGATCCTTATTTCTGAATGAACTGAAGGCCACTTGCCTCATGCATGCATTTTATTCTTCCAAACACCATTTTGCCACAGCTGCCGTGGGGCCAGTGGTGGACTGAAGGATTTTTTCTGGTAACTGCTCTTGAGGTATGACCTTTTGTCAAGGAATGCAGGGGGAACTTCCGGCCAGTGGAAGAAGTAGGCTGAAATCCGCCACCCATCCTACATCCTTATTCCCAGATCCAGCCATACCAGAGACAAAAATCCAAACAAGAACCTAAGGTTTTGTCAAGAGCCAGCTTTGGAAGTGAGAGTATTCAAAATAAAACCCCCAAAGGAGCCACTACTTCTGCTCGGAAGCAGTCGTTTCGATGACTGACACATGTCCTAGAGGAACAAGTGTCATCTTACTAATGGGCTCTCTTTAGTAGTGGCAGCAACTATAAAACACATATACACCATGCACATTTAACGACATGGGAAAGTGCTCATGATGTATTAGAGGAGAAAAGAAAACCACAAAACAGAACGTGTGTGTGGTGTGATGGCAAACATTGTTCCAAAAAAAGGTGGGGGGGGCCCATATGCATTGAAAAAGCACAGGACATTTTTTTGGAAAACAAACAACTTAGTAATCCTGCTTAAAGAAAGTTTATAGGAGGTTTTCTTCTCTTTCAGTTCCCCAAATTTCCACAAAAAGCACATATAGAAAAGAAAGTCAATAATATTTTTTTAAAGCTGTACAAGTTGATTAACAGCTGAAAGTCAACAAATTGTATTCAGGTGTAATTCAGAGTTTAAAAAGCACTCTTTAAACTCTGAATTGTATTTTAAAAGGGAAGAAAAATAATATTTACTTGCTAAGCATTGTGTCCTACGTTGCTTGGTGCAAGCTTCATAAGGCTTTGTAAAATCAGCAGTCTATTGTTTTAGGAACACTAAGTGACCAAGGTCACGTGACTTTTATGGGGTAGAATGTCTAACTTCAGCTTACTCCCAAACTTGCACTGTTTTCTAGGACAATGGAGTTCCACCATCTCATTTTCTAACACAAGCATAATAACATACATTCATCTGTAGCTCTTTGAGCCAGTGGTGGAAAGTCAGATAGGAAGTGAGGCAGGAGGTACATCTCAGAATATGCTGAAGGCTTCTAAGTGATCGGGATCTGTTCTTACTCCACCCTCTGTACTCCAAGAGTGCAGTATTATGGGGTGGTGGTGGGGGGCACTGAGTCAGCAGCTTGATTACAGGGTAGTGAGAAGGCCCATCACAGCAGCAGAATACCTCTCAGAGACATCCTTTGGCTTAAGATTCTTTGTGCCTTTAACTAAAATGCAAATGTCTCTGAGTACAAAATCACTTTACACGGTATCAATCCTGAGGATAAGTGGTTGTCCACTTCACTCCCGAGTGGACAAGAAGATGATTCTGAACACCCAGAGAAAGATACACAGAAGGCAGGAAGGGTATAGAAAAACCACTAGAATCTCCATGCCCTTCTTCATGGTCCTGCCTGCCAATGGCTGGCCTTGATTATAATATTTAGGTTTCTATGTTTATAGCCTGTCAAGGGAAAGCAGAATATCACATTCTATCAAGTCACTTGAAAAGAACCACTGATTTACAACTCCAAGGCACTAACAGCGTGTTTGATTTAAAGGAGTGTATCTATGTAACTGTAATAAACACACCACACTCCAGAAAGTCTGCAGATAGCTTTGCTCTGAGTAAATGGCAAAGAAGAACCAGAACTTGTTTATATTTCTTCCCTTTCCTATGGGTTATCAGGGCCTTTTTCATCACCTTAGAGGAAAAACAAATGATCAAAAGATGGATGACCCCTCATCCCTTCCATATCTACTTCTTGGTATGTCAAAAAGCTTTCTAGCAAGTCACTGGCAAGCTAATTATTTTCCTCTAATCAATCAGCTCTTTTAATGATGTGTGACACTCCTGATCTATCAGTACATTAAGATAAGGTCTGCAGTGTTGGTCTGCAGCTAGGTTACAGACGCTTCACTAGCCAGCGTGGACCCTCCGAAAATCCAAACTCATGATGTTCTGGGTATACACTCCAGGGCCTCAAGGAAGAAGAAAATCAGACCTGGACTCAATGTCTAGGTGGAATTGATTTGAGGAATTACTGAAATACAAGGCTGCCCCCAAAGCCTACCACAGAACTTGAAATTTCCACTCGTTCCTCTTGAGATTTTTCTTGGTTTTCAGAAGTCACTGTTAAAATTTGAAAAACAAACTTCCTTGACCACAGCTAGGTGTTACCATCAGAAATCTTTTGTCAGGACAACTGTCCTTAGCAGAGAACAAAGATGCAAACAGAAAGGTCTGGAATAGTGTCTAGTGTCCCAGCTCCACCGCTGAAGGGAGATAAGAACAGACTGGAAGAACAGGAGGATCCTTCCGAAGGGGGTGGGAGAGAGAGCATCAGAGCAAGCCACGAAACCCTGACCTGAGTACCTGAGAACAAACTGAGTTTGGCTGCTCAGGAGGCCTCCAGCCGGCCCTCCAGCCCCTCAGGTACTAAGCAGGGGCGGCCCCTCATTCTCAAGGACCCGAGGTCACAGCTGTGGGCCGAGCACAGGCCTCCCCGTGGCGGGCAGGGGAAGAAGGAGGCTGGCTGCGGCCTTCCCGACAGCCTCACCCGGGTGGCCTCTCCTGCTTCTCCTCACTTTCTCTGCGGCTTCCGAGGCACCTCCAGCAATCTCGAGAAATCAGATGGGGCAGTCGCTGGTCTCAGTCTCCCCAGCTGACAGTGGCCCCTGCCAGATGTTGCACCGGAAGCCTTCACACCCCTCTCCCATTAGGCAGTAATGGCGCCCGGGCTGCAGGGGGAGGGGCGCCGGGCAGCCGGGCCCCAGCTGGCAAGCAGCTTTTGTTCTGGATGACTTCAGCTTGAAAATCTGCCTTAAGAATGTTCTCCTCTCAAAGGAAGGGGAAACCCTAGCGAGGCATGGACACAGGCTGCTTTCACCTCTGAATGGGGCCGGTTGAGGGGGTGGGGAATGGGGGAGGGGTATCCCATCCCCTCTGTTCATAGACAGCCCTTTGTTCAGCAGGAGAAACGTCGGACATCACCACCAGCTCTGCCGCTTGGCAGGAGTCAGCAGGACTAGCCGGCTTTCCCCGCAACCCTTCTCTTTCTATGGAGTGTGTAAAGATCTGTAGGTTCCTCACAAGTGTATATCATGTGACTATGGCATTCCAGATGCTGGTGCTGGAGATGCAAAGAGGAATAAACCCTGCTTCCTATCTTCAAAGTTCACTCCGGGGGAGAGGGGTCCAGAAATATAAACCTGCAATCACAGTATGGTGTCATAAACACAAATAGAGATCTATATGGGTAGCGAGGAGACACAAGAGAGACGAGAGAGAGCATCACAGAAGAAGAAAGGGTGGTGTTGGGTCCTGAAGCAGAATAAGTAGGAGCTTAGAGATCAGGTAAGGGTGAAAGGCCCTCCTGACAGAAGGACATGAGTGTGCAAACGCCCTGGGGCCCAGGGAAATTGTGGCCTATATCATTGCCTGTGTGCTCAGTAAGAATTAAGAGGAAAAGAAATTTAAACACTAATTTATCCCTTTGATAGATATTTGTTAGTTGCCATCATATGTTTCCATATGAGTGGTAAAGAGCCTGCCCACCAATGCAGCAGAGGCAAGAAAAGCAGTTTCGATCCCTGGATGGGGAAGATCCCCCGGAGAAGGAAATGGCAACCTGTTTCAGTATTCTTGCCTGGACAATGTCCTGGACAGAGGAGCCTGGTGGGCTGCAGATCATGGGGTCACAAAGAGTCAGACGAGACTTACAGACTGAGCACACACATAGTATGTGTCAAGCACTAGCATATAGTGAGTAAACATAAGTGGATTTGGTTCTCCTGGATTTTAAGGTTTAGTCATGCAAATAGACAACAAGCAAATATGCGAGCACATAAATTACAAATAAGAACAGCAGCTTTGAAGAAAGTACCTAGAGTGCTACAGGAGAGAAAAAGAAAGCAGGAGTAGGTTTGCTTTAAGTGGGATGCTAGGGAAGACTCTTGGAGTTATGGGGGAGAATCATCCAGAGAAGAAAGACTATGCAAAGGTCCTGTGGCAGAAAGAAGCTTGAGACTATGGGGAAGTCAACAAGGCCAGAATGAATGAAAGGCAGGGACAGAAGGAAAGGATGGGAGACAACTTTGACGAGATCTGAGGGCACAGATCATGAAGGGTCTTTTGGGTCAAAACAAAGGGTTTGTGGTTTCTTCCAAGTGCAAGGAGAAGGCACAAAATAATGTTAAACAGGAGCGAGACATATAATCTGAATGTAGCTGGTAAAAAAAACAACAAAACAAAATCAAGAATGAAAATTAGGAGGTCAATAAGAAAGTCTTTGCCCATGGTCCAGTAAGTGTCTGGGAAAAGTGGATGAACTTATGATATTAATTCATCATTTTGGTTATCTTTCCTGTCTCACAATACTTCCTCTCTTTTGAATGGCAGAATTTAAGCACCTCTGCAAATAGTCTTATATTCCATTTGCCTTTATCATTCCATGTAACAAGTGTTTGACACATGTCCTTGATCTGGCAAAGAAAGAAGACTCTGGTCCAGTGGCCTTTCATCCTAGGAGACTCTGGGAGCTTCTCTGGCCTCCTTTGTCCATTTTCCATGTCCAGTCCTGTCCAGAATACCTACTTCAGGCTGATTTTAGAGAACTGGGCCTGGAGAAGAGAAGCTGAGGCCAGTCTCCCCCCTCCCAAACACAAAGTCTTCACTAAATCCTGTTCTTGCATAGTGTTTTCTTGCTTCCTGGGGTCTGGGGAGAAGATGCTCTCATGGACAGCCTGTAGCAGGTATTTCTGCAGGTGACACCCTTGGCATCTTTCTGGCCTATGTTACATTCCTTTGTCTCCATCTGTGACTTTGAGGTCTATCAGATTATCCCACTACTGCAGCTCCAGGAATGGAAGAGCATGTGTACATGAAAAGATAAAAATGCTCAGGTTGGCTTACAGTTTAGAACCTGCCTGCTTCCAAAAATTCTTGAGAGAAGCCTAAGTCATACTCAGGATCCTTATTTAGTTTTTAAAAAGTCTCTACACAGCCTCCCCTTTTTAGAAATATGAAGATTTATGTCAGAGTCTCTTTTACCAAACTTCATCAGGCCTTCACTATGCTTTGCAGTAACTGGAACACAATTGGGCCATGTGTGGGTGTGTGTGAGGGGGTGTGTGTGTGTGCAATCTCCAATATGAAATAGTAGAATTTATATAATGCACTTCCCCATGTATCTCTCAGTTAGTACTTACTGCAATCCCATTATACAGGTGAAAAACTGAGTCTCAGAGAGGTCAAGCTATTTGGTGAAGGGCATTCAACTTATAAATTCCCAAGAAAGTAGAATCTGTGTCTGCACTGTTCTCTTAAATTTCCGGAACCTAGCACCGTGCCTGACACAGGGTAGATTTTTAATAAGTATTTGTTGAATTAATGATACCTTGAGAAAGTTGAGATTAAAATTTGAAATTCCAGTGTCTCTATTCACTATGAATTGATTTCCTCTCATAACATA
Source organism: Redunca redunca (assembly GCA_006410935.1). Classification (NCBI taxonomy): domain Eukaryota; kingdom Metazoa; phylum Chordata; class Mammalia; order Artiodactyla; family Bovidae; genus Redunca; species Redunca redunca. Next base: position 761,306 of record SJYQ01093863.1, on the reverse strand, counting down.
TTGGGTTGATCTACAGAAATCTAAATAAACAAAAGCACTTACTCAACTCTGTTTTGCAGCTTAGAAGAATTTTTGGGTAACACACATCAAAGTCCTGCCACATATGAGTGAGTCTACCCATTTGGCATATTGTGGGCTGAATGAGGCCATGCAGCAAGAAATTCTCAGATTAGGGTTTCTCACTGTGTATTGACTCTATAACCCTTCAAGACTATTTGGTGGGCTTTTTATGCCAAAATGGAGATTTAATGTATAGTAAGTGTCTCCGATTGGGCTTCCATGTGATGCTAGTAGTAATCTGCCTGCCAAAGCAGGAAGCATAAGAGACGTGGGTTTGATGCCTGGGTCGGGAAGATCCCCCGGTGGAGGGAATGCTAATCCACTCCACTATTCTTGTCTGGAGAATCCCATGGACAGAGAAGACTACAGTCCATAGGGTTGCAAAGAGTTGGACACGACTGAAGCGACTTTGCACACCAGCACAAGTGTCTCTGATAAGGGCTTCCCAGCTAGCACTAGTGGTAAATAACCCACCTGCCAATGCAGGAGATGGAAGAGACATGAGTTCCAACAAGGGCTGGAAAGATCCCCTGGAGAAGAGCATGGCAACCCTCTCCAGTATTCTTGCCTAGAGAATCCCATGGATAGAGGAGCCTGGTGGTCTATAGTCCATAGGGTCGCAAAGAGTCAGATACAACTGAAAGTAACTGAGCGCGCGTGCGCGCACGCACACACACACACACACACACACACACACGTCTCTGATAAGTTCTATGCCCCCACAGTCTACATGGCTTCCAAGCAAGAAAGGAAAGACAGAAGGTCACAAGAAGTTGTGCTCCTCATTGCAGGGGAACAAGAGCTTGCTAGAATTTCTAACTGGCTCAGAATGTTAACAGGAAAACTTGGTCAAATAATTCTTTCAGATCCTTCTACTCAAGAAATCTCTGAGCAGCCTGCTGGTTAGTTGACTATGTGGGGCCCTAATTGGGAAACCTTAAAATAGGAACCTTTGCGGTCCGAAACGGAAACTAAGATGGCGGCTGGCGGAAGCGATGGGGGCATGGTCTATGTTGTCAGAACTTCTGATTGGCTCTCTTGGTTTCCGTGCACGTGGACAGCGCCTGATCACTATAGACTCCTGTTATAATGATAGCACATGACGATTTGACCTTTAACGTGATTGGTGCAACTCCCCCGGCTTGCCTTTATAAGCAGGGAGCTTGCAGCAATAAAGCGGAACCACAGTAGATGGAACCCCTGTCACATCTTATTGTTTCTCCCTCGCGGAGGGGCTGGGTGGGAGGACAGCAGGCTCACTTTTCCTCGGGACCCCTTGGCTCTCTGCTGAGGGAAGTTCTACTGCCTGCCTCTCTTTCTGTGGAGCTCCTCCCGCAGACTAGTTTTTCATTTATTTCTGAGGGATGAGAGAAGGTTGATTGTACAGCTTTGCTGATGTGTGGCTGGGAGCTGTTGGACACATTGCATCCAAGTCTTGGCCTTCGGTATAAATATGATCTACTTCATGACTGAGTTGTCCTCAGAGAATTCTGAGTCCCAAGCCATCTTTTTGCCCCTTTCCCCCAATAATATTCTTGGTAAATACAAATAGAGTGGTTTTATAAACACTCTTTTAATAAACCAGAGAAATGGAGCCAAGACTAGCATCCACACTCCTGCTTTCGGGAACAGGCCCCCTTCCCTCAGATCATTATTCCTTGTGAAAATACCACAATCAGTTCAACAGACTTGCTGGTGTGGTCGAATAAAATGGTAAAATACAAAATAAAAAACCTTTTGTATGGAGGAATGAATGAAGTAAAATAATTCTTCTGCCAGCTCAAATACATCTAAACATTTCTAGAGTTCCATGACCTTCAAAATAAAGATGAATTTGTAAAGATCAGCAGTGACAGCCTTGGGAAGTAGAGAAGGATAGCAGAGCCCAGCCAAGCTTTTAGTGAAGAAAAAAGAATTCAACCATTGAGAATTCAGGGGCCCCAAATCTTGTATATAGCAATGGAATATAATGTAAGTTTTCCATATCCTCTGGCTACCACTGTGCCCTCACTTTAGAAAGGCCAGGTTTATTCACGAGAATGAAAATCATATGCTAACTATGTAAATTATGAAGTAAAATATATATAATTAAATAATGAAATAAAATATATAAAACAAACATATACACATGTAATGAAAAAGATATTTAATGAGATAATATACAGTAAAAATGTTAATGTATACATATAATATACATATACATATATGTATAATAGTTAAGCAAGAATTATTTTTTGAAAGCAAGAAATAATGATGGTAAATGTACGTTTAACCCTTACCATGTGCCAGGCACTCCTCTCAGGATTTCATATATATTAACTCATTTGATGTTCACAAAATCTCTGTGAGGATACAATTATAATCCGCATTTTACAGTTGAAGAAACTAAGGCACAAAGAATTAAGTAACTTGCCCTGCAGCTAATAAGTGGCAGAGCTATTTTAATTTCAAGTTGTCAGGATCTGGACTACTCAAACAAAAGAGCGCAAAGTAGAAGTTGAAGACAGAATTTCCCATGGGCATCAGTTCAGTTCCGTCGCTCAGTCGTGTCCAACTCTTTGCAACCCCATGGACTACAGCACACCAGGCTTCCCTGTCCATCAACAACTCCCAGAGCCTGCTCAAACTCATGTCCGTTGCATCAGTGATGCCGTCCAACCATCTCATCCTCTGTCATCCCCTTCTCTTCCTGCCTTCAGTCTTTCCCAGCATCAGGGTCTTTTCCAATGAGTCATTCTTCGCATCAGGTAGCCAAAGTATTGGAGTTTCAGCTTCAGCATCAGTCCTTCCAAAGACTATTCAGTACTGATTTCCTTTAGGATGGACTGGTTGGATCTCCTTGCAGTCCAAGGGACTCTCAAGAGTGCTCCAATACCACAATTCAAAAGCGATAATTCTTCAGTGCTCAGCTTTCTTTATAGTCCAACTCTCATATCCATACATGACTACTGGAAAAACCATAGCTTTGACTAGACGCACCTTTGTTGGTAAAGTAATGGGCATGTTGAGGCTGCAATATGCCAGGGCTTGGGGTAGTATCGGTTCTACAGGACAAGTGCTGAAATCACCCACCCCTCCCTTTGTCCTGTAAAGCTGAATCCAAAATCATGCCTAGAGTCAGACACTGAGACATTTTGTCTTGATGTAGCACTAGGAAACTCTGCCCACTGGTTAGAGACATGGCACTAAAAAGGGGAGGGGCTTCCCAGGTGGTGCTAGAGTTAAAGACCACCTGCCAATGCAGGAGACATGAGAGACTTGGATTTGATGCCTGGGTTGGGAAGATCCCCTAGAGGAGGGCATGGCAACCCACTCCAGCATTCTTGCCTGGAGAATCCCCAAGGATAAAGGAACCTGGTGTGCTACAGTCTGTAGGGTTGCATAGAGTCAGACACAACTGAAATGACTTAGCATGCATGCACACACTAAAGAGGGGAAAAGTCACTTGAAAGAAACAGACCCAGTACCACTCTATCCAGGAGAAAGTTCTGAATTCACACTACTTGCATAAAATGGGAATGGGAAATTGACATAAAAACTGGTCTGCAAGCAAACTTTGGGCCTCTCCAAAGAGATGCCTCACATAAGAGACAACTCTCCCTAAACATAAGCTTAGGAGCACATGGGAAACAAACTCCCATGAAAGACAGTGAGCAGATCTATAAGAAAAGTGACAATTGAGCAAAACCTGAAAGAGGTTTTCAACTAGATTTTTTCAAAATATTCAAGAGAACAGGAAAGAAACATGCAAAAAGAAATATTTTGGATAAAATAATGGGAGAATTCCTAAAAAGAGGCAAATTTGTATTTTAGTTATGAAACACAAAGTCCTTTAAAAGCCTAATACATGAATAAAACAGGAAAGTAGGGCTGAGAAGAAAATTAATAAGTTACAGATAGATGTGAGGAAATCACTCAGGATACAGTTCAAAGAGATAAAGAGATGGAGTTCATAAAAGAAAAGATAAAAGATATGGAGATAGAATGAGAAGCCCCACATGTGGAAGAGAGGTATTAGAGGAAAAGGTGGCAAAATATTTTTATACATAAAGAAAATTATGAATCTTTATGTTGAAAAAGAATATGGAGTCCAAATACAATAATTAAATAAAAATTCATACTTAAATGCATATTACTGAAATAACTTTACATAAAAATAAAGTCTCCCTAGAGAAAAGGCATATTATCTTAAAAGAAATGCTAATCAGTTTAACAGCTGATTTATCATCATCAGTAATGGATTCCAGAAGACAATGGATTAATATCTTCTGTGTACTGATAGGACACAGTTGTTAATTTAGCTTTTTACAACCTGTTAAGATATCACTCTTTAATGATAGCAAAATAAACATCTTTTCAGACTTCCAAAAACTAAGAGTTTACTGCTAACTCTTCACTGAAAGAACTGCCAAATGATACACTTCAGTAGGAAAAAAACATTTGAGTAAGATGCAAGAAGATTGGTAAACAAAGAAATAAGCAAAACATATTACAAAACTTAAATAAGTATTTTCAGTGAGAATACATTGCTCTGGGTCACTTTGGAATTAGGGAGTTCTGAGGTCTAATTCAGGAGAAAAAGAAACATTCATAAACTCTACACTTTGAAAACTGTGTCATAAATGTAACTGTACAAAGTATGCTAATTGAGCAAGATGATATTTTCTAGTCAGTTTAGTAATTATTAAATCCCTCGAGATGTTTTTTAAAAGTACAGATTCTCAAGTTCCCTTCACAATTCTAGTTTCTGGAGGGGAACCTTTGCTTCTGTATTTTTTCAAAGCTCCCCAGCTAATTTTGCTGGGGAATCATCATTGTTACTAACTAGCTCAGTAGGACACTACTAGGTTCTTGCTCCTTAGATCTCCAAGATGGAGAGACAAGCTATGAGCCAGAACTCATTGGAAAAACCAAAGTACCATAAGAAGAACCCCTGAAAAGTGTCCTGGGATTATAATGGGAAAAGCCTCTTTATTCTCCCTGTCATGTAATGTTTTTCCAGGTGATTGGTTTAAGGAGGTAATTTAGTAGATCATGGTAATTGGAAACAAATTATTTTGAAGTGATGATTTAAATTGTACATTGGCAGGAATTGACTATTTAGGCATAATGAGTTTAATTGAGTGTCAGGAAGTGTTTTTTTACAATGATGTAATAACTGTCCGCATTCTGTTTGCAAAGCAGGGAGCTTTAAATGTTTGAGGAGATTGAACAGTGCCACTTGTGAGAAAGTGCCTTTTAAAAGTGTGTAAAAATTATTAGCACCTTCTTTAGCCTGGTAAATTCTGGCTGCTACTGAAATAGGATCTCACCAAAATCCCTGATTTGAGGTTTCATGATCTGTTTGAAGATCATGGCATCCAGTCCCATCACTTCATGGGAAATAGATGGGGAAACAGTGGAAACAGTGTCAGACTTTATTTTTTCGGGCTCCAAAATCACTGCAGATGGTGACTGCAGCCATGAAATTAAAAGACGCTTACTCCTTGGAAGAAAAGTTATGACCAACCTAGATAGCATATTCAAAAGCAGAGATATTACTTTGCCAACTAAGGTCCGTCTAGTCAAGGCTATGGTTTTTCCTGTGGTCATGTATGGATGTGAGAGTTGGACTGTGAAGAAGGCTGAGCGCCGAAGAATTGATGCTTTTGAACTGTGGTGTTGGAGAAGACTCTTGAGAATCCCTTGGACTGCAAGGAGATCCAACCAGTCCATTCTGAAGGAGATCAGCCCTGGGATTTCTTTGGAAGGAATGATGCTAAAGCTGAAACTCCAGTACTTTGGCCACCTCATGTGAAGAGTTGACTCATTGGAAAAGACTTTGATGCTGGGAGGGATTGGGGGCAGGAGGAGAAGGGGACGACCGAGGATGAGATGGCTGGATGGCATCATGGACTCGATGGACGTGAGTCTGAGTGAACTCTGGGAGATGGTGATGGACAGGGAGGCCTGGCGTGCTGCGATTCATGGGGTTGCAAAGAGTCGGACACGACTGAGCGACTGAGCTGAACTGAACTGAACTGATCCATTTCTGGGTGCTTCCCAGGTGATGCAGTGGTAAAGAATTTGCCTGCCAATGCAGGAGACATGGGTTCGATCCCTGAGTCAGGAAGATACCCTAGAGGAGAAAATGACAACAAACTCCAGAATTCTTTCCTGGAAAATTCTATGGACAGAGGAGCCTGGCAGGCTACAGTCCATGGGGTCGCAAAGAGCTGAACACAGCTGAGCGCACACTACACATGCATGATCTGTTTCTGAAGAATATTCATCCGTGGGGCTCAGCTCCACAAACTCAGCAATGTGTATAAAAAGCCAAAGTCTAGGGAAATAAAAATTCGCTTCTTTTTCTAACACTTGCTGTGCTGAATTCGGGGGGTTTAAAAAATGTGTGTTGTGTGTTATATCAAAACCCTCCCCCTTTGCTTGAAGTCTTAAGGATATGAGAACAGTTGGAATTTAGAAATCATGACCTTCACCAATAGAGTTTAGCACACCTGAGATTGAGTAGAATTCTCCCTCAGTTTTCCCATAGACAGCACCCCTAAAAGCATGATTCTGTATCTCAGCCATGTGGATTGCTGTCACTCTTCTGAGCCTCTTTCCTCTGTTAGCCCGTGAATGCCTCAAGAGCAAGATCTGCCCAATCAGGCAATCTCCAGGTCTAGCCATGTGCCTGGCACAAATAGGTGCCCGGTATATTTTTGTTTTTAATTGACTGAATGAATGGATAAAGGAAGTCCCTGAGGTCAGGGCACTTATCATCATCTCAGAAAACCATTTCCTCCTCTTTTCAGTGGCCCTCTGCCCCAGGTAACCTGGGCGAGCTGAGGACTTGGTTCACAAAGATCTGTACTTTCCAATATGGTAGCCACATGTGGCTATTTACATTGATTCAAATTAGATTAGATTGCAGTTCCTCAGACACACTAGCCACAGATTATGTGCTCAATAACTTTATATGGCTCAAGGCTACCGTCTTGGACAGCACAGCTATAGTGCCATCTGCCACTGTAGAAAGTTGAGTTGGACAGAGTTAGTATAGATAGACCCTTAGCTGGGGCTTCTGGAGCTCTATACCATCTCATATTTAACCAGTTAACAGTGTGAAATGGGCAAACCACTCAGGTACACATGAGCTCCCTACTGTCTTTGCTTGAAGCATTCTTCCTTTATGGGGTAGTCTAGTTAATTACTTCTCATCTTCCAGGTCTAATAGACCCAGCTAAGTCAAGGCCTCTCATGGTACTTGTGCAGTTTCTCATCAAGGTTAACATTATATTATATTATGTTTTATATATATATATATATAGGCATACTGCGATTGATGGGGTCACAAAGAGTCGGACATGACTGAGTGACTGAACTGAACTGAAGTGAACTGATATATGTACTAGTGAAGAAGCAGTGAAAGTGTTAGTCACTCAGTCATGTCTAACTCTTTTGACTCCATGGACTGTGGCCCACCAGGCTCCTCTGTCCATGCATTTCTCCAGGCAAGAATACTGGAATGGGTGGCCATCCCCTTTTCCAGGGAATCTTCCTGACCCAAGGATCAAACCCAAGTCTCCCACATTACAGGCAGATTCTTTACTGTCTGAGCCATCAGAGAAACCCTGTGCATGTGCTTGTGTGTGCACACGCATGCGCGTGTGTGTGCGCATGTGTGTATGTATGTATATATATTTAATTCTTTTTATCACTTTTAAAACCGAAAACACTTATACATTTTTGTGATTTCCCACATTAATTAATTAATACCTCTCACAACAAACTGTCAGCTCTAGGAGGACAGGAACAAGTCTGAATTTGTTCAGCACTGTACCCTCAGTGCCTAGCAAAGTGAGTGACACATAGTAAGCATGTGGCGTTCTTTGAACAAATCAAAGAATGAACCATCAGTTTCACCACTGCAAGTGGTCAGTGCTCTGTTGGCCTGATACTCAGGTAAGAGGCACAGATATGGCCATGTCTGTTTTTCACAGCCATCATCCCTTTGATGGTAAAGGATATCCATTCTGGTTCATTGTTGGCTGGGCTAAATATTTTCATCATCACCTCTGGCATTTTGCCAGCACAATTTAGACTTTTGAGGTGAGTATACTGTACCAATTGAATATCCATGAGCATTTCACTGAGGATTTGAGGCAGGCACTATCAACCTTGCTATAGAAAAGCCACACATCCAATCTCTCCATCAAGTGAAAAAACCTGACATTGAATCCCTGTACTGTTTTCTGGACAGTAACTCTTCTTCTCCAGGAAAACTGCCACCTCCAGGGTTTAATATCCAGACCAACTCTCAGGATTATAGATAGGAAGTTAGAAAACACACAGATCAATGCTCGAAAATTTTAGCCACATTTTCCCTAAGTGCTTCAAAGGTTTGCAACGTCTGGGCAGTCCTGAGCACCACCCTAGAACTCTTTCATCCACTGAACTGTTTCAGTGAAAACTTGAGGAAGTGGGGGCAGTTCCAGCTGAGTCTCCCCTGAAGTGGTTCAGGTCAGCACAGACCGCAGCCATCTAGTACAGGCAGACCAAAACAGCAACAAAAGAGCCGCCCACTCGGGCTCCTGTGAGCCTTCACGTCTGAGTTCATGTGGCTTTCACTCAGAAACGGAAGTGGAAAACCAAATAAAGTCAACTCCATGGAGGTCCTGGGGACTTAACACTGAGCAGCCACACAAATACCAGAGTGATGCATCATGATTCATGTTCTTACAATAAATGCCTAAGAAAGTCATAAGGATTTGGCACTTACTATAAAGCACTGGCAAGACAGCTCAGAGTTTTCTGCCTGTTGTAAAGTGTAGCCTGGGACATTTTCTCCCATTGAGCAATATGCATTAGCAATGTTATCTCTAGTAGCATAGGAGTTACTCATAAAGCTTTATTAAGTGATGTCAAGACTTTTTTTGTTCATGTTCTTTTCTGTTCTGGGAGAGGCTTTATAAAAGACACTAAGTTGTTGTTTTTCCCAGTGAGTCCATACCAGCCCAATATTTGAAGATGAAACACATACCTAGAGGATTAACAATCAGGAATCATTGACCTAATACTGTTTATACTTATAGAATAGACTCTGTAGAAGAAACAAGTCAAAGCAAAGAGCATTCCTATAGAGTAAATTCCTATAGTGCCATTTAGGAAATGGTGAAAAGAAGAAAGGAAAAAGACCAGGTGGTTCTCTGGGCCCTCACAAGTCTGGGAAAGGGCGTGATGCTTCACCAGGAAAGGGGCTTTTCCATTCAGAAAAACAAAATTAACAGCACTGCATCTCCATGGTGGCTCAAGCAGCTAGTGGCCCAGCCAACACATCCACTTGGGTCAGCAATAAGGTGGGCACATCACTGTTGGCAAGTCAATTGTGTGATGATCTGTGTGCCTCATTAAGGCAGCTGAAATAGATAGGGAAGGTGCAGGCCATTTGTCTAGTATACCAAATGGACACCTCACTGGTGTGACGGTAGACAGAAGAGTAGGAAGGAACCTTGGCAAGAATTAGTCTCCTCTGCCCTCCTGTTTGATATGAACGGAAGCCCAACATCTCCAATAATTTTCTATACCAACAGCCTCAAGCAACATGAGTCAGAGAGGAGATCAAGGGGACATGGGACACACTGGCAGGGCAACAGCCGCCCACCGCTGTGGAAGGCCTTCCAGCATCTCTCTTTAGGCCCCTTGACTTCCTTGTGGTTTCTCTTGCCTCTAGGTCCTTGCACAAGTGGTTCCTTTTGCTTGGGACCCTCTCCCTCCCCACCTCTCGTCAACCTGCCTAACTAACTCCTCCTTATCCTTGCAAGCGCTTCCATCTGCCAAGAAGCCCTCCCTGACTTGGCAAGTTTAGATTAGCTGCCCCTCCTCTGGCTTGTCCCCTAGGGTGACTGACTCCCACTGTTTCCCTGGGATGTGTGACTTTTAGTGCTGAAGTCAAGACATTCGCCTTGCCTCCCATGCTCCCTGTGCTTACCTTCCCCACAGTGGCGGGTATTCTACTATGACTGTTTGCTTACTTGTAGCACTAGATGCTGTTAGTTCCCTGAAGGCAGGTGTAGGGCTGTTCATCTCTGTAGTCCTGCAGCATGCCCAGCACAGGTCTGGCACATGACAAATATTAAAAACCATCATTGGAATAGGTGCATGCAAGTGTGCTAAGTCACTTCAGTCGTATCCAACTCTTTGCAGTCGCATGAACTGTAGCCACCAGGCTTCTCTGTCCATGGGATTCTCCAGGCAAGAATACCGGAGTCAGTTGCCCTTCCCTTCTCCAGGGGATCTTCCCAACCCAGGGATGGAACCTGTGTCTCTTACCTCTCCTGCCTTGCAGGGGGGTTGTTTACCACTGAGCCACTGGGGAAGCCCGAATGGAATAGGTACGTAGTGCTGAATGCATGAATGAATGTAAAATCGACATTCTTTTTCATCTGTTTCCTTCAGGCTTCTCAGCCCTTCCTTGAACCCATGTGTGGAGCCTGAGATTTGCTCTGCTGCCTCCACTGCCAGAACCCAGAGCAGCTAACATATGTCTGGCGGAGGCTCCTGCATACAGATCAGGACACCTTTCCTTCCTGCTCTGGTCACCGTTACCTTTAGTTACTGTCATAAAGGGGCTTCCCAGGTGACTCAGTGATAAAGAATCTGCCTATCAATGCAAAAGACCCAAGAGACTTGGGTTTGATCCCTAGGTCCAGAAGATCCCCTGGAGTAGGAAATGGCAATTCGCTCCAGGGTTCTTGTCTGGAAATTCCCATGGACAGAGGAGCCTGGCAGGCCCCAGTCCATGGGGTCACATGACTGAGTGACTGAGCATGCATGCACTGACATAAAGACCCCAAGGCCTAGGAAATATATTTTTGTTATCGTTCATTTCACTGAGAGTTTACGTGTCAAGCACTATGCTTTGCTCTTTCATTCATTTTCAAAATTAATATTCAAAATAGCCCTCAAGGTTTTAGCCCTACAAGCCCTACAATTGCCACCATTTCCCAAATGAGGGCCTTGAAGCTCAGAGGACTTAAGTAACTTGCCCCAAATGCCACAGTTGGTTACAGGTGACTTGAGGCTGGAACCCAAGTCAGGAGTTTTTGTTTTTAACCACTGCCTTGTAGTGCCAGAAGCTGTCTGCAGTATTGGAGAGAGGCAAGCTGGGGCACATTGCCATCAAGTTCATAGCACAGCAAGCTCTAGCCAGGGACACATGGGGCTTTTGTCCCCTACCCACAACCCATCCTGAGCCTGGACCCTTCTGGGGGAAAGGAAGCATATGCCACTGAATTTCAGGGAAGACTGACCCAGTGGTTTTATTAAAGGGCTGAAAATAGCTGATAAAAAAAGATGGCTTGCAAACTCTTTGTGGGATAAATGAAAAGCCAAGTTCAAGAGGGGCAGAACTATTGTTCAAGGTAACACAGCCAGACAGTGGCAACACCAGCCCTGAAACCTTAATCTCTGACTTCCTGTCCGTGTAGGCTCCCCACTTTCCTCCCCCATTCTTTGACTGTTAAAACACACAAGTCTCTCTTCACCACATTCCTTGGATTTTAAAGCCACTGCTCCTGCTGTCGTCCCTGCCCAATCCTAATATTTTTTTCTTTCTTTTTTAACATTTGAGGAAGAAAGTGTTATGGTTAACAGCATTTGAATTCCACAGTGTCACTGTAACATGTAATAAATACTTTTTATTATTTATTACCAAAATGCTTCAGGGCCACGGAAGACTGAAAGCTCTTCTATTCCTTCTGACGAAGCTCCAACAAGTTTGCTCCAGTCACGGGCTGGGGTGGGGGTGACATGGCTAGACTTGGTGATTTAATCTTCTCAATGCCACAGGCTGTATCTGTACAATTACGCTAGAACTGTAGGTGACTGGAAGATTTATTTTAGCTCAGTCTTTGCAGCCCTGAGAATGGTGGGTTCTTAGAAACATCTATGCAGCCACCCAAGGCCACCTGAATGAACTAATGGGGAAACTATTCCAAGAGGCTGGGTCACCCCAGAGTCCACAGGAATCAGAGTTCTGTCCCAGGGTAAGGGCAGCAGAAAACACTGTATATTCAAAGCCAGTCAGGCAAACTAACTTTGGGGATATTTTAGGTACTTTAAAAAAACAGGCACAGAGGTTTTTTTTTTTTTAAAAGACCAGAGACTGTAAGCCTTTCACACACCGCCCCCACCGTCTTCCATACCTGCAACCCAGGAATTTCGCTTGCACTAAGAAGACATCTTCCAAGAGGACCTATGAACTTAAAACAAACGCTGTTTAATTTGCTCTTCATTAGGGGTGTATCTGGATTGATTTATTGTGCCCTTCTGACCCTACGTCTTTGGAACAGCATTCCTTCACGATTAAACAGGGAAAGGATTCAGGCAGGACTTTCAGGGATCAGCGTAGAAGGCTACAAGGATACTTCAAATAGCTCCGTATCAGGTAACCCAAAGGAAACACTCTCGGCCCAAGTCAGCATTGAATGCACGTGAGCCAGACAAGAGTTTGCAAGTTTTTTGACCCAGGTTTCCCGAGCCTTTCCTAAGGGATGTGGCCAGCACAGACCACTATTATCCAGATTATGGGCTTTTGAGTACTTCCACATTCAGGATATTCTGAGATTGCCTAACCACATACAATTGATCACAGAAATTGCAATCCCTTTTGATCCCAAGGAAGTCAGCTCTTCCTGGTAACTACTCAGCAGCAGGAAAAAAAAAAAAAAAAAACGAAAGAAGAAGGATAAAAAAGAGAGGAGAAGGAAAAAGAAAAAATAAAGGGGAGGGGATGAAGGGGAGAGGGTGTCGTGCACGAGGAGAATAAATTTCTCCTGGCAGCTCAATAGGGCAGTGGTAATCAGAAAATGAGAAAAACCTTGTAAAGTGCTAAGAAGAGTGAGGCGACAGCAATTGCCCTTTAGAAATGAGATCAACAGCCTCTCTTGTGGGTGGCACAAGTATAATTACAGCAATTAAGAGGAAAGACTACAGTCCTTTTTTGCTCTTAATGTGTAAACAAACGATTTAGGAACTTGTAAGCCAGAGAGAATTGGTACATAGCTTAATTTTATCTACTACTGTGGCTCTCCTGGCTTTAATTGGCTTCCAGGAAAATTTCAAGGGCTGAGGCCTTTATGGTTATGGTTTTAGTTAAATGCACACATTTACCTGGACCTGGTGTGGAGGAAGGGGGAGAGAAGGGCTTTCACTGGCTATGCAACTCCCTACCAGCCTGTGAACCCCCAGGCTACCCATCCGGAGTGTCCAGGATGTGTCAAGCGCTGGAGGGAAAGAGATCCAGGCTGAGGGCATCCTGTGTTCTGGACTTCTTGGGAGGCCCTGAATACTGGGTGCTCCCCTCTGGAGCAGCCACAGTGGCATCTGTTGGGTTGTTTAGCAAGCACCCTAATTCTGTTTTGTGTTCCTGTTGAAGCCCAAGGGCCATAGAAGAAATAAAGAGTCTGGAGCTGTGGGTTGGGCTGGGAAGTGGCTCATTTTCTGTGGTTTGGGGGCGACCAGGAAGCCTCAGAACCAGCTTCTTCAAGAAGGGGCCGACCTCCTACCATTTTGCGAGTACCTGGCTTCCCTAAGGATTGCTTAGGATGGATTAATGCAGCTAAATAAATGAATCTCTGGCTATTGACCATGGAACTCAGCTACAAGGAATCACTGCTGTGAAAAGCAACTTGATTACAAATCAAGTCCTGACAATTCTGTGGAAGATGACTGCCTACCTCTCCCTAAAGAATTTGGTGCATGCTCCACAGTCTAACTGTAAGCCAGACCATCCTAAACGTAGCCTCCAAATATAGTGACAATCTAGCCAGCTATTTTTTCATGATGCAATAATGGGCCAGCAGGCAGAAAATTAATTTTATTGATAGAGATTTATTTCTTTGATTTAAGAATTGCTCTTTTGAAATAGAAATGGTTTTTCTCCAAAATTTAGTATACATGCAAAATGAGAGGATGTTTCCTCAAGTCTGATACAGGAAATGTATTGGGAGAGTGGAGCCTTCCTGCGAGCTCCTGTGGGCTATTTGGCTCAAGAACCCGGAAGCTGCCTGCCTCTCACTGTCTCGTATGTGTGAGTCAGAGCTCTCTTGTTGTTCTGGGCTGCCTTCCATGATAGGCAACAGGATGCTCTCACCCCTCCTTCATAACCTCACAGAGCCCACCTGAAGTTAGAGTCAGCCACCCTGGAGAAGGCAATGGTAACCCACTCCAGTACTCTTGCCTGGAAAATCCCAGGGGCGGAGGAGCCTGGTAGGCTGCAGTTCGTGGGGTCGCTAAGAGTCGGACACGACTGAGCAACTTCACTTTCACTTTTCACTTTCATGTATTGGAGTTGGACACGACTCAGTGACTTCACTTTTACTTTTCACTTTCCTGCATTGGAGAAGGAAATGGCAACCCACTCCAGTGTTCTTGCCTGGAGAACCCTGGGAACGGGGGAGCCTGGTGGGCTGCTGTCTATGGGGTCGCACAGAGTTGGACACGACTGAAGTGACTTAGCAGCAGAAGCAGCAGCAGCAGAGTCAACCAGGGGCTTCCCTGGTGACTCAGCAGTAAGGAATCTGCCTACAGTGTAAGAGACCTGGGTTTGATCTCTGGGTCAGGAAGATCCCCTGAAGGAGGGTATGGCAACCCACTCCAGTACTCTTGCCTAGAGAATCCCATGGACAGAGGAGTCTGGTGGGCTGCAGTCCATAAAGTTGCCCAGAGTTTAACATGACCAAAGCAACTAAGCAGCAGCAGAGTCAACCAGGAGAGCTGGGGAAAGCTGGAAGACAGCTTTCTGGATTGAATTTGAGGCCAAGTCAGCAGAGCCCACCAGAAGGTTCAGCAGCGTGGGTGTGACCATTTTGTCTCCACCATGGGACCATTTTTTACTGCTTCTGAAAGCCTAGGCCCAGGGTGAGGACGAGCAGCTCAGAGGAAAAAGAAACCAGAGGCCCTGTAGGAACTAGGAGTCACCCATAAGAAGAAAGTTCTGTCTATGTGGTGGTTTTTCTCTCCGTCACATTCATGAATGCGCAGTTGTTTCTCTGACCAATCAGTTCATTATCATAGTTGTCACTCTCTGCCAGCAATGACTCTGTGCTGGTGGATGTGGTGGGAGATGTTGGAGGATATGGGCTTTGCATGCTCCTAACTGCCCCAGCCTAAGCCCTCACCACTATTCCTTCTTTCTTTCCTGGCTGGTGTTACCCTCAGACTCTTGCCATTTAAGCCTTCCTGGCTTCATATTCTTTGTTGCATTTGTTCAGTATCATTCATTTGAGAAGTCTTAATGTCTTTGAATGCTCAATGTCCTTCCTCCATTGAAG
Organism: Redunca redunca; assembly: GCA_006410935.1. Lineage (NCBI taxonomy): Eukaryota > Metazoa > Chordata > Mammalia > Artiodactyla > Bovidae > Redunca > Redunca redunca. The sequence continues at coordinate 745,929 of SJYQ01093863.1, read as the reverse complement.
CTTCCTAATTCTATGACCATGGAAATGTCCTTAACATCTCTCCACCTTTGTAAATGGTGCTAACTTACACCATGAGGATGCTAACAACCCTCGCTGGGTTATTGAGAGTTAAACTGAAGGTGTTAAATGAAATAATGTATATAAAACACAAGTCAATACAAGTTTAATACAAGTAAACGCTCACTGCATGGTGGTTACTAGAATTCATATTAATTCATACTCTACTTCCTGTTTCTTCTGAAAATAATACATTTGTGGGAAGATTCTGGAATAATGATTGCCCTAAAAAGAGACCATCCTTTTCCTTAAAAGTTATTGAGCAGTTCTGCCTTGATTTTTGTCAGGCACTTCCTCCAAGAATCCTTTACATTTCTAACTGATTGAAGGCATTCACCTTATACAAACTGTAACAAAGAAACAGAGCAGGCATCAGGGAGGATATTTGTGAAAGGCCTCCACCAAGTGTTAGAAAGAAAAAGAGGTGGAAATAATAGAAGAAAGTGGGGTCACTCAGTTGTGTTCGACTCTTTGCGACCCCATGGGCTGTTGCCTTCCAGGCTCCTCCATCCACGGGATTTTCCAGGCAAGAGTACTGGAGTGGGTTGCCATTTCCTTCTCCAGGGGATCTTCCCAACCCAGGGATCAATGCCCACATTGTAGGTAGACGCTTTACCGTCTGAGCCACCAGGGAAGTGATAATCGAAGAAAGCAGAAGAAAATTGCAGATGCAGCTTAGAAGACACATGGAGCCAAAGGGACTTTGAGTGGAGAGCCTATATAGGGGTTGGGGATCTCAGAAACCATCTACAGAACTTTTCTGTACGATTGACCAGGGTCCATGCCCAAGGTGTGTTCCCTGCCCAGGAGTGGAGAGCCCAGTGGGAGGACTCTTGTCTACAAAATTTACTCTGAGGTCTGGTGCAGAGCTGAGCTCCACGACCTCTGGAGCACACGATAAGCTTTTGGCTTTAGGTTGACCTGCACTTCATCCAGCAGAGGAGTACTTAATACAAGTGATGGGACAAAGCTATTTAGTGTCAGGCTTTTGACAGATCTTTCCATTTTGAAGCAAGGATTTGAGCCAGGGCCAGAAGAAAAAAATAGTTGTTGGGTGGGGATCATGCGATGAGGGAGTGGGAACTGGGGCTGCAATTCTTAGTTTTACCACCAACTCTTTGTGGGAGAGTGAAACTCTCAGAGTCTCTATTTCTGATGGCAAAGCTAGAGAGAAAAATCTTTAGCAGCCATTAAAAGCCTGACCATTCCAAATGGTTTACGGTGATTTTTCTGGGAAAATAATGTACAATCGAAATGACATGAGAGAATCAATGGGAAAATGCGTAAGTACACAAGATTTCTACATCCCCAACACTGTATAATGACACATCACATCACAGAGAAGAAAATAGAAAGAATAATGTGTCTCTGGAGAGTTTAACCACATCTCAAGCCTTTTTGTCCCATGAATACAAATGTTTATATTGTATAGTCAAAGTGCCATATTAGGAGATGGCTTTTCTGCAAGGTTTTCTCAACTGGGTAATTGGCAAATTGGTCCAAAATGATAAGAAAAAAATTATTTCCATGGTTCTCTGAAGTTTCTGTATGCCTCTGGGTTCTCATCTCCTTAATGTTCATGCTAGATGGGGTATCTGAATAATGCTTACCCTTTATGAGAGCACAGTGGCAGGAGTCTGGGCATCAAAGCTTCCAACCCATTAGATGAAATGATCAAGCCACATAGTTGGGGGACACACAGGGAAAAGAGGCCTCTTGACACTGGCTTAAACAAGTCATCCATCCATGAACTGGCCAATGACTTAGATCCCACTCAGGAACAAGCTCTACACAACATGCAGAATTTTCCAGTGAACAGCTCAATGACCAGAAATTAAAGAGGTTGTTCAGAGTCAGTTAAGGAAAACCCTCCTCTGGGTTTGAACCATCTCCACTGTACATCATCTGCATCATCTCTGACAAGTTACTAGGCCTCGGTTTCCCTGTATGTAAAATAGAGACTATGGTACCTATCTCATCAAGTTACTTTAAAGATTAAATGAGTTAATAAATATTAATATAATGCAAGCCCACTACTGGGCATATACCCTCAGGAAACCATAATTGAAAGTCATGTGTACTCCATTGTTCACTGCAGCACTGTTTACAATTGCTAGGGCATGAAAGCAATCTACTAAAAGATGCCCATTGACAGATAAATGGATAAAGGAGTTGTGCTACATATATCCAATGGAATATTGCTCAGCTATAATAAGGAATGCATTTGAGTCAGTTCTAATGAGGTAGATGAACCTAGAGCCTATTATACAGAGTGAAGTAAGTCAGAAAGAAAACGACAAATATCATGTATGAATGCATATACATGGAATCTAGAAAGATGGTACTAATGAGCCTATTTGCAGGGCAGCAAAGGAAACACAGACAGAAAGAACACACTTTTGGTCACAGTGGGGGAGGGGGAGGGGGCGAAGACTAGACAGGGTAGTATTGAAACATATACATTACCATATATAAAATAGATAGCCAGTGGGAATTTGCTGTATGATGCAAGGACCCCAAAGCTGGTGTTTTGTGATAAACTAGAGATGTGGGATGGGCAGGGAAACGGGAGGGAGGTTTAAAAAGGAGGAGATGTGTGTATGCCTATGGCTAATTCATGTTGGTGTATAGCAGAAACCATCACTATGCTGTAACTATCTTCCAATTAAAACTAAAATATAAGTACTTTTGTATGGTGAGAGATGGTTACTGACTTGTGGTGGTGACCATCTCATATGTATTTGATTATTGAATCATTATATTGTACAACTGAACTTAAAGTAATATTTGACATCAGCTAAGGTGAAGAGGAACTAAAAAGCCTCTTGATGAAAGTGAAAGAGGAGAGTGAAAAAGTTGGCTTAAAGCTCAACATTCAGAAAATGAAGATCATGGCATCCGGTCCCATCACTTCATGGGAAATAGATGGGGAAACAGTGGAAACAGTGTCAGACTTTATTTTTCTGGGCTCCAAAATCACTGCAGATGGTAACTGCAGCCATGAAATTAAAATACGCTTACTCCTGGGAAGAAAAGTTATGACCAACCTAGATAGCATACTCAAAAGCAGAGACATTACTTTGCCGACTAAGGTCCGTCTAGCCAAGGCTATGGATTTTCCTGTGGTCATGTATGGATGTGAGAGTTGGACTGTGAAGAAGGCTGAGCGCCAAAGAATTGATGCTTTTGAACTGTGGTGCTGGAGAAGACTCCTGAGAGTCCCTTGGACTGCAAGGAGATCCAACCAGTCCATTCTGAAGGAGATCAGCCCTGGGATTTCTTTGGAAGGAATGATGCTAAAGCTGAAACTACAGTACTTTGGCCACCTCATGTGAAGAGTTGACTCATTGGAAAAGACTCTGATGCTGGGAGGGATTGGGGGCAGGAGGAGAAGGGGACGACCCAGGATGAGATGGCTGGATGGCATCACTGACTTGATGGACGTGAGTCTGAGTGAACTCCGGGAGTTGGTGATGGACAGGGAGCCCTGATGTGCTGCGATTCATGGGGTCGTGAAGAGTCGGACACGACTGAGCAACTGAACTGAACTGAACTGAAGTGAACTTCAATGAAGTACTTCACTTAAGAAAGGAAAAAATATTTATATAAAGAACTGATAACAGTGACTATCCCTTGTAATAGTGACTTGTCCATAATAAACACTCCATAAATGTTAGGTATTGTTACTATTATTATTTAATATTGTTACTATTATTTTAATACTAATATTAATTAATATTAGTATTATTCTTACAAGAGAATACTGGCTTGTTTTCTAAAATGTCTAAAGGTATATGTTTAAGAACCTTACATTGGGTAGTCTATTGCAAAACTGTGAAATAGGTGAAGGGGTCTCTGGGTACCCTTCCTTGGGGCCAAGTTCTGCTAACCATCAGAGACCCTTGACAAGACTCTCAAATATCTTTAAGCTTCTCATGGCCCAGAGTGCTCCCTTCACCCTAATTTCACACTCTACCACCAAAAACTACCACACACAAACACACATATGCAGTTATTGACATAACCCCCAAGGCCTTGGGTCTTCACCTGACCTGACCAACTTTGGGATTCAAAGAATTAGGGTACTGTTCTTCATGGGACAGCCTGCGTTCCTATGACTAAAGGCTGTTGCATGTACAAACATCTCCCACCTTTCCAACCTCAAGGGGCCAGAAGGGAAGGACTGGCCTCCAGACTCTCTCACGGCTTAGGCTGCAGCTGCTTTTCCTGGGACCTGCCATGCTTTCCTCTGCTAACAGAGAACGCACATGGTGGGGTCAGGGCCATAGTCCTCAGCATCGCAAAATCCCTGCTTCATCTTTCTGGTTCATTCCCCAGGAGTCCACCCTATGGACACGGTTTGCTCCTCTATACTTATGAGACTTTGTACACAATGCTTGTTACACCCAGAACTGCTCTTCTCAGACTCCTCTTCCTGCCAAACTCTACTCAAAAGTCACCTCATTTGCTGTACTTTCCTAGACTTCCTTGGTTAGAGATAGACACTTGCTTCAGTTGTATCTGCCTCTTTGCACCCCCAGGTTCCTCTGTTCAGGGGATTTTCCAGGCAGCAATACTGGAGAGGGTTGCCTTGCCCTTATCCAGGGGATCTCCTGGCCCAGGGATGGAACTCACGTCTCTTACATCTCCTACACTGACAGGCAAGTCCTTTACCACTAGCGCCATCTGGGAAGCCCTTTGCTCCCGTACCACATCCTCCTCCCTGCATTTGTTTTCAAAGCCCCACATACCTACTAAAAACATAGTAGATGCTTTCCAGGGGTTAATCCCTTTTTTGTTTTGTTTTGAAACAGTTGTTTGGAAATCAGAATTCAGATCTTCATTTTTGGCAGGATTATAATGTCTTCTAACCCATCTCTCAGTTTCTAGTCCATTCTTGCCACCCATTTGTGTTATTTCACTGTTTAAAAACCATCAGTGGCCCCACTTTGTCTACAGACTGAAGTCTGAACTCCACAGTTTTGGTGTTCAGAGCTTCACCCTATCTTTCTAGCCTCCCTCCCACCATTCCCCATGGGGCATCCTAAGCTTAAGCCATCTGGAATACTCGGCGGTTCTTTCCCCCCTGTGGGTTCGCTTGTGCCTACTGACTACAATTCCCTGGTCTCTTTCCTCTACTGGGCCAGCTCCTATGCAGCCTTCAAAGCCCTAGTAAAATTTAATCTCCTATAAGAAATTTTCTCTTGCCCTCTCTCAGCAGCACCAGCTGCTTCCTTCTGTCGGTTTTTATGACCGTTTCTGCACACCTCAATGATATGCAGTTGTGTCCGCTATTTATGTACCCCAGCTTCTTCAGGCTGGAGACCTTGAGGTCTCATTTTCATCCCTTTTCTCTGGGTTTTCAATTCTTGAGAAGCTCCTGGTCTCTATAAATGGTGCCCACTGGAGCTGTGTGGTGCCCAGCCTGTGTGATCATTTGCAGAAGCACCTAGTAATAGGGGCCTTCCTGGCACCTCCACAAGCATCACACAGGATGGACCTCTGCCTTGCGTGAGAGAGCTGATCTGTGCAGACTACAAGAACGTAATGACATTCTGACAGTCCAACTCTCGCTTTCAAGTGACATGACATTTAGTGACTACAGGCTGGAAATTAACTCAGCCAAATTAAACTTCTTCTACTGTCCCCTATTACATATTTTATTTATAAAGTATTTTACTCACTCACCATCTTACCCACCTCCAAATGACTTTGTCCTACACTTTTGGTGGAGTGGGGAAGAATTTTTCCTTTATAAAAACAAACGTGCATTGATGACTCTCTCATGGGCTGGTGAGTCTGTCAGGTCAGGTGAATCTATTGCTCTTTTGAGTTTATTCATTCAGAAAACCCAAATCCATCCGGGCAGGCACTATGCTGGGGGCTGGAGCCAGAGATGCAGACATCTTCCATTTCCTTGAAGATCCTCACTGCTGTGGGTTTCCTTCTGGCTGCTGTAGATCCTCCCATCCCTTTAGGACAGCTGTGAGGTTTAATGTATAGTAAGTGTCTCTGATAAGGGCTTCCCAGGTGGGGCTAGTGGTAAAGAACCTGCTTGCCAACGTAGGAGATGTAAGAGACATGGGTTTGATCCCTGGTCAGGAAGATCCCCTGGAGAAGGGCATGGCAACCAACTCCAGTGTTCTTGCCTGGGAAATCCCATGGACAGAGGAGGCTGGCAGGCTACAGTCCATAGGGTCACAAACAGTCAGACACTACTGAGCTCACGTAGCATGCATGCATGCATAGAGCTCTCTGACACTGGAGAATACATCGCTGAACCTGGACAAGATGATCTTTAAGATGTTGTCCATTTCTCTGCATAAGTCTGTATTTTTGTGGGGTGATTCACAGAGCTAACTCCTCTACTGAGTCGTAAACTCCTAGAAAGAAGGGATGTGTCTCAGACCTCTTTGACACTTTCAAGGTATTCTGTACATAGGATACATTCAGTAATTTTTGATTGAATGGAAGTCTAAATAGGCAATGACAGAGGAAATAATAAATAGGAAAATAAATTCACATTTGAATTTCATCTTTTTGCCAAGCTAGTGAAAGGACTGATGCTGAAGGTGAAGCTCTAATACTTTGGCCACCTGATGCGAAGAGCCAACTCATTGAAAAAGACCCTGATAATGGGAAAGATTGAGGGCAAGAGGAGAAGCAGGTGACCGATGATGAGATGGTTGGACGGCATCATCAACTCAATGAACATGAGTCTGAGCAAACTCTAGGAGTTAGTGAAGGACAGGGAAGCTTGGCGTGCTGCAGTACATGGGGTCGCGAAGAGTCGGACACGACGTGGTGACTGAACAACAAGCACTGTAATATTGACTGTGCCACTCCACTTTTACAGTGGAGGATGCCAGCAGCCTTGACAACGACAGGCTGACTCCTAGTTGGCTATTGCAGGATCTAATTAGCTGAATGCCTAAGAGAGCCTTTACTTCCAATCAAGCTGACAGTGGTAGGAAGTGGTTTACACAAAACTGACTGAAGAGCGGATTCAAAACCCAAAAAATCCTGCTCTTGGCCATCAGGTCCTGCATAATGTGGGCTGTCCCTAACTCTTAAGCCCCATCTGAGCCACTTTCGCTCAGTTTTGCTGTTCCCTCTATCTGGAACTTTGTTCCCCCACCTCTGCTTAGACATCTCTCTATCCTCAGGGACGCTGTTTCAGCGTCTCTTCCATGGAACTTACTTGAGCCCCTCATTCTAAGTCTAGCTCCCATTTCTCCCTCTCTTATATAGCATTTATTTTAGTTTTTGAGATTGTTTGGGCTTCCCTGGGGGATCAGTGGTAAAGAACTCACCTGCTAATGCAGGAGACTCAAGAGATGCAGGTTTGATCCCTGGGTCAGGAAGATCCCAGTAGGGCATGGCAGCCCACTCCAGTATTCTTCCCTGAAAAATCCCATGGTTAACAGGGTCACAAACAGCCAGATAGGACTGAAGCTATTAAGCACAGCTCAGCAATCTCTGTCTTTTCCACTAGACTATAATCTTCTTGAGGGCAGGAAGCATATCTATTTTGTCCAGGGTTATCTCTCTAGCACCTGGTACAATACCTGGCATAAGACAGACATCTAAATGAATATTTGGTGAACATGTACACAAAACAAGTAAACAGCAATTTTTTTTTTTAAGTGTTTCATGTGTGTCCAGCATTGTGTCAGAGCCACAAGCAATTAGTAAGTTTCTCAGGTCACTGAAGCAAAAAAAAAAAAATCTTTCCCTGAAACGAATTTCTCTTTTAAAACCAGCAGCCGAGCCCCTGCTGCCTGTCAAACATGGCTGCATAAGCCAGATTGACTAAAACCAGATGTCCTGCAGGGCCCTGTTTCACACCGTTTCCAATAGGATATGAATCAGACAAGATACCATCAACCAAGCATTCAGTCAGGAAACAGGACCCTGGTAAAGCTTTCAGGGTGACCCGCCTTACACTGCCAGGATCCAGCCCTACTGACAGCATCTATTATGAGGCTGAGGAATGGGACACTCCAAAGCCCACAGAATGTGCTCGGAGCCAGGCGGCAGGCAGCCACAGGAAGTGCGCGAAGTGTGGAAATTCCCTTCAAGCTTTTCAAGCAGCTTGAAACCATGAGCTAAGAAGGGGCTTCAAGATGCCAAAGAAAAATTCCACTTTCCTTTTACTCGACTCTGGGTCTTTCCATTCCAAACACAGCCGCACTGGTTGGAGCCACTTCATGAATGTGGGATTGTTAGGGTCGGTCCAGAGCCTCACCACTATTTTTCTTAGGTTAAAACACACACACACAATTTGGCATACATGTTCTCTTTCATTTGCCCTGAAGAAATCAATATTCCAGTCTGGGGTTACCAGCTGTGGTTCACATACACCCTAAGGCAGAGCTGCTTTATTTTATAGTTGCTGACATTCTTCTTTGGAGCCCGAAACCTTCTGTCTGGTCCAAGTTTGAAGATGGGCTTATTATGTCTGATGCTTTGATGAGGTTCTTTATCTACAGGGCTTCCCCAGTGACTCAGATGGTAAAGAATCCGCCTGCAATGCAGGAGACCCAGGTTCAATCCCTGGGTCAGAAAGATTCCCTGGAAACGGGAATGGCAGCCCACTCCAGTGTTCTTGCCTGGAGAAATCCATGGACAGAGGAGCCTGGTGGGCTACAGCCCAAGGGGTCACAAAGAGTAGGACACAACTGAACAACTAATACACACTTTCTTTATCTGCAGTTAACAAGGACTTATCATAGGAACCAAGCTTCTATCTCCATTCACTTTTTTCTGTCTTGAAACAAGTTATAAATAGGCAGAATGTTATGTTTGTTTTATAAATTTAAGGAAATTGAGTTTTCATTTGTTCCTGGCTCCAAGGTTAGCTATTGGCTCAAGGGGAAGTTACTTCTCAAAGCCTCAATTTCTTTATCTGGAAAATGGAAACAATATCTCTTTGTACTTCATAGAACTGTCATAAGATTAAAAAAACAAAAAGAGTGGATATATGTATACATATAGCTGATTCACTTTGCTCTACAGAAGAAACTAACACAACATTTATAGCAACTATCTCTGATAAAAATTAATTTTAAAAAAAGAAGCTGCAAATAAGGTATTAGCTCACTGCCTAAATGTAGTATGATAGATTAAAAATGGTTTCATTTTTTTTTTTCTTTTTGCTATTCTTTCCATTGAGAGGTAGAATGTAATTCCTCTCTCTTTGGATATGGGCTGGTGTTAGGAACTTGCTTGATGTGGTGGAATTGATATTCTAAAACTTGCAAGGTTGAATCATAAGAAACCTTCCAACTTCTGCCTAGCCTCTTGGAAAACTCATTCTGGGGGAAGCCAGCTCTCTCATAGAAGAGATCCAACTACCCTAAGACCACCATGCTCTAAGGAAACCCAAGCTAGCCTCATGAAATGGCTATGAAGAGAGTAAGATGCCTAGCCGGTCCCAGCTCTTTTTGCTAGTCTGGCCCTAGCGCCTGTCATGTGAATATTTCAGGTCCAGAAGATATAACTTGTAAAAAAACCAAGGAACTCAGGCAACTTTCAGAACAGTTTTCCAGACGCGTGGACCTAGGCAAGCCAACCATTCTCTAGCCATCTGAGCCACCCCGCTGAGGCCCCAGTCAACATGGAACAGAAACAAAAGATGTGGAGCTGCCTTCACAGAGCCCTGTCCAAATTCCTGATTAGTAAAATTGTGGGGTTTCATAGCACCAAGTTTTTGCATGATTTATTATGCAACAATAGAAAATCAAGAATTGACCCCAGGTTGCTCCATTAAATTATGAATTTTATAGGACACATGCTTCTTGAAGATATATGGTGCTAGAAGGATTACAAAATAACAGGAAAGGATACACCCTAGAGAGACAGAGACAGTCCCAAATGCCCTGAAAGTACTTGGCACTTCACAAGTACTCAGTCAATATTCCCTCCTTGAATGAATGACAGGCATCATATGTATATTCAGAATGTCTATTTCACCCCTAGATTATTTTTCTAACAGATTTTGTTATGGAACAGAGTACAAAAGTCTTTAAAATTAGTAAGATAATACAGGAGACTTTCCTCCCAAATTAAACATTGGGTTGACTGTTCAAATACTTAAGCCATTTCCTGTAGTTAAGAACTCCCTCTCCTTTGCCATTCAGTCCAGTTCAGTTCAGTTGCTCAGTCATGTCGGACTCTTTCTTTGCAACCCCATGAACCACAGCACACCAGGCCTTCCTGTCCATCACCAATTCCTGGAGTCCACCCAAACTCATGTCCATTGAGTTGGTGATGCCAACCAACCATCTCATCCTCTGTTGTCCCCTTCTCCTCCCGCCCTCAATCTTTCCCAGCATCAGGGTCTTTTCAAATGAGTCAGCTCTTCACATCAGGTGGCCAAAGTATTGGAGTTTCAGCTTCAGCATCAGTCCTTCCAATGAACACCCAGGACTGATCTCCTTTAGGATGGACTGGTTGGATCTCCTTGCAGTCCAAGGGACTCTCAAGAGTCTTCTCCAGCACCACAGTTCAAAAGCATTGATTCTTCGCCACTCAGCTTTCTTTATAGTCCAACTCACATCCATACATGACTACTGGAAAAACCATAGCCTTAACTAGACGGACCTTTGTTGGCAAAGTAATGTCTTTGCTTTTGAGTATGCTATCTAGGTTGGTCATAACTTTTCTTCCAAGGAGTAAGCATCTTTGAATTTCATGGCTGCAATCACCATCTGCAGTGATTTTGGAGCCCCAAAAAATAAAGTCAGCCATGTTTCTAATGTTTCCCCATCTATTTGCCATGAAGTGATGGGACCGGATGCCATGATCTTAGTTTTCTGAATGTTGAGCTTTAAGCCAACTTATTCACTCTCCTCTTTCACTTTGCCATTGGGAGTAGCTAATTAAATTAGTTAATGAATGAAACTGAAAGTGTTAGTCACACAGTCCTGTCCGACTCTTTGTGAGCCCATGGACTATAGCCCACCAGACTTCTCTGTCCATGGAGTTCTCCAGGTAAGCATATGGGAGTGTGTAGCCATTCGCTTCTCCAGGGGATCTTCTTGACCCAGGGACTAAACCTGGGTCTCCTGCAGTACAGGCAGTTTCTTTACTATCTGAGCCACCAAGGAAGCTCAGTTAACGAATATGTGAGTTTTTACTTTGTACCAGGCATGACTGTAGATGCTAGAGATACAGTAGTAGTGAACAAACAAAAATTACTACCTGTCTCTTGGAGCTAACCTTCTAGCTGGGAGAAACAATGAATGAAAAAGTCATGTGTGTGCTTCTGAGGGTTAGGGAGAAAAACAGTTCAAGCAAGGAGGATAAGAAGTGCTAAGAAGAGCTAAGAACTGCTCTTGTTAAAAGGATGGAGAGTGAAAACTTCACAGATGGAAGGTGACATTTCAGCAGAGACTAAAGCCAATGAGGGAGTGAGTCATGTGGCTACTCGAAGGGGAGGGTACCAGGCAGAGGGAACAGCACATGTAAAGGCTTGTTTAAAAAATGATCAGATGAGCCGTGAGCCCAAAGTGCTGAGCATCTCAGGGAGAGGGCTGGGGATGAAGTCAGAGAGGTGACTGGGAATTGCCGCAGACCCTAAAGCACTTTATGTATCATTTTAAAGACTTGGGTTTTTATTCTGAAATACAGAGAACCATTAGAAGGTACTGGACAGAGAAACAATGGTTTTTGAATGTTCATTGTAAGGGAATCCCAATGGCTGCTGGGTGGAGAACAAGCTACTGGGGAGTGGGCAAGAACAGAAGCAAAACATACAGTTGGGAAACTCTTGCTATGATCTTGGTGAGCGCTGATGGTGACTTGGTGGTGAGAAAGTTGAGGAGCAGATGTCTGAGAGAGCCCCCACTCTGACTCAGGTGAGTTGGAACCAAGGGGAGCATCCCTGAAACCCTTACCTCCTTGGAGTCTTAACACTGCAGACACTTCCGCTTCCTTTGAGAGCTGTGTAAGACTAAACACTGTCACACAGCTCCCATCTCTGAAGCAGATACTGGTGTGATTCAGTTTTAACAACCCAGTCATCCTAAGAGGCTTCACAATTTCCAGTTACGTCTCTATCGCTAAGAACATGTTGGACATGCATACTGTTTTGAAATCCCCTTCTGGACTGATATATGAACCTCAAAAGAAGTCAGCCTCATTACTATATAAATGATACTTTTTAAAACTTAAAATAGAATTCCATAGTTTCATCACTCATCTCCCTTTTGAGACTTAGCTCCTTTTCTTTTTTTTTTTTTGGTTTCCATCTGTTGCAAAAGCTTGCTTCCTCTGCTCTTTTCCACCACTTCAGCACATCCATATATTTTTTTAAGTTTTGAAAAATTGAGCTAATTGTCTCCCTATAACCTAGTGTAGTACCCGGTATAAAACCAGCATCTAAATGAGTACTTAGTGAATGAATAAATGAGATAGCAAATGGATTTTTTTTTTAGCATTTCATGTGTGTGCAACAGTGTGCTAGTTTTTAAAAATTAAGTTGGATCACATGGACAAATTCTGGGGAAAGTGGCTGGCTAGAAGGTGAGGAGAGAAAAAGGTAAAGTGGGGTACTAATGGGTGAAAAAGGAGGGGACTTGAATTTTCTGTCCTCTTAGGTCTGGGGTGTGAAGCAAGGGAATTACCACCTAGACGGCCAAGGTTCTGGCAAAATATAGCCCCATCTTAGAGTAAAAACAAACTCTTCTACTTCTTCCCACTGGTTGGGTTTTAGCTATCGAACAAGAATAAAGGAAAAAATAGGAAAATGGTCATTTCTGGCAGGTAGTACAGATGGACAAGCTATACAAGGGCCTAAGCTTCACCACTTGACAGAGGTTACCCACCAAAGGGACTAACTGTGGTTGGGCTGCCTAAAGGAATGTCAGTATCAGTGACAGCAGGGCAGTGAGTGAAGACTGCTGGCCCAGGGCTGGCATAATAGGGATATGGGACATTCTGCTTCTCTACTGCTGCGTGACAAACTATCCCAAAATGCATAAGTTTAAAACAATAATACATGTTTCTCATGGTTTTGTGAGGCTGCTAGCTGCAGTTGGGTGGTTCTCACTTGGAGTATCTCACTCATGCTGGATGAGACTTCTTTAAAGTCTCAGTGGACTGGACATCCAAGAAAGTCCCTTCACATGGCTGGAATTGATGCAGGCCATTGGCTGGAAGCTCAGTTGGGGACTGTCCACTGGAGTACGTGACCTCCACAAGGCTTTTAATTCTCATCAGGTGGTTGCTGAGTTCCTAGAAGAGACATCATAAGGGGAGGTAATCTAAGATGCAGAAGGTAGAAGCTGCCAGTTCTCTCAAAGGCTAGGTACAGAATCAGTGCAATGTCACCTTTGATGTGTTCTCTTGGTCCAAGCAACCACAAGTCAGCCCAGATTTTAGCAGATGGAGGACAGACATTGCTTCTTTTTAAAAATTCCTTTAAATAATTGATTTATTTTGGCTGCACTGGGTCTTCAGTGCTGCACACAGGTTTTCTCTAGTTGTGGCGGGTGGAGGACTACTCTCTAGCTAGCGCATGGGCTTCTCATTGGTGGCTTCTCTTGCATAGCACAGGCTCTAGGTGCACGAGCTTCAGCAGTTGGCAGCACGTGGCCTCAGTAGTTGTGGCACACAGGCTTAGTTGCCACATGGCATGTAGAATCTTTCTAGACCAGGGATGGAATCTGTATTCCCCGCATTGGCAGGCAGATCTTAACCACTGGACCACCTGGGAAGTCCGTAACTTCACTTCTTAATGGCGGAGTTGAAACAGCATAAAAGGAGAGAAGGAACTGATGGCATGGATCTTGAATAAGCTACACATGGAGTATCTCTACAGAGTATCTTCTAGATTCAGTGAGACCCACTGGGCTACCGTTGAATGGATTAGAATTGGTTGCCAGACAACTCAAGAGTTATGGAGAAAAAGATGGAAGAATAATTAAAATAAACCAATTTGTAAAAACTCATCTCTACTCTCCCGTCTCTCCACCCCAGTGTTTCTCTTCACTTGCTAAATGGACACCTGGAGGCAGAATGCGGTGGTTCAGAATTCTAGCAAACTGGCTGGTGGAGCTGAGCTATGGAGTAATGGGCTTATGTCATTGTCTTATTAAACTATTCCCCCAGGCTGGTATGGCCTGGAAAATTACCTGTTACACATAAGTAAAATTTCAGACTCAAACGACCAGGGTTTACCCATCATCAGGGCAATTCAAAAGAACATGCTGTAGGTTTGAAGACAATTTCCAGAGAGACATGCATTCTCAGAATGCTTTCAGTAATGGCAAAATCACTTGAATAAGCGGCTGACCTCCTCCCTGGGGGACCATGCTCATTAAGATGTATGCATCCAGGACTGTTAAAATTCCAGCTCATTACCTAATAGTTGCACCTTATGCACTTGGATACCTCTGAAAATGCTTCCAGCCCTTCCACTTCAATCATAATAATCAACTGACAGTCTCTTATACCTTTGAGAAGCTTTAAGAGAATCCTGCTGCGGCAAGGTTTAAAATGAAAAGGAGAAAACTCAACAAGGAAGAAATCTGGATAATCCTCTCTATTCATTTTCTTTGAGTTAATCTAAGATGCATGATGAATGAATTCTTTCCAGCTTTGAGGTCAGTACTCATGTCTTCATTATTCTTTTCTCTCATTGGTTTCTACATTCACCAGAGAAAATAATAATCCAACTTCAGGAAGAGTTCCAGAGCCCAAGCCAACAGTGCCTTGGAGGCAGTGTCAACCAACATTCATTGATCATTAATGCTATCCCTTCAGGATCAAACTCAAGCATCCTTTTCACTGAGTGAGTGAAAGTCGCTCAGTCATGTCGACTCTTTGCAACCCCATGGACTAAAGCCTGCCAGGCTCCTCTGTCCATGGAATTCTCTAGATCAGAATACTGGAGTGAGTAACCATTTCCTTCTCCAGGAGATCTTCCCCACCCAGGGATCGAACCCAGGTCTCCTGCATTTCAGGTGGATTCTTTACCATCTGAACCACCAGGGAAGCCCCCTTTTCATTGAAATCTTCCTCTAATCCTTCTTTTCCTATGGTAGAGTCAAATCTTTTGTACCAGCATGCTCCCTTTACTCTTCTATTAGAGCCTTTGACTCTTTCTTTTCCCTATATTTAACTCTTTGCTTTTTCTCTTTCTCTCTTCCTAAATTTTGAGCATCTTGATATTAGGGACCACACTGCATTCATTTCCAAATAGGAAAAGGCGTACATCAAGGCTGTATATTGTCACCCTGCTTATTTCACTTATATGCAGAGTACATCATGAGAAATGCTGGACTGACTGGAGCACAAGCTGGAATCAAGATTGCTGGGAGAAACATCAATAACCTCAAATATGCAGATGACACCACTCATGGCAGAAAGGGAAGAAGAACTAAAGAGCCTCTTGATGAAAGTGAAAGAGGAGAGTGAAAAAGTTGACTTAAAGTTCAACATTCAGAAAACTAAGATCCTGGCATTTGGTCCCATCACTTCATTGCAAATAGATGGGGAAACAGTGGAAACAGTGGCAGATTTTACTTTGGGGGGCTCCAAAATCACTGCGGATAGTGACTGCAGCCATGAAATTAAAAGATGCTTACTCCTTTAAAGGAAAATTATGACCAAACTAGATAGCATATTAAAAAGCAGAGACATTACTTTGCCAACAAAGGTCCATCTAGTCAAGGCTATGGTTTTTCCAGTAGTCATGTATGGATGTGAGAGTTGGACTGTGAAGAAGGCTGAGTGCTGAAGAATTGATGCTTTTGAACTGTGGTGCTAGAGAAGACTCTTGAGAGTCCTTTGGACTGCAAGGAGATCCAACCAGTCCATCCTAAAGGAGATCAGTCCTGGGTGTTCATTGGAAGGACTGATGCTGAAGCTGAAGCTCCAATACTTTGGCTACCTGATGCGAAGAGTTGACTCATTTGAAAAGAGCCTTATACTGGGAAAGATCGAAGGTGGGAGGAGAAGGGGATGACAGAGGATGAGATGGTTGGATGTCATCACTGATTCAATGGACATGAGTTTGGGTAAACTCCGGGGGTTGGTGATGGACAGGGAGGCCTGGCATGCTGCAGTCCATGGTGTTGCAAAGAGTCAGATACGACTGAGCGACTGAACTGAACTGAACTGCATTCATGTTTGGGTACTCAGAAACTAGCGCAGTGCCTGACATCTGGGGAAGCACTCAGTCAATGTTTGCTGAGTAAATAAATGTGGTGGGTGGTTCTACAGTAAATTTGCCAACAAAGTGCATACAGAAGCACCTTAAATGGAAAGGTGAGTTTAATTATAACTGGACTAAAACAGACCTGACTTTGAGGAGGTTGCACTCAAGAAGATAAGATTTGTATGCAAATAATTATCATCCTAAGCAGGGCAAGATATGGTATAGAGAAAGCAGGCTGGCTTTTGAGATTTGAATTCCAGGGACAGCTCAGGGTCTGAGCAACTGGTTGTACCTTCTGTTTTCCATTCAGCTATTTTTTGGTCACCTTCTATAAACATGTATACCCATCCCTTCCCTCACTAAAGAACTTGAATTTGTTTATGAAAACACTTCCACTAAATGAAAAACTGTTAAATGCCAAAATAGTTCCATTAATAGTAAAGGAGGGGACACCCCTGGTGATCTAGTGGCTAAGATTCCTCATTCCCAAGGCAGGGGGCTCAGGTTCCATTTCTGATCAGAGAACTAGATCCCACATGCTGCAATAAGGATAGAAGATCACACATACGGCACTAAGACCTGGCATAGCCAAATAAATACATAAATAAAAATAATTTTAAAAAACATATTAAAGGGAAAAATTATGTCTTTCACTTCTATCAGATATACCAAAAATTTTGCCCAGATATAAACACTTGCAATTGAACAATGAAAAGATGTGTTTATAAGTAATATAAGAAATAAAGGACATTTAATTTGAGGTGCTTGTAAGTTATCCAAGTGGAGAAGTCAAGTAAAATGTTGAACAGGTTTATACGGAGCACAGAGGGCATAATATAGAAACCTGGGAGGCATCTTCATGAACACAAGGTAAGATACATTTTGGCTGTGTGGTTTGGAAAGAGGAAGAGCCCATAACTCACTGGGCTCATTACAGAGAATTCATGGAGGAAATGGGCATTGGGGCTGCCATCTCAAAGGGAATTCCACCAGTGGGGATACTGGAGGAAGCTCAGAGTTACAGTTTGAAGAATCTCTTGGGAGTCCACAGCATTGATATACTGAAGGATGAGGATGGGGGGACAGTGATACTGACAGCTGAACTGAGAAAGAAAGTGCATCTTCTCTATATCTTGTACAGGGAGCTGAAAATACCATGGTAAACTGGACTGGGAGGAAGACAAAGGAGTCAAAGGAAATTGAAACTTTGATCCCACAAGTGAAAAAGGGTGTGAGTGTCTGTTGGTTTGTAGAGGGGAGGTCAGAAGAGATGGGGAGAGGTGATGAGTTTAAAGGGGTTTTCCCAGTGCCTCAGAGGTAAAGAATTCACCTGGAATGCAGGAGACACAGGAGACATGGATTTGGTCCCTGGGTTGGGAAGATCCCCCAGAGGAGGAAACGGCAACCCACTCCAGTATTCTTGCCTGGAGAATCCCGACGACAGAGAAGCCTGGTGGGCTACAGTCCATGGGGTTGCAAAGAGTCGGACACGAGTGAAATGACTGAGCTTGCCGGAGCACATGTAAGCATGGTGAGCATAGAAGGCCAGCAAGATACCCAAAGAGAAATGCCCCTTTCTGCTCCTCTAGAAAGAAAACTGAAGTTCAGATTAGGGCTTTGGTTACGTAAGGATATTCCTAATGGTAATTGGAAAAGACATGGTTAGGAGAAGAGCGAGAAGAAGAAGCATAGCACTTCCCCAAGCTAGTGCTGAGGGGCAGGGCAGTCACTCAGACCCACAGAGCACAGTGCCCGCCTTGTGGTGGGTCCCTGTGGCTCCCCATTCTCTGGACCTCGTTCTCCTCGTGCCTATAAGGCACTCAGTAAACCAAAGAATTCCCCTGAAAGCTGACTGCTGTCACCCAGAGTCCTCGCTCCTTAGCTGTGGCTTCGGCTGTTGTCCCCCTGAAGACCCCAGGGTCGCCCTCTGGTTTTTCAGCATCACTGCTTCTCACAGGGGGTGTAGAGTCTGAGTTGCTTCCCTCTGCATGGATGAGGGTGGGGACGCTTGTTTGCTAATTTAGACCCCAATTCTCTCCTGTCTTTCATCGTGGCTATTTGTACCACTCCTGTAAGCACGGGCCGTATAGGAGTGGGGTAGAGGAGGCGCCATAAATTATGCTGGGAGAGAGGCGTAAGGTCACATGAGGTGCACTGGCCACACTGGCCTCACCTCAGGGACACTGAAAAGAGGCACATGCAGTAAGCGCGTACGTTCTGGGGAAAGATTTATGCTTAGTAACTTCACACATTTCCTTTAAAAAACAAGTCTTATTTAGTTATATATTTAAAATTTTGGCTGCATGTGGCATGTGGGATCTTTGTTCCCCAACCAGGGATTGAACTTACACTGCCTTGCATTGGAAGGCAGAGTCTTCACCCCCGAACCACTGGGGAAGTCCACCCCACACATTTCTGTTGTTCACGTTAAAATGCAAAAGAAAACGTTTTAGCAGGAAATGTGCCTGGTCAGTATGTCAAAAAACACCAGAGTGAATAAACTAATTCCAAGAAATGTTTCACTTGAGGGAGATGGTCTGGGCAGTAAGATACCGTGGGCCCTGCCTTGGGCATTGGTTTGCTCCCAGCAGACGCGGTTTGCTGTAATGTAGTATCTGTCATGGTCTGACCGGATTTGTCCCCGGGAAAGTGACTGCATCATCACATCACACCTTGCAAGTTAAAATTACTCATGCTTCTTGCTTCTGACCCAGGGCCAGTGAAGCCTTCCTTTCCAGCAATGTCAAAATGTGAGTTTGAGGTATCATTCAGGCTTTTCTCACAAATTCCCATTTCAGATTTCTCAAGGGGTAAAACAAAGGTTTCATGTAAGTTGCTTTTTAGGTCATAGTCCTTAAGCACATCCCTCTTCTTGCCTCATTTTTCTTCCTTTTTGGATTGCAGTGTGACTGGTCTACTCTAAACCTTATCAGATGGCCTATCTTCATTTTCAGTTCCTGAGAAATAACTTGCCTCGTTCTCCAATAGCATTTGTGCCTTAAAATCAAAGGTGCAAAAGTGTATCTTTCCCAACCTTTGCGTGAGGCTCCCGGGACCTGCATTCTTTGGACCATTCTTCCCCATCTTACATGACCATCTTGCATCGTGGTAAGCCCAGCTTTCTGCTTTTCCTCAGGCCTCACCTCCCCTGCTCTCTCTCCCACAGTCAGAGATTGATTCCCAGTTCTCTGGGAAAGAAAAATACCATCATTCCCTGTTCACCACTCTGTGCTAAGGCTGAGAGCAGAGTGGGCCTTGATCCTTTCCCCAAGGAAGGAGGGAAGGAAAAGTCGCAATATTGTGCTCAGGCTGCCACAGGTTGGCAGCCTTCACCAAGAGCAAGTTATTGTCTCACAGTTCTTGAGGCTAGGCACCCAAGATCAAGGCCTGGGCAGGACTGTTTCCTTCCGAGGGTCTGAATGGAAGGCTCTGTTCCAGACCTCTCTCCTCAGTGTAGAGATGGTCATCTTCCCCAGGACTCTTTTCTCTTCCCATGTCTTTATACCTAATTTCCTCTTTTCATAAGGAAGTCACACTAGATTGGGTCCTACCCAGATGACCTCCCTTTTGCTTGATTTCCCCTGTAAAGACCCTCACTCCAAACAAAGTCACATTTTGAGGTACTAGGGTTTAGGACTTCAATGTATGAAGTTGGGGTCTTGAGGGAACACCGTTCTGTCCATAGCAGATCCCCATTTGACCACGGAGGCTGGATCTGGGGTCAGGCTGAGCCCGAGTAAGAATCGGCACCACCTCCAGGGTGAGCAACTCGAGTGTGGGTCGCTGTTCCCTGGTGGTCTCCCAGACTAGGCTCAAACTAGGCTTACCAGTCTGACAGTTGCCTTCCAGTATGGACACGCTCAGGTCATAGTGTCTCTTTCAACTTGGCAAGGTGTAACATTTCTCAACTCTGTGCAGAATTACTGCTACTTGACAGCCACGCAAGAAGAGTGAGAGAGGAGGGAGAAAACTCACGGAAGGATCGATGCTGCACATCGTATGGGCTCCTGTTCTTCCTTCTCATTCACTCCCTGGGTCACACCACAGATAAGGGTGAGAGCATGGAGTGTGTGTCTTTCACCTGAGTTAATTATCCTTTAATGAAGACTTCCTTGTCGTCGATCCCCATGCACTCCCACAACCTTGGCAGAATGCAGGACTTCCTCTCATGGATACCTGCATTTCTTTATTTGAGTATTCACCATATTACTACGATTATTTGTGTATGTATCTTTCAGCACACACTGTCAGCCCATTCAGGACTCTATTACAAAAATTCCATAGACTGGATGGCTACAGAGATTTATTTCTCACAGTTCTGGAAAAGTGGCAAATTCAAGATCAAGCTGCCAAGAGAGTCCGTGTCTGGTGAGAACCCACTTCCTGGTCTGTAGATGGCCTTCTTGTCACTGCATCCTCACTTGCAAAAGAAGCAAGGAGCTCCCTGGGATCTCTCTCTTTAAAAAAAATTTTTTTTTTACTTCTTCCTTTGACTTTGTTGGGTCTTAGCTGCAGCACATGGGAATCTTCCTTGTGTCACGTGGGTTATTTTGATGCAGTCCCTGCAGGCGCAGTTGTGGCACACAGACCCAGTTGCCTCGAGGCATGTGGGATCTTAGTTCCCCTGCCAGGGATAGAACCTGTGTCCCCTGCACCGCAAGGTAGATTCTTAACCACTGGACCACCAGGCAAGTCGTCCCAGGAGGTGGAGCCCTCATGACCTAATCACTGTCTGCAAACACTGTCACATTGGGGATTAGGTTTCANTGCACCTGACTACCCAGCACACGAGAGAACACAGGACAGTCCGTTGCTGTTGCAGGAGGTCTGAGAGGCGCTGCTTCCTGGCGGCCACAATACAGAGTAATCACAATTAGCTTGTATCGGCGTGTGCTGTGTGCTCTGTCGAGTCCACCTCTTCGTGACCCCCTGGGATTCTCCAGGCCAGAATACTGAAGCAGGTTGCCATTTCCTTCTCCAGTCCGTCTTCCCGACCCAGGAATCCAGCCCAAGTCTCCTGTGTCTCCTGCATCAGCAGATGGGCTCTTCACCACTGCACCACCATGTCTCGGCCCTGGCTTGTGTTTTCTGTGCTCCATCCCACTACTGCTGAGAGCAACGCTGTGAGGTAACCTCAGTGCACAGAGGAGGAGGTAGGGGCCTTAGAGTTTACATCTTCCCTCCATGCTTACTCCACCGAGCTGGCCAGAACCCAGCTGGTATCCATGAGTCACTCAACCCCGATGCCAGGAACAAATACCCTGCATTGAGTTTCAGCATCCCCGACAGTAGCAGCCCCAGCTCTGGACACACAGGATCCTTCAGAGGCTCAGCCTAGACCTGAGGGTGAGCACACATAACCTTCCGTGTCTGTGCACATTTGCTCTTTGCTCAGAACGAGTCTTCTGAAGTCTACCGACAGAGTGTGTGCTGCTGCCTGGGCTAACAGGAGTTAGCTTTATGTGACAGGAAGACTAATATCGGCCCCGAGCCATGTGCTGCTGGCGACCGAGTGTGGATGCTCTTTGTTAAGCTCCCGGGGTCTGGAAGGAAGCAGCAATGCTCTTGTTTAATTCCATATGAGCAGCTTTTTTATTTTTACAAATAGTCCTCTTGCTGTTAGGGAGTGAGTGAGCGACATAAATCATCATCATGTCTCTGGCAGCCAGAATTTCTTGGGCATGGTCCTCATTAAAGTCTTTAGTTGCAGGGTTCCTGGAGACCTTCCTTTGATACCTAAAAACATCAAACTGAAAAAGCCATGGTGAGGAGGAGGAGGAAAGGGGGGTAGGGGGAGGACAGGGTGAAGCTCATGAGGACCCCAGAATTACAGTTGGGAAACGGCACAGACGAACTAGAGTGATTCTTATTCACGGTTCAAAAAAAAAAAAAAGAGAGAGAGAGAGAGGCAGGAGCAGAGCAGCAAAAGCAATAAAACTTCCCTGCTGAACAGAATCCAATATGCCCATACAAAGAAGGGAGACAGCTACACAGGCGGGGAAGGGTGGCTTCTCCGAGGCGATTCAAGAAAAAAAAAATGGAAAGTTCTCTGAGCCTTTTCCTCCCCAGACCTCAGCCCAGCGGGCTGTGGCAATCAATGAACTAGCCTTTTCCTAAGGCCTTGTCTCCCTGCTGGGCGGGAATCCAATTCCCGGGCAAAGGTCACTGGGAATACCATCATGCTGTTGGCAGTGGCTGTTCATTCACAAAATGAGCTCCTTTGTGATAAAAGGAGGGAGAGCAGACTGGGGTTTGTGTGCATTCCAAGCTGGTGGAGGAGAGCTGCCAACACGCTAGGTCAGTGGGAACCCAGCAGCACACGCATCTCAGTTTACACGATTGATGTGGCCCTGCAGAACCATGCACACAGAATTCCTATAAATCAAGTCGCATTTTAAATGCACTCGGGGAGCTGGCCATTTAAAGGGACCCTGCAGTGCATCTCTGGGAAAAGTGAAAAATCGCTGCTGAATGGATCGATCTTGCCATGAGGTAACAAATATTTATTGAGTGCTTATCGTGTGTCAGGCCTAGCGCTAGGTGCCATGAGCATTTCTTTCAATGGTGGTGGTTGGGGGTGTGAGTTGGGGGTCCCTGAGCTTAAGAAAAACCTTTGGGAGGGTGGTTGTTGGTTTTGGTTAAACCAGCGTGAGCCGAGTGCAGAAGGAGGAGGAGAGGTTGCAGCTGGAGCCACATCCTGTCCCTGCCAGAAGGCAGCGACCAGGCAATCTCCCTTTGAGCAACTGGGCAATATTTCTCATTCATGAAGATCAGCCCAGCTCATTGTCTGTTTAAGGTCCAAAGCAAGGGACTATGGCTAGAAGCTCAATGAAAAGATCAGGGCTTCCTATTAGAAAATATAATCAGAAAATATAACAGAATAAAGTTTCCAAATCAATATCTACCCATGTTAGAGGCAGTCATCTGTCTCTATGGTTCTTTAAAGGAAACTCAATGTCAAGCTTATTCATCCTAAGTTGTTGTATATATCAAGTTTGGTGTTACATATATTTATATACAACCTGAGTCAAATCGTATCTCCAAGACATACAAGTAAGTTCTAGACTCAAACATTTGGGAAATATAATGTCCTTGCAAACAGAACCTAAAATCATTGAGGCTGGGGCGGGGAGGAGAGGAACATTCGCAGGAATGCAGATTCCACCTGGAGGTTAAAAGAGCATAAATTCAGGTGTTAGACAGCCTGCACTAGAATCGCAGTTCTATCACATTGTTATATGACCTTGGGAAAGTAATTTATCCACTCTATGTTTTGGTTTGCTTCTCTGTGAAATGAGGATAAAAAATAGAGTCTACCTCACAGGATATCTGTGAGGATAAAAGGAAAAGTGACTTTATTGACTTCTCTGGTGGCACAATAGATAAGAATGTACCTGCCACTGCAGAAGACACGGGTTCAATCCCTGGTCCGGGAAGATCCCACAGGCCACAGATCAACTAAGCCCATGTGCTGCAACTGCTGAGCCTGGGTGCTGCAAATACGGAGGCCCGCACACCTAGAACCTGTGCTCCGCAGCAAGAGAAGCCACCTCAGTGAGAAAACTAAGTATCACAGCGAAGAGTAGCCCCAGAGCACCACAGCTAGAGAAAGCCTGCACAAAGCAACAAAGGCCCCCAGTCGTCAAAAATAAACAATCAAATAGAGCAACAAAAGTGATATGCAAAAGAGAGAAACATTTAAAGAAAAGGGACTTTACATGCACAGGCTTAGAAGAATACCTAATATATAGTACATGCTCAATAAAGTTAGTTATTGTGATGTTGGAGTTCATTTAAAAAACAAACCCTGGACATATATTGCATGGTTTAAGAGATCCAACTTCTTGGCAGTAGCTGATTTTCAGTGGATGAGGCATCATTAAGAAGGGACAATACATGCTCTAAAATCTTACCACTATTAGAAGCACACCGTTTGCCTCCAAAGGGAAAGGAACACTGAGCAAGCCATGTATGACCTTTGCAGACATTATTCTGAGAAACATCCTTGGCATTTGGAATGGAAAGGGATCTCTGGGTCTAATCTCTTAATCTCTAAAGAGGAAAAGCAAAAAAAAACTCAGATGCAGCAAGAGGATATACATCTTCTTGGTTTTAAAAAAAAAAAAGACAAAAATTTGACTCTCTGACCTTCCCATCTAGGATGCATGCTTCCCAGTGGCAGTTTGAAACGTCTTAGAGAGCTTCCCAGGTGTAATCTATCGGCCCCCAGACTCACAGGGGGCAGATAGAGACCAAAGAAAGAGGCAGACCACTCCAGGTTTGTATGTGACAGGTTTAATAAGAAAAGGAACTTATGAGACTTGTCTCACATGGCTGCAAAATGAATAGATCTCTGCATCTGCCCACCAGAATCTTAAAGTATAGAGGCCTTAACTGGGCTTAGTCACGTAGACCATCCAGATGGTCTCAAAACCACATTTCTATGTCAAGGCTGTGTCCTTGGGGCAGCTTCTGGGAATAGGGAAGGTAAGAAGTACACATATTCCAAGGACAGAGGAGGGATTGGGGAACCACTGATTACCTACATCCAGCCTGTGGGTCAACCAGTGGTCATGTCTTCCCGATGACCTCCACCAATGCCCCGTAAGAAAGGACTATCATCCCCTTTCTTGTGGTAAGTAGCATGGGGGAGGTGGGAGGAGAACCACAGTATACCTTGTCCAAATAGAAAGAAAGGCAGATAAGGAACAATGAGGTTTAGTGAGAGGGTTCTTGTTTTTATGGATAAAAGTTTGTTCCAAAGTTCTAAGGAGGGATAACGCATGCTCTAGAGTCTTACCACTATTAGAAGCACATTATTTGCTTCTAAGGAGACAGTTGGCAGTAAACATGTCCTCATCTGACAAAAGCTGCGAAGAATACATTGAGAAGTGTGGGCGCTGCTGACATGGTGCTGGCCTTTCCCACGCCTGGAGGAAACTTGTCACTGGACAGACCTAGCTGACACTCGTGGCGGTTATACCATACCGGGGGATGGTAATTAGCATGGATGAGAGATCCACCGTGGGACAGGCCTGCAACGGCACACCAGCTCTGCTTGTGTGGACCATTATAGAGGTGGGATTGCTGCAACTCAACTTGAGCCTCTTACCATGAGCAGGAAAGATTTCGGGGAAATAAATCCGCACTGGCCAAGTGGTTGTGGATTTACCACGAGCAGAAAGAATTCTTTTTACCTATAGCAACTCTGTAAGCTGCACATGCTCCCCAGATGCCATCTCCTTAAATGTTCTTTATTAAAATGGAATGTATTGAGATAATGTCTCTTGGAATCTCTCAGGCAGAGCACAGATCCCAGGGAATTCCCAGAGACCTCCCCTTCCATCTGGGCAGGATCCATGCTGCCTCAAGGAATCTCCTTCTCAGGTCCTCTAAAACATGTTCTCCCCAGCTCTGAAGCAGAGACTTGACCTCATTCATAGCCAATGGCAAAGTCATCTCTGTCCCAGGGCTCCCCAAGCATTTTTTCCAATCACGTCCCCTCTTAATGTCCTCCCCCTCCAAAGGCCTAGGAGCCACTGGTGAAGTACCCCAGCTACATGTAGCCACATTTGAAAGTTAAAGCCGTAGCATTCAAGGTACAATAAGCCCAAAAAAAATAAAAAAAGCCGTCTCAAGTTAAAATAGAAATAAATAAATAAATAAGGCTAGAGCTACCTGATTCCAGAGCAAGATAAAATCAGAGTCCAGATGACAATATCAAGAATTGGATAGACAAAAGCACAGTGCAATTCAAAACTACAAGGGATAAAACTTCAAATGCCACAGAAGGCAAGCAAGAAAGCTGGGAGCCTGCCCTTATGGGGCCCACTAGGAGGTGGCCAGCATAACAATGGAAACAGAGAAAAGGTAAATCAGGTTGATTTCCCTCCCCCTGCAGAGTGATCCAAGTGGGGAAGCTTGAAAGGTGGAAAAGTACAGCCACATATCTGAAAGATGCACTGGGTCAGGGAGGTAGTTTGGCAGTGAAATGTGGCTTTGAAATTCTTTGGGTTGATATTCCAAGAATGAAAGTCAGAGGCCAAGCTGCGGGGTGGGTGTCAGTCCTGACTTTCTTGTTAACCAGAAGCAGGAGGGCAAAACTTCCTGTGGTGCCCAGAGGGACCCTAGCATTCTGCAGAAGCATGGACATCCGTGGATTGAATTCAAGGCTCCAAATTTCCAGAAAACCAGTCTGAGTCCTGCACTAGAAGGCACATGGTCATTCTCTGGATTCTTGCCTTTATTTTCACTCTGCCTGCAGGAAAAGCAATGAGCCCACTGGCCTGGTGACAAAGGGGCTCGGTGCCTCTTCTCTCTGCGTGGAGAAGAAATCCTAAGAAGGGGTTTGGATATCAAATGGGGTGGACTTGACACAGGGAAGAAATACAAATGAGGTCTGGAAATACCACTGGACTGCAAACTTTTGAAAAATAAGGGTGATGTCATTCTCATTTTTTATGCCCTTGCTGGGCTTGGCTTAGAATTCATATTCTGTGGGCAGCTATTGAATTGAATGGGTCTTAGAGACAGTCCCTCTAAGGTTGGAATTTATCTTTGCACTTATTCATGGTTTAGGCAAGCTTGTTCATATCTCTGAGCCTCAACTTCCTCATCTTCAAAGTAACAAAAATGATCACTGAACAGAGCTGCGATGAGGATGATACAGAAAGAGTTTTCTCTGTAGTTTGGCACACAGAAAACTCAGCAAAAGGTAGCCTTCATTGTCATCTTCCTCTCCTAGTTCTCAGCTCAAGTCTGTCAGATATATTTGTAGGTAGTGACTGACATTTCTGTCCACCTGTCCCATATGTAACACCAGCAGTGACTATCAAGCCTCACCCCATCTCCCCAGCTGAGTTCTAGAAAGGGTTTCCTCCTCTCCCAGGCTGCTCCTGTCTGAAACGCCCACGCCTTCTCCCTGTTGGTGTCTTGCCTTCTCTCTCCACTGTGGACCGTAGAGCTGCCTAGGAGTCCTGCTCCTTCAGCCCGTGCCCACTAGGGGGCAGGACTGGCTGCAAAGGGGATGGGAGAGACGAATCCCAGCCCAAGTCCCTCTTCCACACCTTCCATGTCAAAGAGCTTCCAGAGCCTCCCAGGCCTGGGTGCTGGTTTCTCTCCCCTTCACGCCACATGCCCACCCACTCCTATGAGGAAAAGCCCAGAAGTCAAGCCCGTCTGGGTTCTCCCCTCCCCAGTCCTGCACACCACTGCATGCCTTCACACCTCTAGAGCCCACTGTGATTCCCCAGGTAGCTTTCCTCCTGGGGTGAATTCCTCCTGGGAAGCTGGGTGACAAGAGAAGGGAGTGGGCTTGAGGAAGACGGCTTCTTAAGCTTTGTCTGCTTCCTGGTTTTGTTACAAAGGGTACAGGCTTAATCGCTTCAGTTGTATCTGACTCTTTGAGACCCCCTGGACTGTAGCCCACCAGGCTCCTCTGTCCATGGGATTCTCCAGGCAAGAATACTGGTGTGGGTAGTCATTCTCTTCTCCAGAGGATCTTCCCGACTCAGGGATAGAACCTGCGTCTCTTACAACCCCTTACAAGAGCTCATCAGTGAGTAAAGCTGGCCTTGTCAGGGAGGAGAGAGTGAGAGGAGGCAGGACACCAGCTTCTGTTTATCTTCGAGACAGAGCTGGTTGGGCGACGCCAAGGGTGTGCTACCAGAGCAGCAGCCGGGGACAAAACAAAGAGGAGCAGGGGTTCATTCCTTGTGATCTTGTTGCTGCTCAGCCGCTCAGTCACGTCCAACTCTTTGTGACCCCATGGACTGCAGCACACCAGGCTTCCTGGCCTTCACCATCAGAGTGTGCTCAAACTCATATCCATTGAGTCGATGATGCCATCCAACCATCTCATCCTCTGCCCCAATATTGAGGAGAAGGGAAAGCAGAAGACAAGGGCTGAGCGGGACATCCACTTAGGCAGAACCCCCTCATCTCTCCCCACCCACCGCCATCTGTGCCCCATTGGAGCCCCACTAACCGAAGCCGTTAGTCACCACCTGTGGCCTCTGAGCCAACAGTCTCATCCTCCAGGGAGACGCATCAGGAGAGGAGAGAGAAAGGTGTCCATCTCCCTGCCGGGCCAAGGTTGCGAGGCTGCAAGGGTAAAACATACCTTTCTCTCACCCGAGTTGAACTCAGGAACATATTTGCCAAGGAGTTATCGGGAGTCACAGTAATTAAGCTCAATGATTAGGATCCCAGGAGCCTAGAAACCTGAGCATGCTTGAAACAGCATGTACCCTTAAGATCAAACAAAGCCCAGAAACCTGTGCGATATCATATTTTCTGTTATTATAGTAACAATCACATGGAAAAGAAGACCTATCTACCAAACGTGGGGTAAGACTAGAATGAACAATGTCTTTCATAAGAACAGACACAAAGATAAGCTCAAAATGGACTGAAGACCTAAGTGTGAGACTGGGCGCTTTCATCCCCTCATGTATGCAAAGCTATAGCCAATCTTTCATTTACCCTGCACCAAGGGCTCGGAGTTCTTTTAAATCACGGTTATGCTGAAAGGGCTGAACAGTGTAACCTGGGCCATCAACTGCTTCTGGATAAGATTTTTCTCAAGTTATTCCAGGAATCAGCTCAGTTCAGTTCAGTCACTCAGTGGGTCCAACTCTTTGCAACCCCATGAACTGCAGCACACTAGCCCTCCCTGTCCATCACCAATTCCCGGAGTCCACCCAAACCATGTCCATTGAGTTGGTGATGCCATACAACTATCTCATCCTCTGTCATCCCCTTCTCCTCCCACCCTCAATCTTTCCCAGCATCAGGGTCTTTTCAAATGAGTCAGCTCTTCGCATCAGGTAGCCAAAGTATTGGAGCTTCAGCTTCAGCATCAGTCCTTCCAATGAACACCCAGGACTGATCTCCTTTAGGATGGACTGGTTGGATCTCCTTGCAGTCCAAGGGACTCTCAAGAGTCTTCTCCAACACCACAGTTCAAAAGCATCAATTCTTTGGTGCTCAGCTTTCTTTATAGTCCAACTCTCACATCAATACATGATCACTGGAAAAACCATAGTCTTGACTAGACGGACTTTTGTTGGCAAAGTAATGTCTCTGCTTTTGAATATGCTGTCTAGGTTGGTCATAACTTTCCTTCCAAGGAGTAAGCGTCTTTTAATTTCATGGCTGCAATCACCATCTGCAGTGATTTTGGAGCCCAGAAAAATAAAATCTGCCACTGTTTCCACTGTTTCCCCATCTATTTCCCATGAAGTGATGGGACCAGATGCCATGATCTTCGTTTTCTGAATGTTGAGCTTTAAGCCAACTTTTTCACTCTCCTCTTTCACTTTCATCAAGAGGCACAGTGGCTGCCACGGCGCAGGAGCACGGCTGAGAGGAGCTACCCAGCGCCCGAGGGCAGGGGCAGCAACAGAGAGGAGCTACCCCACATCAGAGGTAAGGAGCAGCAGCTGCGCTTTGCTGGAGCAGCCATGAAGAGAGACCCCATGTCCAAGGTAAGAAAAACCCAAGTAAAAAGGTAAGCAATGAGAGAGGGGATCAGAGGGCAGACGGACTGAAACTACAATCACAGACAACTAGCCAATCTGATCACACGGACCACAGCCTTGTCTAACTCACTGAAACTAAGCCATACCCATGGGGCCACCCAGGACAGGCGGGTCATGGTGGAGAGGTCTGACAGAATGTGGTCCACTGGAGAAGGGAATGGCAAACCACTTCAGTATTCTTGCCTGTAGAATCCCATGAACAGTATGACAAGGCAAAAAGATAGCATACTGAAAGATGAACTCCCCAGGTTGGTTGGTGCCCAATATGCTACTGGAGATCAGTGGAGAAATAACTCCAGAAAGAATGAAGGGATGGAGCCAAAGCAAAAACAACACCCAGTTGTGAATGTGACTGGTGATGGAAGCAGGGTTTGATGTTGTAAAGAGCAATATTGCATAGGAACCTGGAATGTTAGTCCATGAATCAAGGCAAATTGGAAGTGGTCAAACAGATGACAAGAGTGAACACCGACATTCTAGGAGTCAGTGAACTAAGATGGCCTGGAATGCTTGAATTTAACTCAGATGCCATTATATCTATTACTGTGGGCAGGAATCCCTTAGAAGAAACGGACTAGCCATCATAGTCAACGAAAGAGTCCAAAATACAGTACTTGGATGCAAACTCAAAAACGACAGAATGATCTCTGTTCGTTTCCAAGGCAAACAATTCCAGCAATAGATTTATTTAAATCTTGCTCTAAATAGAAACATTCAATTGTGCTCAAGACTGTTGAAGCCACAATGAAATATTTTAGGGCAGGGAAATGGATTCAAATCTGAGCTTTGCCATGTACCAGCTCTGTGATTCTGGGCAGTTTAGTCATCCACTCTGTGCCTCAGTTTCCTTAGCTGTAAAATAAGGCTCTGGTGAGGACTGAGTTATTGTATGTCAAGTTCTTAGAATAGTGTCTGGCTTAGTGATGATTAATACTACTATTTTACACTGTGTGTGTGTGTTAGTCACTCGGTCATGTCTGACTCTTTGCGACCCCATGAACTGTAGCCCGCCAGGCTCCTCTGTCCTTGGAATTCCCCAGGCATAAATAGTGGCTGCTGCTGCTGCTGCTAAGTAGCTTCAGTCGTGTCCGACTCCGTGCGACCCCATAGATGGCAGCTCACCAGTCTTCCCCATCCCTGGAATTCTCCAGGCAAGAACACTGGAGTGGGTTGCTATTCTCTTTTCCAGGGGCTGTTTTACTCTACCCTGAAGGAAATGTAGTAGTCTCAATATTTCCAGAAAGTAGTATGGCAATGTTTATCAAGAACCTTAAAGCTTACCATTTGTCACAGTGATTCTAATTTCTAGAAATCCACCCTAAAAAAATAACTGGAGATGCAGGCACACACATAGATACAACGAAAGCCATTGCAGTGTGAATTACTAAACATAGCCAGATACCAGGAGTTGCCGTATACCAAGTCCAACACCAGGGAACCTGTTAAACAGACAGAAGTATATCAATTGGATAGGTTATTTGCATAGTTACTAAATCTCATGTTTTCAAATAATACTTATTTAATGTCATGGGAAATAATGATTTAAAAAAGGAAAGAACAAAATAAAATATAGTTTTATTACATAACCTACAATGACAGACCTTGGTTATAGTGACCAGGCAAGGGCTAATGGCCATATGTTTGTCTTTTTGGACAGAGCTGAACTAATGGTCAGTGGAGAATTCTTCACAATATGTACATTCAGTCTAACAGAGTAGACAGAGGACTGGCAGATGACTACAAGGATCATACTAACATGCTCATGAGTCCTTAGCTAAGTCAATGCTCTTAGACAACACGTAAAAGGTGTAGAGAGATCATATGATGTCCTCAAAGTAACTCTGAGACTCTCCTGGCTCATGGGAAAACATGCTATGATCAACTAGTGAAGTCTGTCATTGACTCAGGAGGGTGTGTGCAATACACATAATATTTGCCATCCCTGGTACTGGTGATAAGGTGGCCAAGGAATCAAAGAATGATAATTTTATCCAAGAAAAATGTTAAAGAAGTTTCCAGATTCTTAATGAAATTGGCCTAGAATCTTTAACTTGAAAATATATAACATGTCACACCAAAACATGGGCAGCAACCAGAAAGGCTTGATTGAAAGAAAAACGGAAGAGCCAAGCAGGTTAGACTGGAGATAGGAAGTGGAGGACTAGTTCACATAATTCACTCCATTTGTTGGGAGGTTGTGAAAAGCCGGGGCCTGTGGTGATGTTGGTCAGGGCTCAGGAGGGTGCTGATACCAGGAGTCAAAGCAAGGATTATCAAGCATTCTTCAGCATTGGGAGCATTTAATCTTCCCAACTCCCTTATATGGTAGAAAATGTATTTCCTATTTTACCAATGAGGAAAGTGAGGCTCAAAGGTTTTTAAGGTCACCCAGTTAGAAATTGCATAGCTCTCTTTAGTCACAGGTCTGTCAGATACCAAGAACTAGGAGGTTTCTCCAAGCCCCTACCCCAGCTCTCTCTGACAGGAAGGTAAAACCTGCTACATTGTGGATTATGGGAGGATCTTTCCATGGGATAAAAACCAAGGAAAAAGATCAAAAGATTCCCAGCTTGACTATTTCTCCAATTTGCTCTCATACTGAACTTCTTTTCTTTTTGTCAGCTGTGCTGGGCCTTTGTTGCTGTGCACAGGCTTTCTCTAGTTGTGATAAGCAGGGGCTACTCTGCTGGGTGCATGGGCTTTTCCTGTTGAGCTTTGTGGGCTCTAAGTGTGCAGGCTTTGGTGGTTGCAGCTCTATAGCATGGGCTCAGCAGTCATGGCACACAATCATAGTTGCCCCTCAGCATTTGCTATCTTCCCAGACCAGGGACTGAATGCTTGTCCCCTGCATTGGCAGGTGGATTCTTAACCACTGGACCACCAGGGAAGTCCCTCACACTGTATTTCATTATCAATTATCTAATTTGGCTGAATCAATTAAATAATAAATTTCAAATAGCCACACACTGATCTAAACAATATTTAATCTTCAAAACCACCCAAATAGGTACTACCATCCTGTCAATTTTGCAAATGAGGAAAACACATGCAATAGTCTTTTGCAAAAGGCACTGGGGTGCAACGACAGTGAAGAACGTCCTGGAAGGGTTTATCCTGTAGAGTGGGAGGTGAAGTGTGTACTGAGAACGTCAGAGACGGGGCGAGTGGGGGCGGGGGAGACTTATGTGCTTGCAGGTGCTAAACAAGCCGAGGCTAGACCCAAGACCTGACCCAGCCCAAGGCTCTTCTCACCACGGACTCAGCAGCAGGGTCGCCAAAGGCCAAATCCAATTCAGTAAACACAGACTTCTGGGAAGCAAGTGTGCTTGCTTTCCTTCGGTGTCAGCTGGAGGTTGCATTTGCCTTGAGTACTAAAACGTTCTGCAGAGAGGCCAAGTGCAGAAATCTGTGTCTGAGATTTTCTACTTTTACAAGAAGAATGACCATGTGGGGCACTCAGCCAAGGTCAACCTAGAATTGGAAGGCTGAGCCCAGGCTCAGCAGAGCCAGAGCCAAGGTGGAAAGCTCCAGGCGCTGGGAGGGCAGGTACGGGGCGGCTAGAGTAAAGGGCCAAGTGTGGGAATGTTTATTGAAAAGAACGTGCTGGGGAGAACCCAGCCCTCACACCTCGGAGACTGGGGAGCTGGCCGTCTGGAGTGGAGAGCCCTGCCAGATAAGTTCAGCCATTTCCACTTCATAAAGTTCGTTGTACAAAAATGAATGGCAAACCCAGCTACGAATGTGATTTCTGAAAGGAGATTATTGAAAAGATAGTTTCACTTTTTCAGATTTCTCTTCTGGTGATCAGGAGCAGGGAAGTAGGGAGAAAATTTCCAGGATACTTGCAGACATCCCTGTCCCATTCCAGAAACCATGATGTCCTCACTGCAGGACAAGGGGGCACCACATCTTCCAAGGTTTCTCAAGAGAAGAAGAGGGCTGAAACCTGGGCCAAAATGAACCCACGAGTCTGGATCTGGTTGCCAGAAGACAGTGGGAAAATGGCAAGGGTGATCCCAAAATTATATGACCCCAGTTTGCCCTCTGAGTGATGGAACTTCAAGGCTTACATTAGACAGACAGCTCAAGGAAGAGATACACTGATTACATATCTAATTTGCTGTCACTATCCTCATGACATCACTGTGGCTTTCTCAGATTACTCTCAACTCTGAATACCCAAATCTATTTTCCCTGATGAGTTGGTTTGAATTTTCTTCTTGGCACTGGTTTCATTTTCTTACTTCCTGTCAGCCTCACTTCTTAGATCTTTGCTGGTGTTTTTGGTGTCTCCGAAACTCCCAAATGTACAGAAACTTTTTCTAGACTGCAGTCTTCTGGTCTTTCTCTCTCCTGATCACTCAGATGATATATCAAATCGTCTGACATTGCTGCTTCTGGATATATATAGCTCAGCTTTTCCCCCCTTGATCTTTTTCACTGTGTTCAGGGCTAGGGTAAAGTGAAGTCATCACAATTGCTCTTTCAAGCCTAAGGAATTTGATAAATGAAGTCGTGTGGGGTCCTGGCAGGCAATGTGCTTAAGCAAAGTACAATGACCATCTGTGGACCAGTCTCCTTATCCCTTTATTATGGCACATACTCAAGTTCAAATTGCTTTGTTAAACTTCTTTGTGTGTCTCTCTCTTTTTGTATTTCAGCTTTATACAATTATTCCCAAATCTTGCAAACTGACAGTGAGGGAGAGTAATTTGAAAGGACTGCTCAACTTTAGTCTTTTGAACATTTGCACCATCGCTGCATTTTTCTAATTTCCTGGCATCTACTCTATTCTCTTGGACTTTTCAAAAACAATTGTAAGAGGATGAATAAAGATAATATCTTTATCTCATGAGTATCAAGAGTATTTCCACCAATACTCTTGAACCATCCTTTGGATTTGCTATTTTTGGACATTTTAGATTTTAAAGATTCATACAACATCTAGCAATGTTTCCAAAAGAAAGACACACAAAGACCTAATGAAGAGCAAGGAACAGGTATAGATGTGTATATTGTTTCTAAATATAGGGGCTAATGACTGGAGGGAAAAAGAGAGTAAATTAATTAATTATCCTTATGTTTATAATTACAGAATTGATTTTGGCCACTACATCAGATTGGGAAACAAAATAAAGTCAAATGTTAAAATTTTTGTTTCAAAGAAAATGTCCTGTCTTATTATCTAGAGAGTACCCCTTTTCCCCCATCCCTGAGGCCCTTTCCCCTCTTGTGATAGATATAAAAACTGAGGATCAGTTCTGATCTTAATTGCTCCAGTGAAGTCTGTTTCAATCAGCAGAGGAGACATAGGTTCTAGAGCTGCAGAAGGTGTCCTCCTGCTTCCTGGCATAACTGGGCGCCAGCCGAGGTTGCTGCAGGGGATGACTAAGACATGCGCTGTCATCTCTGCAGAACTGTAGCTGAGGCGTGCTCCTTTGAAGTGGCAGTTCTGCTCCTACCCACAAAAGCTTTGTGGGCTCAAGTGCTGCTTTAATAAACTGAAACATTTCCCCCTTTGTCAGGGAAAACCAGAACCGCTTTTTGTTTTCCACTGGAATGTCTCTGAATTAACAAGTTAATTTGGGGAGAATTAACATCTTTTCAATATGGATCTTCCCATGGAAGAATATGATAGTATCTCAATTTATTTAAGGTTTCTAGTATATCCTTTAGTAAAGTATTACAATTTTCTTCACGCAGGTCTTATGCATTCATTGCTAGATTTGTTCCTATGTACTTTGGTTTTGTTGCTTTTGTGAATGTGGTCTTTCTTTCCTGTATATTCTCTAAGTGAACATCACTATACATCGGATCTTTCGTATCTGACTACCTTGCTGAGCTGTTTCTTTTTAGTTCTAGTGGTTTTTCACTGGAACTTCTCAGATATTCTATATAGATAGTGTTCTCTTCATTTCCATCTTTCTGCATTTTTTTTCTTATCTTATTGCAATAGCTGGGACCTTCACCACTATGCGGCATCTTGCAGTGATAGCTGGCCTCACTGCCTTATTTCTGCATCTAGGGGTCTACTTTAGTGTTTCACCAGCAACCATATTATTTGCTGTAGTTTTATTGGAGAAATTTTCTATGGGATTTTAAAAAGAGAGAGATTTCCTATCCCAAGTTTGTTAGGATTTCTTATGGGGAAATATGTTGAGATTTATTAAATGCAAAATCTCATGAAATACAGGGTTTTCATAACAACTGTTGATAATTCAGGATAAAGCTTATCTTACTACAGTTTTTTATGTTTTTATAACCTTTCCAAATTGATCAGTAATTGTAGCAAAATATTTATAAATTAATGTCCTTCTTGGGTAAAGTAGACCTTTTAAATCCTATTTTAGAGTTGTTAGCAGGGCATAATGAATAATATGAATCACTGTCTTGTCTGATGTCCATGATAACAGAGTCATATTTTTAAGATAGTTTCAATTGTGAATACTAAAATCCAAATTATAGGTGTCATTTCATGTTCTGATGAAAACAATCTCAAATCCTATATTTAAAAATCTAATCAGTTTCTTCATTCTGAGTCTTGAAATTCTTTCTCCTTTCACAATATATCTTGTCTCCCTCAAACTCTTAACTCCCCAATTCCAAAAAAGGACCAGCTAGAAAGAAAATTTCAGTTCTCCTTTATACCTAAAAATCATACTTCACTTAAAACAAACAATTGGTAAAAATCCAGACCCAACGGGGATGGAACACTCAACAGCTTTGCCTTTCATGTGGAGAAGGGGGAAATAGGCTGTTACAGAATGGGGACCAATATTAGCCAATGTCTGGAAATGTCAAAACGATTAACATGAAATACTAAACTCATGTGAAATCAGTGCTCTAATGGTGTAACTCCTGAATGCTCTCTGTACCATATTGCACACCAGGATTAAGAAAACAGCCCTCGGGTGTTTCACAATAGTGCCCTCTTCACAGCTGACCCAGTGTGCTTTCCAAAGTCCTTAATTCTGCCACTTTCAGCATCCCTGTCTCTGAGAATTTATGATGTGTTGCCAATATTATTACTTTCCCTGCTTCCACCCCTTCCACCCCAAATATTTCAGGCATTGTAAGTAACACATTTCCACATAAGAGCGCTGAAAAGTCAAGAAGCAGAATTTCTCAGCAAGAAGAGCTGTAGGTAAAGGGGCTCCCCCTTTGCATTCTAAGCTGGCATACGGGAGGCTCTGTACACTATTGAGAAAGATGGAAGAGGGAACGAGGATATCCCAAGGAAAGATAAGGATGCTTAAGAGAGGAAACTGGCCTTCATTTCCCAATATGGTGAACACCAGGCCAGCTCTGGGAGCAACAGACCTCCCTTGATTGCCTTAGCAAGAACTGAATGTCTGTACCTCTAGGCCTGTGGGATACTCGGCAGCATGAAAGCTTTATTCACAAACATCATCACTGTGAAGACTTTTACACTGGAGAACCAACCAGTTCTTCTAGTCCCCCAACACTTTTGTAAGAAGTAAATGATTGACATTATGACATGGCTTTTCATGACAAATTTCCTCTGACTCTCCTAGAATCGAATTACTATTATCATATTATCACTTATTTTCTCTCTGAATACACGTGCGCGTGCACACACACACACACACACCCCTCAGGCTCTTTTGTACCCTTTCCATATTAAACAAATGCTTGTTGGCTGGCTGACTTGTGACTCCCTTGTTGATAACACAAAGCAAAAGTAGATCTAATAATGGCTGCTGGGTAATACTCTACTCTCACCTGTTAGATAATTTCAGCCAGAAACCATTCTAGTTCCTGCATCAAACTGTGGCCTTTGTAGTGGATGCTGTGTGGCCATACCCAATCATTGTTCAGTTACAAAGTCATGTCCGACTCTGTGACCCCATAAACTGCAGGATACCAAGCTTCCCTGCTCTTCACTATCTCCCAGTTCAGTTCAGTCCCTCAGTCGTGTCTGACTCTTTGAAACCCCATGAACTGCAGCACGCCAGGCCTCCCTGTCCATCACCATCTCCCGGAGTTCACTCAGACTCACGTCCATCAAGTCAGTGATGCCATCCAGCCATCTCATCCTCTGTCTTCCCTTCTTCTTCCTGTCCCCAATGCCTCCCAGCATCAAGTCTTTTCCAATGAGTCAACTCTTCGCATGAGGTGGCCAGAGTACTAGAGTTTCAGCTTTAGCATCAGTCCTTCCAAAGAACACCCAGGGTTGATCTCCTTTAGAATGGACTGGTTGGATCTCCTTGCAGTCCAAGGGACTCTCAAGAGTCTTCTCCAACACCACAGTTGAAAAGCATCAATTCTTTGGTGCTCAGCCTTCTTCACAGTCCAACTCTCACATCCATACATGACCACTGGAAAAACCATAGCCTTGACTAGACAGACCTTAGTCGGCAAAGTAATGTCTCTGCTTTTCAATATGCTGTCTAGGTTGGTCATAACTTTTCTTCCAAGGAGTCAGGGTCTTTTAATTTCATGGCTGCAGTCACCATCCGCAATGATTTTGGAGCCCCCCAAAATAAAATCTGACACTATTTCCACTGTTTGCCCATCTGTTTCCCATGAAGTGATGGGACCAGATGCCACGATCTTTGTTTTCTGAATGTTGAGCTTTAAGCCAACTTATTCACTCTGCTCTTGCACTTTCNTGTGAGATGAGTGCAACTGTGCGGTAGTTTGAGCATTCTTTGGCATTGCCTTTGTTTGGGATTGGAATGAAAACTGACCTTTTCCAGTCCTGTGGCCACTGCTGAGTTTTCCAAATGTGCTGGCATATCGAGTGCAGCACTTTCACAGCATCATCTTTCAGGATTTGAAATAGCTCAACCGGAATTCCATCACCTCCACTAGCTTTGTTCGTAGTGATGCTTTCTAAGGCCCACTTGACTTCACATTCCAGGATGTCTGGCTCTAGGAGAGTGATCATACCATTGTGATTATCTTGGTCATGAAGATCTTTTCTGTACAGTTCTGTGTATTCTTGCTACCTCTTCTTAATATCTTCTGCTTCTTTTAGGTCCAGACCATTTCTGTCCTTTATTGTGCCCATCTTTGCATGAAATGTTCCCTTGGTATCTCTAATTTTTTTGAAGAGATCTCTAGTCTTTCCCATTCTGTTCTTTTCCTCTATTTCTTTGCATTGATCACTGAGAAAGGGTTTCTTATCTCTTCTTGCTATTCTTTGGAACTCTGCATTCAGATGTTTATATCTTTCCTTTTCTCCTTTGCTTTTCGCTTCTCTTCTTTTCACAGCTATTTGTAAGGCACTATCTCCCAGAGTTTGCTCAAACTCATGTCCATTGAGTCAGTGATTCCATCCAACCATCTCATCTTCTGTCACCTCTTTCTCCTCCTGCCCTCAATCTTTTCCAGCATCAGGGTCTTTTCCAACAAGTCAGCTTTTTGCATCAGGTGGCCAAAGTATTGGAGCTTCAGCATCAGTCTTTCCCGTGAATATTCAGTCTTTCCTTTAGGATTGATTGGGTTTGATCTCCTTGCTGTCTAAGAGACTCTCAGACTATCATACATCATCTATCCCCTTTAGGACCAAGCCTCTCAACCTCTCTGCTGCCACTCACAGGACCTGCATTCAGCTAAAGGGAACTGCCTCACTCAAGGTTACAATGCCTCTCTGAGGCCAGCACATATCCAATGCCTGGCCAGTGGGGTGGATACAAAGGTCTGGCTCCCTCGCCTCCATGGGAACAAATCTGAGTGGCCAGCCTAGCTCCAGAGCTCCCATGAGGCCCCCTGAGATCTCTGC
The DNA here is from genome assembly GCA_006410935.1 of Redunca redunca. Lineage (NCBI taxonomy): Eukaryota > Metazoa > Chordata > Mammalia > Artiodactyla > Bovidae > Redunca > Redunca redunca. The sequence continues at coordinate 706,418 of SJYQ01093863.1, read as the reverse complement.
TGAAAGATGCATTGCAATTCAGCTTTTCCCTTTGCCTCATTCTGTTTCTCTTACTTCCTCCCAGATATTGATCCTACAAATAAATCTCCCCACCGTTCACCTCCACATGAATCTCCATTTCAGAATCTGTGTTCCAAGAAATTAAGCCCCTTACTCCATTTGTTCTTTGATTTCTAATTTTCTATCTGCTTTTTGCTTCTTTCTATAAGCAGATATCTCTATGATACGTGTATATATTGCGTGTAAGGGCAATATATTTGCATTGTAAGGGCACTTAGATCCTTTTAACATTTAGTATGTATCTAGTTGAATCAGGAGATTTCCCAGATGGTGCTAGTAGTAAAGAACCCACCTGCCAATGCAGGAGACATGAGAGAGGCAGGTTCAATCCCTGGGTCGGGAGGATCCCTTGGAGGAGGGCATGGCAACCAATCCAGTATTCTTGCCTGGAGAATCCCGTGAACAGAGAAGCCTGGTGGACTACAGTCCATAGGGTTGCAAAGAGCTGGGCATGACTGAAGTGACTTAGCAGCAGCAGTCAAATCAGGACCCAGTTCCAGTGACAAAAATCTGATCTGATATGGCTTAAGCAAAAGAGGTATTTTTGGCTTACTGAATGGGAAAGTTCCAGAGGTCGCCTGGATCTAGGAACAGCTTCAGCAGGGGTTTCAAATGACGTTACCAGGACTCACTGTATTTTTCTCACTGTGTCTTTTAGCCCTGTCACTGCCATCTTGGCCTCTCTCTGAAAAAGTCACTATTGGTTTACTATTATCACGAGGATGCTGCTGCCCAGGCAACAACAAAATATCAGAGGCAGTCAGCAATGAGCTCTTCCTTCTCACACAGCCACAGGTCAGCTGATGTCACCTGGGCTTAGCCACCCCTTCGCATGTCAGTTGAGTTAGACTCTAGAGGCTCTGCTTCACGTGGAGTCCAGTTAAGCTTGGGTCCTCCATGCAGGCTGGGACGCATATTGAGGCTGGGTTGAGGGGGCAGCCGCTACCTGGAAGATTCTTCTCGTGGCCACAGTGGATGCACCAAGAGCCAGCACAACCTCACAGGCCCATTTCAAGCCTCTGCTTGTGTTACCTCTGCTAAAGTCTCATTGGTCAAAGCAAGTCACGTGGCTGAACCCAAATTCAAGGGCTGGCTACCCACCATAAGGCAAGTCACCTGGCCAACCTGGACATTACTGCTCTGAAGGCGTATACTCCTCTCATCAAAGTGGGAGTGGGGAGCATTAGTAAAAGTTTGTGTGCTCAATGCACAGTGAGGCCAAACAAATCAGAATGTCAGTGTCTGGAGCAGGAAAAGGTTTATTACAGGGCCATGCAAGGAGACGGGTGGCTCATGCCCTAAAAAGCCCAGAGCTCTCTGAAGGGCTTTGGCAAAGCATTTTTAAATACCAGGTGAGGGAGGTGGGGTCCCAGTGTATGTAATCAGCTCCTGGACAGTTTTCTGGCTGATGATCAGGGAACGGGGTGTTGTCAGTAGGGGTTAACATTATCAGTCCTTAGGCTCCAGTGAACGTGGGGGCTGTGTGCTTATGGTCATCAAGTAGTTAACATCTTTCCATTTGGTGGGATTTTTTCACATCTGTAAAACCACTCAGGAAATGTGCATCGGATACTGTTATCTAGGTACTTCAGAGAGGATATGGGGGAAGGCCCGATAGGGTCCTGCTTGGTTACAGGAGGAGTGTAAATGCTGGAATAATTATCAAGTAGAGTCTCCTTCTGCTCTCACAGTCCCAACATAAATGCAATCTCTTCAGTATCATTCTTAAGTTCAGGTCCAAGGAGAAGAATGCCTTCCCTAAGTCCAACAAAAGTCTCCCCTTCTCATGGGCCCAGCTGCATCCTCACCCATCCCGGTTACTGTGACAAACAGGATCACTTGCCTTGACTCGAGTTGGGAAGTGACTCACCTTGCTCAATTTGCACAGGGTAAATTCTATAGCAAGAAACAAAGACACTATTATAAGAATGGGCATCAGAGGCTCCTGGTCTGTAAGAAACTACATGACCACACTGGGGACCCTACTCCTCCCACCCCTTCCCACCCCCCAATTCTTTCTTCTCCAGCTCTTACTCTCAGTGCTGGGGCTTTTTCTCATGAGCTCGTATCCAGGATACTTCCTGTTTCTCTCTCGGGTTTGCTTTGGCCTCTGGAGTGCTGGACCCAGTCTCCATCAAGCTTGCCTTCCTGGCTGCCCTCTATAAACACATTCAAAATTGCCCTTCCTCCTAGGCTTTCTCCCCCAGAGGATCAGTCTCAAAACACCTATTTCTCTATGGGTCCCTGCTCTGGCTGCTGCCCGCCCCCCGCACCCCAGGATCAAAGACCTCATTGGCATCACCCTCCTCTCCCCAGGTCATGTTGGCACCCCCCTACCCTCCTGCCTCAGCCAGGGCATGCAACCTGCCAAGCCACAAGCTGGCCACCCTGACAGCCAAGTCACTGGACCTGATGGATCTCATGTGGCTGCCCTGGGGCCTCTCTCAGGTCTGTTCTATAGGGAAGAGATTTATTTCTCTGAAGTTTCAGGGCAGGAAAAGACTCACTTCCTGGAGGCATGCCAAGAAGGAGGCAATCCACCCAGGAAACAAACAAGACCCTTTTCTCTATGGTCTTTCCTTCTTCCCCGCGTCAAAACCTCCCTGCTCCCCCTGAGTGAAAGGAGAGCTGTCAGGATCAAAGCCCCTGTCTTTGTGATGAACTGCTGCTGGCAGGACTCTGCACAGGAAGAACTGTCTGCTTTTAACTCCTTCTTACCCACTGTGCGCTGGCTGCATTCACAAGACTTCTGGAGTCACATTTCAGTCAATGAAACATCTTTTATGAGCAGACAGCCATGCCAACTGGAAAGTTTGAAAGAATAATTAAGGATTCAAAAGGCAAACAAAATCTTGGAGTATTTCTTGATCTCTTCAATTGCTTTATAATAGATGATCTAACATATTTGCCCCAGGAGAGTATAAAGACTAAGAACATGGGTTTTGGAGGCAGGCTGGTTGTATTCTTTCTCTTTTCCATCTCTCTCTAGCTGGAAGACCTTGACTAAGCTATTGAGCCTTTCTGTGCCTCAGTTTCCTTGTCTGTAAAATAGAGATAAGAATTACACAGATCTCATGATGTGGTTGGAAGGAATAAATAAGATAATGCCTATGACTCACTTAAACTAGTGTTTAACATATAGTACAGGCATCAGGTGGCACAGTGGTAAAGAATCTGCCTACCAATGCAGGAGACTCAAGAGACATGGGTTCGATTCCTAGGTCAGGTGGATCCCCTAGAGTAGGAAATGGCAACCCACTCCAGTATTCCTGCCTGGAAAATTCCATGGACAGAGGAGTCTGGTGGGCTATGGTCCATAGGGTTGCAAAGAGTCGGACACGACGAAGAATGCACACATCCAGGCATCATTAACTTTCACTGTGGTTATCACTATACTATTTTTATTATTCCAAAGGCAGAAAAGAGGCCATACTCACAGTTGCTGAGAGTCAAGCATCTTAAGTTACAAGACATGCTCTGCATAATTAAAAAATCACACAGCCTTAGCGGCTCTGGATTTTCAGGTTCTATTAAATAAGCATGTCACAGAATCTTTGCCACACCTCCTAAGACAACAAAATGTGATCATTTTCCAAACACAAAGAAACTAGGAACTACAATTATTGAGCAATCTTATGGGCAGAACTGGGAGCAAGATTACATCCTGGGGACTTCCCTAGTGGTCCAGTTGCTGAAACTTCACCTTCCAAAGCAAGGGGTGCAGGTTCAACTCCTGATCAGGGAGCTAATACCCCATATATTTTGCAGCCAGAAAACCAAAACATAAAACAGGAGCAACATTGTAACAATTTCAATAAATACTTTAAAAACCAGTCCACATCATGGACCTGTCCCAGACCTTTTATTTTCTAAATACCTTCTAATACAACAGTGAACAACAGAGATTTGCAAACCCATGAAGGAAACCTTATCTATATGTCTAACTCTATGTCTGTGGTAAGTGCTCAAAAATGTAACTAAAACACCCTGGAGAATTTTGCAACTCAGTGCTTGCTAGTCTGGGCTTCCCTGGTGGCTCAGTGGTGAAGAATCCTGCATGGGCAGAGGAGCTTGGCAATCTACAGTTCATAGAGTCACAAAAAACCAGACAGGACTGTGGCAACTTAGTATGCACATACTTGCTGGACTCCATACTTTCTTATGGATACTTTAAAGTCTTCATTATGGAACCCATCTTAGGTTACTTCTAATGAATGGTGGAGCTGTTGAGAAAGCATCCAGTGCTTTTCATGATTCCAGTGAATTATAAATAAAGAATGAGTCTGACAGATCTCATGTAGGTTCCCTGGGGACTTTAGTAGTTCGGTCCTGGAGATTTTCAAGACATTTCACTTCTGGTCAAATAAATTTTTATTATACTCAACTGGGATTCTATCCATGAAAACTTCCTGATACCTACCACCATCACCCAACCTGAATCTGGACCCACTGTAAATCCTAACACCCCAGCCAAGGATGGCCATAGTGCCTAAGGAAACTACGGTGAAGCCTGTATCACTTGTGGTTTGTTTTCCTCGAGACATATTAAGGAGAAACAGGATGACTTCAAGAAATAAACTGTTAAATATATAGAGTGGAAAATGAAAACTTAGTTTTAATTATAGTCTAGACTGCCTATCTTGGCAACCATCTCGCCCAATAACAGAGTAATTTGTGGAAAAGTCGGGTCAGGAAGATGGCAACAAATGAGAAGTAGCCTGTCTTACTGCTGTGTAGGAAACCCACTTCCTCTCCACTTACTGAGTATAGCCAGGTAGACAGAAAATTTAAATAGAGATAAGACTCTTATCTAAAAATCCAGCAGAAAGAGCAATAATAGTACTTCCATATTCTTTGTCCCTATGATATTTCTATGAAAGAGAGAACTTTCATCATTATTGGACTTAAAATGCTATCAACTGGAATAGTAATCTTTGTTGGTTGTGAGGAAACACCAGATAACTATACTCTAAGACCTTTCAATTCTCTGTGATGCAAATGAGTTTTAAAATGTTAGAGAATAAAAACAGTTGGCCTATTTAAAGAATTTTGGCGGAAAGTCAGATTAAAAAAAAATTTGTGATCTTTTAGGTTTGAGCCAAATCGGCATTGAGAAGAGGGACAGAAGGAAAGTGAATGGTACCAACGGTTACCAAGATAAATCTTTTCTCACTAAAATGAAGGAAGAAGATGAGATGGGGGAGGGAGGAGGAGGAGAGAGGGAAATGGAGTACAAGAAGAAAAAGAGAAGAGAGAAGGGGCAGAGGAGGAGATAAGCAGCTTTCTTTCTCTGTCTGACTTCTCACTGGGCATAACTTCCTAAGGAACATTCATATTACCACATGACTTTCTTCTTTCTTGTGGCTGAGTTATGTATCTATATTTATTGATCTATCCCTATCTCCTTGTATATATCAGAGAACTTCCAAGAGATCGAAGTGTAAAATCATTTGAGACTTGTAAGGCATTTTCTAAATCCCAAAGCAGGACCATTTCACCTGTGTATAAGAAAGGTTCAGTTCAAAAATATACATGGACCCCAATGCTCATGTCAGCACACTTCACAATTGTCAAGACATGGAAGCAACCTAAATGTCCATTGACAGATGAATGGATAAAAATATATATATATATTATGGCTGAGTAATATTTCATGAAATATGTAAAGGAATATATATATCAGATCAGATCAGATCAGTCACTCAGTCATGTCCAACTCTTTGGGACC